>OX388312.1:24923061-25328973 GCA_947579605.1 Athripsodes cinereus
TTGAACAGGGTTATGAATACTTCCGAAAAATAATATTTATTCATTTATACAATGAACAGCTATATAGGCCTTTGACATAATATACAATAAAAACAACAATATATAGAGAAAACATAAATATTATAAAAGTACCTACACATTCACATTAGCATGAGTGCAAGGCAAAATGATTTAGCAACTACAACAACATCATCATCATCATCGCCCTCAACGCTCCTCTCGGGAGCACAGGGCAGAAACCAGCCTCCTCCATTCAGAGCGTCTCTGTGCCAACATGTAAATGGACCCCTCCCCTGTAGAGGTCCAAGTGTCCGAGGCTTTATCCTGTTTCTGTTTGCAGTCGGTCACTTTAAGTATGTTGGGAGACAAGCCCAACGATACCGAGGCCCGGGGAAAGGACGGCTCCATCCTACCTGATTGTTGTAATTCTCAGTGGAGGCTCAAGAATGAACTGCCTTGAAACCATAACGTAAAAATTGAGAGACTACAACAACAACTGCAACAATAATATAAAACAAATAATAATAATATGATGGTTAAAGTATACACAATTAAACAAAATAAAAGATATAGGTATATTTTTTTTATTCATTTAATATACGGCAATTGCCTTTAACAACAAATAATATTACAAGATAAAGAGTTATGTTGAGACATCAATTTTATTCCACCATTTTTCCTGTCTTTTTCAAGAAACGTTTTCCCTTTTTTGTATTGTAAAAGTCATCTTCTTTAAAATTATGAGAACACATTATAGTAGAATGATTATTTGGTAGCCAGGAATGTCTTTGCGGTCGTCTTGGACAAAATTTATCCACTTTTCTCTCTTATATGAGATGAACACAGAAATCTGCAATTAGTTTTCGTACATTATTATGAGCGTAGTTATGCAGAAAGCAGCCAGTCCACATAAACATCATTTTGAGATATGGCCGCCTTTGTGTTTGCGGACATCTTTTAAATCTACCCAAATACTGGTTGAACATTGAAGTCACAAATTAATCAATTAATAGCAAGATATTACTAAGTTACAAATAGAAACAAAGTAAAATGTTGTATTTTAGGAATATCTATGTTTTCGAAGGGAAAATTAGTTTCTACAATATACATTATTTATGAAATACATTCAGCAGAAAACAGACAAACCTCACAGCTGTCAGAATTATCACTGACATATTCTGCAGAAAACAGACAAGCCTCACAGTTGTCGTAAAATTATCCACATTATGTTCTGCAGAAACCAGCCAGTACCATATAAATAAATACTTGAGTTCCCAATACATTTTTTTTGTATTTTTATGAAAGCAGGTTATATTAATAACTATGTAGCCCAGTACCCTGTAACTTTTTCCTGTTTCTAAAAAAAGGATAAGAAAATGAATAAAATACATTGAAAATATTCTAAATAATTTATTGTTCAATTTCAAAATCTAAATTAACATTAAAACCATCTAAATACTCATTATTATCTGTCCCAGCAGTCAAATTTGTATAGAATTGTTTTGCATCTGATGGAATCAAATGCAACATTGATTTGAGGTCTTTAATTTTAGCGGGTGCTATAGGTTTACCTGTAGGCCATAAAGGAGTCAAAGAGTTGAAAAATTGTTCATCGGATGATGACTGCCTTCCTCTGGTGTGTTTTTTAATATCAACCTTTAAGACATCCCCGTCTAATTTCATTTTGAAATATAGGTAAAATGTATCTTCTTTGCAGAGCATTATCTCCCTTACGTCAAACCAATTTACCTTTGTGTTGTTCACAGAGACTTTCCTATTCACTATAATTTTTTCTAGCTTGTCTGTGCCTAGAAAATCCTCTTTTTTCATTTCATGTACATCAAGTGGGTTTCGTTTCCGGCACGATTTCATGATGTTTATATAGTCATCTGGAGTATACAGTCGTTGTTGGTGTTTCAATGCATCTTCAATATTGCCGAAGTCCATGTCATTGGGCAAAAAACTGTGCCCAGAATACAAATACTTAATTTTTATTGTCTCTAATGATGTGGACTTCTGCAGTATCGCTTTTAAAATTAAAGCAATTTTAATATTTCTGTTCTGCCCTCCGCAGGAATCTGCCCACAGCGTAAGGTGTTTAACTGTGGGGTGAACTTTTTCCTGAATGTGTTTTATCAGGCATGAGCCGACTTCTTGAGCTCCTCTTCCAGCCTGGCCTTCTAACCACACATAACAATGACCAGTTTTGCTCTTCCCACTGTGTATTCCGCAATTATACAGCCAGAGCTGCCGTTTGTAGAATACAATGTTGGTTGGTATTCTTGGGAGGGGCAAAGTTTTTTGCATGTCAAATGTCAGGCATTCATGATCTACATGCTCACTTGCCTTGACCATGTCTTCTTTTAATATTTTCTGAGCATTTTCAGCTAAATCTATATGAATTTTATGCTGTTTTGTCAGCTCTTCCTTTTTTATGGCATCTTTCTCGTCCTGTATCTGCGCACAAATCTTGTCGCAAAAGTTACAAGTGTCTTTCTTCAAAGACTTTGTGCGCAGATTAAAGGAATCGTAAAAGATTCTCTTGAAAGATGCCAAGCTGACACCATCCTTTTCGGACTCTACATACAAAGCGAAAAGTTTCGCAAGAGTCATCTCAGGTGGCAAGAACTTGGCGTCGGTCTTTTCCCTACAATAATGGGATTTGTATACAGGTATTTTATTTATAAAATTTATTACTTGTGTCCTCTTTTCTAATGGGATGGCATTGTGCCCAGCTTGCTGTTGTCCCCTTTTGTCAGATAAAGACTCCCCAGAATTCATCTTATCTAGGGCTGTTTGCACTCTGCAATTTGATATTTGCAGAGTCTTGCAAAACATTGTACGACAAACTATAGTACGGCACAGTTTGTAGCACCGTGAAAAATTTCTATTGGATTTTTCAGTGGTACACACATATCTTCGTTTGACGGGCTGGCAAGATACTTGTGCAGCTATATACGCCGTTTGAGCATCATAAGATTTTAGCTCCCAAAACCTGTCAAACTCTTTACGCCTGTCTTCTTCTGGAATATCCACACATTTTTTGGTGCATTTGCAATCAACATTTATAAAGCTCTTGTGCTCTTTTTTATTGCCCTTATAATCATAATAGGGCTTGTTGCTATTACGGCAAATCTTGTTGTTGAAACGAGTAATTCCATGTTTCAGGCTCCTTCCCTTGCGTGGCCTACCCTCGTTACGTTGTTCAGTTTCCTGAAAACATTACGAAAAGTATGTGTCAAAAAACTGTTAAAATAAACAATAATATTTATATACAAATGGTCTATTTAATGCATCGTTAATCATATCCATATTCTGTAATTGATAAAATAACAATTATTTTAGATAGGTTGTTTAGTTTGTGAATGCACGAAGCAAGAGGTAACTAAATGTATAGTTATACATACCTCAACTTCCACCACCTCTGTCGATGTGGACGTTCCATTTATATAATCATTATTAATTATATCCATATTCTGTAATGATAAAATAACAATTATTTTAGATAGATTGATTAGTTTGTGAATGTACGAAGCAAGAGGTTACTAAATGAATAGTTATACATACCACAACTTCCACCACCTCTGTCGATGTGGACGGTCCATTTATATAATCATTATTAATTATATCCATATTCTGTAATGATAAAATAACAATTATTTTAGATAGATTGATTAGTTTGTGAATGTACGAAGCAAGAGGTTACTTAATGAATAGTTATACATACCACAACTTCCACCACTTCTGTCGATGTGGACGGTCCATTTATATAATCATTATTAATTATATCCATATTCTGTAATGATAAAATAACAATTATTTTAGATAGATTGATTAGTTTGTGAATGTACGAAGCAAGAGGTTACTAAATGAATAGTTATACATACCACAACTTCCACCACCTCTGTCGATGTGGACGGTCCATTTATATAATCATTATTAATCATATCCATATTCTGTAATGATAAAATAACAATTATTTTAGATAGGTTGATTAGTTTTTGAATGTACGAAGCAAGAGGTTACTAAATGAATAGTTATACATACCACAACTTCCTCCACCTCTGTCGATGTGGACGGTCCATTTATATAATCATTATTAATCATATCCATATTCTGTAATGATAAAATAACAATTATTTTAGATAGGTTGATTAGTTTGTGAATGTACGAAGCAAGAGGTTACTAAATGAATAGTTATACATACCACAACTTCCTCCACCTCTGTCGATGTGGACGGTCCATTTATATAATCATTATTAATCATATCCATATTCTGTAATGATAAAATAACAATTATTTTAGATAGGTTGATTAGTTTTTGAATGTACGAAGCAAGAGGTTACTAAATGAATAGTTATACATACCTCAACTTCCACCACCTCTGTCGATGTGGACGGTCCTTTTATATAATCATTATTAATCATATCCTTATTCTGTAATGATAAAATAACAATTATTTTAGATAGGTTGCTTAGTTTGTGAATGTATGAAGCAAGAGGTTACTTTACGTATAGTTATACATACCTCAACTTCCGCCACCTCTGTCGATGTGGACGGTCCATTTATATAATCATTATTAATCATATCCTTATTCTGTAATTGATAAAATAACAATTATTTTAGATAGGTTGCTTAGTTTGTGAATGTATGAAGCACGAGGTGACTGAACGTTTAGTTTTACATACCACAGCTTGCAATGGACGCAAGTCTTTTTTTAATCCCTCAATAGCCAAATGAACAAGGTAGCGTGCGCGTTTCGACATTATTTTATGCAAACGTTTTATATTATTGAAAACGGTACACGCTTTTACACTTTAAGCACGAAAATAAACTTTTTTCTAATGAAAGACCGCTTTGAACACGTGGAATAACAAGCAGAAAAATAAACACTTCCTGACGCTTTGAAACCATAGAACGAATGAATGTTCGAGCTGTCAAAATCCATAGACATTACACTCGCAAGACAGCCAACATTAGATATCAACAATCTGCATAAAACGTGAATGCGGCATGGCTGGTTTCTGTTGATCGTGTGAACACGCGGCGACTCAAGTATAACAATGATTACGAACTGTGGTGTCTAGTTCGGACCAAGTTTTGATCCTTTATACGATCAATAGAAAACGACCAGAGAGCATGGACGGTTTCTGCGATTTATAAGAGTATCGATGTTGACAGTTTGTGCGTTATGCAGAATACTTACAAGCAATGCTGGTCGTTTTCTGTAGTGTACATTATGATGAATTATATTTTTGGCATAGACCAGAGTACTTTATTTGCTTTCTACAGAATGCATTTTGATTAAGTGGCGATCACTGTTTTTTTTGTACGCAATTTACGGGAACATTTTGTATGAAATGTTGCTTGGCTGTTCTTAGAAGAGCACTCATTAGACTTTTGTCTGTTCGATGCTGGTTAAATCTCATTTTATACCTATTTGTGGATTGGCTGTTTTCTGCATAACTATGCTCAATTATTTATAACATTTAAAGTACAATGAACAAATTGGAAGGCAACAAGATAGACAAATGATTTTTTGTTTTGAACGAGATGTTCATTTTCAATACAATTTTTTGCATTTGTGAATTTATTCTAGTTTTATAACTACAAATTAAAATCACATATTATAAGTGACAGCACGACTGTGGGTTTGAGTTGGTGAACAATCGTTAATTTTTAGACCTTTAAAATTAATTATACATCGCAGTATGTAAGTAAATCAATACTTACATCACATACGGCATAATATAGTACATAATTCAAACATAATGTTACAAGCTTAAGAACAACTATTAATAGCTCGATTAATTAATAAACAATAATTCATTTCGGTACGGTATTCTGTTCCAAACAATATTTTCCCAACAGCCTACAAATCGATTATATTGATATTGTTTGTGTAACCTTTGATGTACCTACTCAAAACCTACTTCGGATAATAAATATTAGACCTACATGATATCACGATAGAGAGAGAAGGTTGCATTCAATTCATGTAACCCTGTTACTAGATAATGTGTTTTAGTTGTAAAAGCATCCGATACATTTGAAAACTTTTGATACACTTTCTTGTTACGCATGTCTTAATTATATTATTCTGAATAATAAAATTAAATGAATACAGAACTACAGAAGTGAATGTCTGATCCGCTCCTTGCTTCTATGTGCTACAAATTTATGATATATATATATATACTATGTGATAGATCACAGGACATAAACCGCTCATCAATAATACAATTCGAATTATTCAAGTCATAGACACATTTGCATTTAATACATAGACCTGTTTTCAAGATAGATTACATGTTTTATTTTATTTATTCACGTTTGTATGTGAAATGGATATAAAGAAATAGATCTTCAAAAAAGTTGAAATATATCGTGGAAACACCTGGGTGTTCTTTGAGTTTAGTCAGTATGTAAGTTTACATTATTGGGAATCATAATGTGAGACTTGATTTGTTTCTATTTTGGCATCGTAGAAATACGTGTCTTATCTTATCAATTGAATATTGTCATGGGTAATTTAAACAATTTCCAAAATGGAAAAATAAAATTCACTGATCTTCTTTGAACGAATGACAGGAGGAAACATAATAATAGTGTGTAGGTGCCCACATTTGTAGGCGAATAAATAATGAACCAAGATAAACATTCAAACAACAAAACTACCAAAGCCAGAATAACCAGTATCTCCTTAATGATTCGTGGCGGCTTTGAATGCTCCAGTGCTCAGTGGGGTATCCGAATTTTCAAAATACTAGATAATTTCTCTTCTCGTCTTTCATGTGTTGTGTGAAAGAGACAAGTATCATAAAATAAGATAGACGATATAAATTTTAGATATCAATTTGTTTGTATTAATATTTGTGGTAGTCTTTAGTGATTGTAAAAGCTGTAATTAATTCTTACGATGTTACATTGTTTAATAGATCATCGTATGATTATGTCATTCTGTCCATGTAGTTATATCGTTCGCTACTAAACTAAATCATTATTTTATTTTTCAACATTCCTGCTCGTGGAAGAAGGTGTGTGTGCGGAGAGTTATGGTTAATGACGGAAATTCTTTTAACAATACATACACCAAATACTTACAGATAAATCATCATATAAAACATAAGTAGAAGTAATAAATTCGATATATATATAGAAGTTTATATAAGAAAATAACGCCCTATTGTTCGACTAAATATTTGTTCATTCCATTTGCATCAGCTTTTTCTTTCTCATGGCCTTTCATTCCCGTCATCTGAGGTTGGCCTTCCTGGTTCTCGTCTCCAAGTACTCTACTGAGAAAAAATACTCACAACGAATCATTGGTACGTACTATCAGATTAGGACCAGAGATAGTACAAACGATTCGTTAGTACGAATCTATAATATTTACCTATCGCAAACAAGTCGTTGGTACAACCAACAATTTGTTTGCGAAAAGTTAATATTATAGATTCGTACAAATGATCCGTTGTGAAATTTCGTTAGTATTTTTCTCAGTGTATGTGCTGGAAAATGTTCCGCTGCTTTCAAGTTGTTTTTTTTTTATTGTGGACAACCAGGTTTTCAAGAGTTTGCCATTTATTCTTTCCATATAGATATTAAACCAAATCAAAATAACAAAATGTATCTACAACACGAAAATATAATTTTTCTATTATAAATGAATAAGAAAAAAATGCATGATCTGTGGCAATAGAAAATACCCTTTATCTGCACCATTGAAGAAATTGAGATGCGTTTAAAATGAGATCTTGCGCTGCTACGAAACAAAAGATATTGATAGCTAAGAAAATTAAGAAGTTTAAAAAAATATTTTTTATACGCATAAGGTATACCTACTATAAAATGACGTAATCTTACAAAACGTAGTAAGAATATATTACCAAATATAATTGTGTGAATAGGTATGAAATCTAAGATCATCTATACAAAAATTTTATATTGCCACCTAAGTAAATATACATACGGAATAGTCAATATAGTTAGGTATATTATATCTTGTCATTAATTTATTATTAAAAATATAATACGTTGTCACATGAATGGGTTATGTATTATAGGCTTACTAACTTCGGCTAATATTAATATATGCAATAGAATAAATTATATTATCCAATATAAAATATGGCCGTTGTTCGACATCTTCTATGGCCATACTTCACACACCGCAGGATATTGTAGAAGTGGTGGATATAACTAAATAAGAATATTATTTTTATAGATTATTATCGACTACATATTGTTATTGTTAATTTTGATCCCATGCGAATTAAATATAAAATATTGAACACCTTAAGTTTTGGACAAAAACAATTATCATGACCTTTACATTCCAATACTCTGCATCTTTTAGAGACACATGATATATTTCGTTTGTTTATTATTTTTACATAATAATGACTTAAATAGTTAAACTGAAAAAATTTCGGTGAATACCAACCATCAAAATTACCTGCTTAAGGTTCATAAAGATTTAATCATTGCAGTAATTCATAAAGCGCAAATTTGAGTATGTGGGAGTGCATATATTTAAATCATTTCATTGCTATTTCATCGACGCTTGGTGTAACGATAAGGCAACGCTCTTTTCTTTGAGTTGTGAGTTACCAAGTTCGATTCACGGGTATGACAAGAATAATGAATGAACTTTTTCAAATTATCCTAGGGTTGGATGTGACACATGTAAAAGTATGTGTTTAGTGGATATAGATGTATATCATCACGTACATAAATACGCATAATACAAGAATCATAACAATATCTTACCTACATAGTTTAGGACTAACTCTAACTTTTAGTTTACTGTGTAAGGTGTATAAGGTTGTATTTGGGTTTATAACAAAATCCAGATATATCTTTAAAAAACAAACTCGATCTCTAAATATGTTATGTTATTGTATGACGGGAAACCAAATTTATTAAAGTGTGGTCTATACAATTTATGTATGGAGTATCCTGATGTACGGCTGCGAGACATGGTGCCTATCTGAAAGAGATAAACGAAGACTAGAGGCGTTTGAGATGTGGACCTATAGAAGACTATTAGGAATTTCCTGGAGAGACCACATCACAAACGAAGAAGTTCTTCAAAGAATCGAAGGAGGAAGGCACCTGCTCAAGATTTTGTCAGAAAGGCGTGCAAGGTGGATCGGCCATGTAATACGACAAGAAGGCCTCTTGCATGCCGTAATAGAGGGTATGACCGAGGGGACAAACTCTAGGGGACGCCCACGCCGAGAGTACCTGGAGGACCTGCTGGTGGACATGCGCTGCTCATCATATGCAGAATTCAAAAAAACCGCACAAGACAGGGAGGAGTGGAGGAGAAGAATTAAAGAGATAATTGCTGCAAACCAATCCCAGGATTGAAACCAGAGAGAGAGATACAATTTAATATTTATAATTCCATCAGTTTAGTAAGTAGATATCGGTAGATGTACAAACAAATGTCAATATTTAGGCTTATGTGTGTAAAAAACAATGTTAAGTTTGATTGAAATCTAAATTAGTTTAAAATTATATTAAGGTGGCCAAAGAGAACGAATAGACTATTGATTGTGTACAGACTCATTGGGTATAATAGTATAATCCTGTTTAAATCGAATTTTAGAAGTAGTTACTTTATGCACTGAATTATAATTCTAACTATTCATATTTATAAGTGTCTATTGCACAATATATAAATGAAAACTGCCTATTATGTATCATGGTGATAGATAAAAAATATGAAAGATGAACTGATAAAAAAATAGTGTGTCATTATGGGAGAACTCGGTTACGGTAAGGCCAGAGTAGAGAAGTTAGTAATAATAGTAGACCTTAGAACTCAGCTGTTAGAGTACGGTGCAAACTGGTTTCATTAACGCAAATCATAATAGTAACGATATTATAATGTATACTTTTCTCGTCTGTTAGTACTAACTTATAAGTCATCATCTTTTAGTTGGCGCTTGCTATATATAGATTCATTTAGATATTCATTAAATTAAATGTTTGTGCGTTCTGTAAACAATGTATAGGTGTACCTAAATATCTACATGACTGTGTAAAAAAAAATATTTACTAAGCACTAAAATCTTGGGAAAATTTTCATTTTTTCAATGTTATGTTGATATTGCTATATTTGAGATAATTGGCGAAATGCACTTTCAGTTACAAATTTTATCATCTCTAATGTAATATAATATTCTTGACAAGATATTATTTGATTCTGTTTTGTGAGAAATATTATAACCATACACTCACTTTTGACTTCCTTCCCTCCTATTTCAGCTTTATTATATCCTAACATAAATGAGAAAATTATTTTGTGTATTTGTTTTACTTGTACAAAAAATGAATATTTGTTGTATTAAATATGTTAAGAAAGGGCACCTTTGTTATATGGTATTTATTCGTAAAAAAATACGTCTAAGAAATACAAGTCATCTTCAGTTCAGCGATGACAGTTGCCACCCATCCTGAATGTCTTAACTACACTATTGGCATGGAAAAGACAACTTGCATGTTTTTTACGTGCAGTTAGTCTGCTGGCTACCCCACTGTAGAGAAATGTCGTGATGGTGTGAAATGAATAAATCAACCTATTTTAATTTTTTTCCTTGCAGTTGTTTCTTCAACACGCGTACCAGAGACCGTTTGTGGAGTCTTTAGAGGTCTAGCGTTAGAAGTTTAAAGACTCCATTCTCTAATACCTACACTATGTTACATAAATAATTTCAATGAGAGTTTATTCGTAAATAATTATTAAATTGTTGACGTTACATTACATATAAAAATCTTGAGGATATCACATATTCGATTATACACGATCATATGATGAGGATCAATAACCTGTAAGTTGTATCACATTATGACTAATTAATTTAGCAATAGAACTCAACTATGATTAACATAATGTATATTTTTTATAAATTACTTATGTTATTATATATACGCATATATATACACATCTGTATAAATTAGTGCCTATGGATTATTGTAGTACCTACCATATCATATAAATTCATATTAATAAAAATGATGTTAAATATTGAACCGAGGAATGGTGCTCGGAGACGTGGACGTCCTAGGATTAAATGGCAAGATCATTTAAATCAAATCCTACAGGAAGGTCACGTGTTGAGCACATTGAACAGGAGACCATGCATGAGGAATTGTATGAGAGTGACGGAAGCGAAAGATGCATGCAAGGATAGAATGAAGTGGCGCTCGATCCTTTCTGCTTACCCCGCGAGGGAAGCGGCGTGATGGTATGTATGGATGTATGTTAAATATTACTTATGCACTAAATTTAATCTAATTTACTTACCGGTTAATTTATTCATAAAAATTCAAAAATCTATTATAATAAACACTTGTAATATTGTTAAAAAGTTTCTGAACACAGATATTTTAGGCACAATGCTGGTATTTGGAACCCGCGTTCTGAGCCTAATCCTTTGATATCCTGTATAATATCTAGATAGGTGAATTTTTCCCGGCATTAGACTGTAAAGTTTTTGTGTGACCATGACTGATCATATGAAGATTTATCTGGTTGTATAATGCTAAGAAGTGTGGATGGCAATTCTGCCGCCGCATTAAAAATAATAAAGTTTGAATAATCGTTGGCTTTTGTGACGGATTGGGCTGCGGTTTTTAAACATTTAGGTCTAAAATAACAATTTTGTCGCTGGTTTACTAATTGTATTTGATTTGGTTGTGTATTGTTATTTATGCTATAACTGTATGTTTGTAAGAGAAAATAAAATGAAAAAAAAAATCATAGCGTTAAGGGATAGTGCCAAATATATTTACTTATAATAGGTATAGTATGAAGTATAATAGGTAAAAAGAAGTGCAAGATCAAACAATTTCTCTATAAGGTTAGGTTATTGTTCAAACCGTTACTCAAGGTATTGGTACTAAAAGTCCATAGGACGACGCAATTTCAATTTTCAATAAGAATAATACAATAAGAGTATTAGTCGTTGATGTTTCTAATGACATACATATTTATAATATTTTTCTAGGTCTGATCTCTGCCAAACTCGGTAAGATCAAAAGTTCAATGGGTGTTTTAGTACGTGAGAAATATAAGTAAGTATACATTATGATGTTGTATACGTCCTATGAATATAAGTATACATTATGATGTTGTATACGTCTTATGAACTCTCTATTAGATGTGGGAATAATAATAATATGATGTGTCTTGACCACATAATTAGCGCCTCACTATACATAATGTTTTATGCGTCATTATTCACAGAGCACAATGTCCGATAAAACACATGTTTTTCATTTCGTGTAAAAAATAACCTGTATATTTTCTTAATGTTGTTTTTTGTACTCATTACCTCGTGATAATGTCAGATGCAAGGAGTAAATGTGGTACAACCATAATTTTATTGAATCGAAGACGACGAAAAACTTCATCCTGTGCAATGTTGTATTGAGCTATACTATTATACTATACCCTCACTGCGTATCCCAGGTGGAGTAGGAAGAGAGAACGGAGTGCCATATAAATCTATCCTTAAACACTTACACACTAACCTTACATGTTGTATTGAGATGTGTTAATAATTAAACGATTTGAAAGTATCGAATATCTGAAATACTGACAAATTTTCAGAAGCTTTTAACACGTGTTTTAAACCTATTCCAGCAATATTATTAAGATATATATAAGTTTTAAGTATGAAATCAATATGAAATATGTTAGAATGAAAGACATTTGGCGATTCCGGTTAAAAATATTAGACAATAATGTTACACGCGTTTTAATATCTAATCGATTTAACTCGTAATATAAAACCCATGAGCAATAGAGAAAAACATAAATATTCGAATCAATAATAACGAACCAAAGAAAGATAGCGACAATATTAATATGTTCTCAACCGTTTATAATCAATACAACTTGAACACATAAAGTCTCATTTCTAGTCAATATCTCATTGGGTTTGAGGAGAAGGGTGTATGTATGTAGTGTCGTGTTATAAAAACCCGAGGAAGAATGTGTCTATTGAAAAATTATGCTAATTTTTGGTCAATAAAAAGTTATGACTTAAATATTTTACATGATTCTTATACTCCCAGTAGTTGATGCATGAACATTCATGTCTTTCACGATTTACGAAATGATTATTATTATATGTATACACGTATAGTGAAGTAAATAAGAATTTAAGATTTTATCGGTCAAACTTTGACATCCTGATGTGAAACATCTATTTAGAATAGTTCTCATTGAATAATAATATTATCAAATACACGGGTTACCATTTAACCAATAAAATCAAGTTCAAATTGTGTATCTATCCACGCGAGTCTGTTTAGATTCACGATATTTTAAATAAGTTGTTCGTTGAACTTTCGAGACCTCAGGATGATAAGTTCCCGGTAAAATTTCGTTCCAGTTTGCCTGGAGCTTTTTTTATTCAAAATAATAATAATATAATATGGTAGACAAAATAAAGTATTGAGACATCCACAACGAGTCCGTGTTGTATAAGAATGCAAGAAGCGTCATAAATTTACTAAGTTAAAATCGTTTTAATCAAAAAATATACTATATGTATTGCTTTTTTGTTCCCATAAACATTTTCTAAATTGCACATAACAATAAGTAGTTTGTGGAGGGGAACCTACCTTCAGTATGTATGTGCCTGAGGCGTCATGAACGACCATTGGTCGATGTGTATCTCGCTAAGTATAGTCCGGTATCAAGAAAAATGAGTGCGAATATGTTAATGTGAGAGGCGACTCACCGCCAAAACAAAAAAAAAAACTAACAATTAAGATAATGATAAGAATAATAAAAAAGCATTCAGTAATATATATTTTTTTGTGTTACATATTACAACACACATTCACCACTCCTCCTATTGTTTATAGAGAGAACAGTTGTTGTTCTTTATTATTCGCCTTCGTGCCATTGGTAAAATATTTCTCTTTCTCGTACGAGAGACTCAAAATTCTAGCCTAGGGAAGAATTATTAACATGATTGTTTGAAGGTTATTAAAGATTATAAACAATAACTCATAGAAGGCTATATTGATAAAAGTATATACCTATATTCTTGTCCAGTATTCGAAATAAATATTGTGTACACAATGGCGTCCGACTTTATATAAAAATTAAGTATACAATATTCCTAACTGTACAGTGAGTTATACAATCACTATATTATTATTATTATTTGTACTTATAGTTATTACTTATTCATTGTTCACAATCGTCGATGAGCAAGTAACTAGTTATAAATGCTTGTTCATTCTAAATTTATTAAGTTAAATTTGAAACCATAATACACATTTGTATGATGCCATGAAAGATAATAAAAATACATAGTCCACCACATCTTTTGCAAGGTAGACAAAGAATATTACCTAGCACACATTAATATCCTTCTGATAATCGTCTGTTTTTGACGATTAAAAACAGTTTGATTAAATAGTATGTTTCTTGACTCATGTACCAAATTATATACATATATACCTACAATGCATATAAAAATATGGAAAATAATATAAATAATATCAGTTAGTATTAATGCTCATGTATTCTGTGAAAACATTTCCAGAGGGTCACCTTCTATAATTTTTAATCTGTCCATCTCTACAATTTACATCATGCCGTCGCGGCGCGATGCTTCGACAAATTTTAATGAGAAAAGTTCACATTTCACATATATTATGTCTCTCTCTCTCCCCCTGAGTCAAAACACCTGATAGTTGTTATCTGATGAAGCCTGATACATCTTCAACATTTGAACAATTTGATACGCAAATTAATTCGTTAAACATTCACATTATAAAAGTATTTAAACAAGCAATTTCTTAAATTAAACGCAATTTGCATATAATTTACCTGCATCAATCTCAGTGAACCACCAGAAATATCGATATGCTAATTTAAATCCAGTAAAATTAATAACGAGACACTCCTAACGAACATCACATGCGAGAAACTGAAAATACGAGTGTGTATATATTATTAATCTGGTTTTTGATCAACTACCACGCATCTATTCTGGCCATATAATTATAAGAATTATTTACAACGAATACCTATAACTTACTGTAATTTTTTTAGCTAACATAGATTTTGTGAAGAGGCTTCGAGTAATGATATACGTAAAGAACATTATAAATTGAGACCCAAATTTAATTAAGAATTAAAAAAATTCAATCAGTTCTTATAAGATTCACTTTTAGGTAATATTGAGTCAATCAAAATTTATACTTGATTAGGTTCTTTTTACTGTGCAGAAAATAGAAAAAAAGTAATATATATTGTATACCGGTACATTGCCTTCCCTAGCTCATTCCTTGCAAAAACGCATCATTAGGAAAAATTAAAAAAACTAGGGACTACATTGCAGGTGCAGATATTTGACAAATAAATCAAAATCAAGGAAAATGTTGATAAAAATTACATTATAAGCTAAAGGTTCAATATATTTTAAATAATAATATATACATGTTAAAACTATAAGAATATAATAAAATAGGTATGTGTTAGGTAGGTATGGTATATAACAGGTACGTTTATAATGCAGGTATATAGTAGGTATATATGAATTTTTGGGTGGTTAGGTAGATAAACATAATGTAATAATTTATGGGAGGGTATAATTTATCGAGATATTGTTTTTCAAGTTTAGTTTGGTAGTAGCTGCGGGCGGCCTTGCAAGTATGAGTGTCTTAAAGTAAGGGTAAAAAAGCTAGTCTTAAAATATAATATTATTATTATTGTAAAGTATCATATTATTATAAAATATAATAATAAAATTATTTACGTACGTAATATATGATTTTTAATAATAATATATTTGTTTTATACATTCCATTTATTTATTTTTTTGTTCACAAAGGTTATCTGTGTCACACATCTTGTACAAACTTTAAGAAAACATAATATCAATTTACTACCAACTACATTTTATCCAACCGCCTCTTATTCAAAGCTCAATGTTTTATAATATATGGTTTTGGATGGTATCGTTTTGTTTGATTATTATTTAATGCTAATTATTACAAAGCGATTTACAATCTGTAGTAATTAATTGCAGATGTTTTAGATTTTCATTCATGATTTCAAAAGTTGACGTCTAAACCAAGACATTGAACATATGAAAATAATAATGTGCGCCAATCTATTGTACAACCTAAGATATAAATAAAGATGTTTGGATAAACAAACGCAATCATTCTTTTGAATTTTGAAATAAAGCACCTATAATCGAATGCATTAAGAAACCCATAATTATTCCATCATCCAGTATAAGATCTAAAAAAAATCAAGTGACGGAAATGCAAGAAAAATCTTTTTGAGATATAATGGTTTTTTAAATATTTTCCAGTATAATGTTTTGATAATTCACCGATAAATATTTTCATTTACATAGATCCTGAGTACGTAGCATATTGATCAAGTTTAGTGATACCAGTATCAGATTGAGATTCGTTTATTTGTTGTAACATTGTGGGAAAGAATTAAACAAGTTGATAATAAAACATTGCATTAAAAATCGTTTCACACGACGACAGGACGTTACAAATAATCACGATTACAATTGTAATTGAGAGTATTAGCTGGTAGTAGATATATTTTACAATCGTTGTCATAGAATTGGTTGCGGTAAATGAATTCAAATGGATTAGACCAGCACGACAATAATATTATATATATACCTACAATATATTAATTGAAGTGAATTGGACTGGTCGTAATTAGAAGTTATCTGGAATACGTTATCGCTATTAGACATACACAAATGAGATCTCTTACATAACATGCCGATGCAACCAAGCTTCGGTTTGTCCCGTAGATTATTTTACGAAGAACCTTTGTACTTATCAAAGTACTCTATTTCAATTTGCATAGTGTTAAAAATAGTATAATGTATTTAAATGTATCTTACCATACTACAGGCCATAAAATTAATTTACGATACACGAGTTGCGGGAAAACATACCTGGAACAATGAAAAATAAAACAATTATTATTATGTTATTTATTAGACAAATGGCACATAAAAATGAGTTAAGCGCAAACGATTTAATATGATATATTATCATGTACATATAAGTACCTATAGTGAATCTTTATTGAAAGTCTATCTATATTAAATTAAAGTTCTTCAGCATGAATGAACACAATAGCTGTATACTAAATCCCAGACAGCGATATGGCTAAATTTACATTCAGGCTGCATCAATACAAATTCTTTTTACTAAAGCAAAAACGTAAAAAACAAAAAAAAAAGCTTTTGCGAATCATTCGTCAAACACTGCAGCTTTGAAGTTTATTCCATCGAGCATTATTTCTTTGCATTGACAAAAAGCTTTCATTGTTATTCATGAATGAGCAATTTACTAATTGAGCCATTAAAGACATCAGTAGTTCTCCCTTTGTAGAAGATAATATTACGTTTACCGATATTATAGAGGAATAAAAGAAATTCGGATATTTGATATTTCTAACTTACATAGAACCAACTTCCTTGCGAAATAATGTGCACTCTGTTGTATATTTTCATAATATTATGTATTGTACACATAATATTATAATCATACAAGCATTAAAAGAGAATTTGAATTCAGTATTCGCAATGAATTTCTTTCTTAAATGGTACCCAGCAAAGCCTGTAAATCCTGACGAGAATACAGTACCTAATGACTAAAGGTATTCTCATAAATTTATCAGTGGAATTTTCGGCACAGAAAAGGTCTCCCACTCTTTTCTGCTGGTTTTTGAACACCTTTAGAACACTTCTATTCATAATTAACTATGTAACAGTATAAAAATAAAATACAAAGTCTCAATAATGCTGCTTGAGACTTTAACTATTCAATATTAAAATATAACGAAACGTTTTTTATTTAGATGCTTTTAGAAAGGCTGTTGCCCTGTCCGAGCCATATGAGATTTAATAACTTCTAAAGTAGGAGTCTATGATAATAATAATAATCAATAGACAGGCACATAATATTAAGCTTTATTCTCTATTCTATTTCATTCCTACGATACGCCTAAGAATGTTCATCCAAATTTTCTTTTAGACGTCCGTTTCAGGGTATAGACGTGATGTATTTTTTCTACAACATTATTTGAATAGTGCTAAATCATTATTATATCGTTTAAATAATAATATTATAATGTATAACATCTTAAATACTTAATCTTTTTATAGGAAACTAGCCTCTACATCTTACAGATTATCTTTTAAATTGTTGACAATTTCCTATGGCAATATTTTGTTTGTAAGTTGAATTGAGCTTTCGACATCTATAACTACGAGTAGGTATATTACATTTAAATAGAAAGTATGTAAGTGTTCTAATAATATTATCGCATACAAAATTGCACTATGATTCATACACATGAAAGTTTGAAAAATAACCGTTAGTTAATTTTAACAGATGGATAAGCCAGAGTAGAAAAGGTAGAAAATTGAGGGACGCCGAGGACCCGGTAGGAAACAGATGTCCTGGCTGCGAAACATAAGGGAGTAGACCGGCATCCGAAGTGTGGAGGAGCTATTCCCAGAAGCACAGGACAGGGTCATGTTCACCGAGGTGATCGCCAACGTACCTACTTATCCCATTTAGTTTCGTTGCGTAAATTAAAAGGTGCAAATAAAATATTACTACAATGGGGAACCTGCTTTGTTTTGTGGAGATCCTGGCAAAGAATAGGTCCCCAACTCCTATAAAAGGAAGATGTTCGTTAAATCATATTATATAAGATATTTAACAAGTCCAGCGAATAGGCATGTCACCCATCCTGAGTATCTTCATTTTGATTAACAGAGAGAGAACAACCTGAATATATTTTACACGCAGTTAGTTCGCTGGCTACCCCGTCTATGAGATGTGGCGTGATGGTATAGCATACTTAAATAAACTAATTATTTATTGAAAAAAATAATTGTGAGCAATGGAAAAAACTATTTAATAATGGAAAATTCCAAAATTCACTCTTTTTTTTTTTTTTGTAAGAGCCACTTTTTTCTGTAAGTTTTTTTTACCTGTAAACAGCAGGTATTTGTAAAACCTGATTTATTTACCATCTTCAACTCAGCAATGAATTATGCCACCTATCCTGAATGTCTAATTTTTAAGCACAGAGAAGATGACCTACTTATTAATTAACTTTCTATATTATTATTGGCCACAACACCTGTAAGAGACGACATGATGGTAAAGATGAAATAGAGATGCAGAGATGATCGTCTTGGAAAAAAATGTCCCTTTTGAGAACATTTTTCATTCAAAATTATCCATATAACAAAGTCAACATCGGAACCAAAATAATTACACAACACGTTTTTCCACCACTTTCCCCTGGATATTTCAAGAGCAAAGATCCTGTATCATCAAGATTCAACTTTTTTTTATTATTTATTTGTATGCAAAGATAGAAGGAAGTGGCGCTCGATCCTTTCTGCCTACCCCGCGAGGGAAGCGGCGTGATGGTATGTATGTATGTTTAATAATGTATGTATATTTAGCGCTTACAAATTATTCATAGCAAAAACACAATAACCATTATTGAACATCAAGTAACGGCTTCAGGTTGTAACGATGATAGTTACATTTATGTTATTGTTATCTGCTGAACATATAATAATAGGTTGATACTGTGCAACTATGCATCAAGCCACAAAGTAATAAAAATGTGTCATAATTCAAATCTAATAAAGTTACTCGTATAATAATACATATGTTATGTAGGGGGAAAAAAGGTGGAGGACAGAGCTAAGTGGGGTGCTCATGAAGAAACTTATTTCTAGCAGTGGATGGACTTGGGTTGAAGAAGAAAATAAATAGTACTTGTGCTTTACTAAAATATCGAACAACTGACCAATTCAATCCTCTATATGTGAAGGTACTCGATTGTATTAAATTACCACCCATGTAACCATTAATGTTGATTAAGCACACCAACACATCGAATATTTAATTTTGAGGTTTTTGTAGCTTGACATATTGTACCTTAACACTACCAAATAATTATATTGTATTACTGAAAGTATTATAATATAACTTTTTTAAGTCATTGGCAATTTGTTAGTACGTAGTAAGTATCTAACAGTTTATCGATGTCCATAATAAACACTATACATTTCACATACAAAAACACAAAGGTGGTGACCAAAATCAATTACTATCTTCCTCTCAAGCTCTTCAGCTTTCCAATTGTGAACACAGATAGAAACAAACCTCACCATTTCAGAGGGGTTTTATGCCACTATAGTCGCCACTTTCCGTGACATTCATGATGCTATGATATCTTTTTCATAATTATTAACAGTGTATAATGAAAAAATGTCGTCCAGACTACTATGTTTTGAATGCATTTACTGGTTAATCTTCAACATGATTCAGAAAATCGAGATTCTTTCTTAATATAAAAACACTTGGGAAACACAAATCAATGGTAACAAGTGGGTTATCGTATAAAAATCTATTCATATTTTGGTATCACTCTGATCTATTTAATCTGATATCGTTAACCATTGATTTTAAAAAATTGACAAATTTGATATTAATTTATATTTTCTATTCTTACTGCTGCGATTCACGACATTTTATAAATTATTTATTTATTTCACAGTAGCTTATCGTATTTACAGTTTCAAAATATATTCAAATTATAGTCACCATTGCCATCAATCTATCTATATCCCGTTAGCAAGTTCGCAAAAAATGATGCAATTTTCCACGCAATAAGAGATAACAATGAGATCAATTTAATTTGTTCATTACGTGATCCAACCATGAAGACGAAGCGACAATAGAAGATTACTTTATTAAAATTCCTAAAAAAGACTTGATGGAATTTCCATATAAATCCGTCAATATTATTTATAATTTTGAGAACGAAAAGAATTGACCCTGCTCGGTATTTTAATACGGTCCAAAATCAAGATATTCATTTCACTTGTAACTTTTTAGATCTAAGACTAAGGTATAAATGGATAAAAAAAAACTTACGACGAGACGTATTTTAGCGTAAGTTTAGAATGTTTTTTTTTGGAATCGATATCACTATGATATTAAATACTTATTGCAAGTATTTTTTTTTTATATATTTCATAATTATTGACTTTAGAAATAATCTTAAAAAAATACTGAAAAATCAGTATAATTATTTGTTATTTTATTTTGAATAGTCACAAGTTACAGCTGACGAAAATAATATAAATAAAAAGTTCTGGAAACTTTGTTTTAATGAGACGAGAAAACTAATTAACGTCAGATATAAATACACCTCTGTGTGATATGAATTATATGAAACGATTTTACCAAACTGATTATTATTTATTCACACAACTTATAATTACCCATATTATTATTTAATGGCTTGAGATTTACAACTTTTTTCATTTAACTTATAGGGTATCATTTTTCACAACGTTTTCCTTCTTGGTGGTAAATAAAACACATGTCCCATGTATGTTATGGAATCAATTATCCAGTATCTCTTAATGAGCCTTGCATAAAATGAATCAAAACAAATGTATACTAAGATGCTAATTTACTTGTAGATATATAACATTTCAGTAGTGGTGGTAATTGTGGTGGTCTTAGACGTTCTCTATTTAGATATACACAATAATGAAATATGCACTTCAAAATCAATACAAAGACTTTACGCACTTATAACAGTATAATAATTTTAAGTGTTTGTACACTGGTTTAAGTATACCTATGTGATGGATTGTTTTTGCGATCTCACTGACCATCTCATGCAAATCTGCACATCAGAAAGTGACACTTCTGCACTTTATGGATTCACTAGTCCGTCGTTGTCACGATAAAGACACCTGATCAACAATTAATCACTCAATCCGAAAGACAACATGAAATGCATGGTATAATAAAAATGAAAATGATATCAACAGTCGATAAATAAAACTTTCAATTCCACTTTAGTTCTCAATCAGAACGAGTTCCTTTACAGTAATAATATGAATAAAATTGCAAAATGGTAATGCATTAAAATAGTCTGAGTGCACTTCATGAATATTCATATTATATATATTTATATAAAGCAGAAATTTCCTGTCCAAAGAGTTGCATTTTATCAATATATAATAATAATGATACTTCGACAAGCGTTTAATGCAAAATGTGTGAAATATATTGACTTGATTAGTGCATCGCGTGAAAATTGCTCTAGGCGAGTACAGAGACTTGGATAAATCAGATGGAAGGCGCACGACAACCAACCAAACGGTGGCAATTAGCGGAATAAAGATGGTCAATCTTCAATATAAAGGAATCTAATTTATAGCAATGAAATTATAGTAGTCTTAACCTAGTAATTATTATTTGTACAGAGAACTTTAGTAAATCAAATGGTAACGAATAAAATACAAAACAAATACCAACTAATACAACAATGTTTATGGCCTATTAAATTTATTACGAAATACAGTAGTTTCCAATTTTTATAATAATCCACCCGTATATTAATTTAAACTCATTTTCAAAAAGTCTACTCTGCATATTCACAGACAAAAAATAGTTTTATTTATTTATTTATTGGATTATTAAACATATGACCGGAAATAATTTACAAATCACAAGAATATAAACAATTCATTATCCTTCTCAGCTTGTATACATAATTTCAATAAATATTACTATACTATACCTTCACGCCTTATCCCAAGTGGGGTAGGCAGTGAGAACAAAACTCCATATAGATTAATCCTTACAAACTTCTTTCGCTTCTTCTACATTCATACAATTTCTCACGGCTGTCCTTGAGAATTTGATCCACGTGATCGATACACGTGATTCTCGGACTCCCGCGCTTTTACACAAAAATACATTAAATTTGTCAACAAAATATTTCATAAAATCAAAAGACACGGCATCATGTCATAATGTAGGTAATGTAATCTATTCGGAGTGAATCTATAGTACAGAATTATAATTAACAAGTAATCAAGTTTTTTCATAAAGATAAAAATTTATTAAAAAACTAAATATTTAAAAAGTTTATTTGTTTTCAAAGTTCAAGATCAATCACTAATTCACGTTACGCATAGTGAAATTATATCTAAATATCTAATAAATAAATAAATTGTGACCCTTAATCTCCATATAATAAATTTATAACAAATTGTGATATAAAATAATAATAGTCCAGTTCATAGTCATTAGTTGAATACATAATACATATTAAGACAGTAATTCATTTATCCTCTAGTACCTAGTTTGTACATGTCTATGTAGATACTCAATTATTCTAGATAATAGCGCCTCCCAAATGGACGATCATTTAGTGTAAGTAAAGAGACAGCACTGAGTGTGTAGAAGAGTCATCGCTAGACATCACATCACATCATATCCCATTCCATTACTTCTCTTAGTAATGGTCCTATCCCACATCTCATTCCCTTGGATAATGACCGAGGCACGATACTGTGATTTATTCGAGAACACGACTTTGCAAATAGAAAACAATGCACAATAATTTTTCTACACGATAAAAAATATATGGAAAAAAACCCGATTGGTTTTACAAAAAAAAAATATTGTTGATAATATTCAATTGAGTTTTTTTCCGTATTTAAACATGGAGTTTTACAAAATTAACGTCGACTAAATAAATATGATGAGAAATGTTAAGATACTATTTTATTCCCCATTGGGTCGCCAACAAAAAATAGATCTTCCATCTTTCTCAGTAAATTTTCGAGTGTCCTGTAAAAAGCTGGTGTTTGTAGAACATCACATATAAGACTATAATGTCTTACATTTTATTGACATTGAGAGGACAATTTGCGTGTTTATTGCACGTATTTAGTCTGCTGGCTACACAGCTTGTGGGAGGTGCCATGATGGTATGAATGAATAAAAATGAATGAATTATTTTACTTTTCAGTGTTTTATGAATATGATATAGTATTAACCATTAACCTTTATGTTAGTGTCACTATTTTTTACTGTTCACTTGTATATTATGACTAACTAGAGAATCATATGCACTGTAGAAAGTATGAAAAATTGTAAAGACATATCTGGTGAAGTGGTGACAGAGTGGTGACGAAAAGTCAAGCTTGTTACAAACCACTCCAATAAATTGTGAGCCGAAAGAGAAGAACGAATATAGAATTTTATATAGCTTATTGTAAAGCTTATTGTGACAATTCTAATGTCGTCAGACCATCGTGTGACCGATCTTCCTCTACTTCTCTTATCATTTTAATCATTTAACATTCTTTTAAGCATGTATAATTTTAAGCATGCATGCACAATACTTATGAATACGAATAATGTGTTTTTTTGTGTAAATTACTACTACTATATCATCATGGCATATCTCATAAGTGGGATAGCCAGCAGACATGCAAGCTGTCCTCTCCGTGTCAATATAAAATCAAGACATTCAAGATGGGTGGCAAACTTCATCGCTGAATTTAAGATGTAAATGTCTTAATTTTTTCGAACACCTGCCTTTTACAGGACATATTGAGCGTTTACCAATTATTCATAGCAAAAATACAACAATCATTATTAAACATCAAATATGAATACGAATAGGTACTTTGTTTTAGTTTTGAACACCTTCACAATGTCATGAGTTAGTGTTTGCGATTAGGCTGTTAATCCCACTTTGGTCATATCCCTTCAAATAATTCAGGTAAACCCATAACATACAGTAAATTTATCTAATAATAATAATATTACTCCAATACCAATACTTAGAAGAAGAGGAATATCTTTTCTCAGAGTTTCGCTTATTAATTGCCACTTGCCAACACCATTAATACAATACAAAATAATAATACAGTACCTATTATTATTATAATTATTAGTAAAAGTGTTCTTCATCCAGCTGATTTATAGATATGGAATTGTATAAAACAATTTATAATTATTATCGACGCTAGGTATATTATTTTATATTTGTAGCTGATGCAAATATTGGAATTTCAAGTATTTAAATTGAATGAAATACCTTTTAGCAAATAAATTATTATGAGAATGGTGATTCTTTCTAGAAAATCTTTGGTTTCATCCGTAAAAAAAGTATATGTAAATTCATCCAACAGGAAATTGTCATTATGTCATTTCACCTAGATTTAATGGAATTATATAAAAAATATAGAATTATGCACCTATAGGTACGAAATAACTTAGCGTACCTAATGTAAATAAAATTTTATTGGAACATACTGATATTTAGATACTTAAAAACATCGTTTTTTAAGAAAAGCCCATATTAAAAAAATGGAACGAAAGATTTATAATACATAATTATAGACTTCTCGTATATATCTAAATAATACTATTTTGTATGACATTCATAAAATGACAGATAGTAGATAATGAATTTAGCAGACAATTGAAATACCTTCGGATTCATATCCGTAGAAGGCATCAACAAGATAAGATTGCCTAAGTAATCCAATTAAGTGATCCATTAGAAAATCTTGAAACGTTTTGATTGTTCTTTTTCACTAAATTTAAGTGCATCCTTAAAGCTTGCCTACTCCGAATCAGCAAATCTATCATTTTGTAAAAACTGCAGATTTAAATGTTATATTTACATGTCATTAAAATTTAAGCTATGCAAGCACGCCAAAGTGAACCTTTATACGAAACATATTATATAAAATAATATTTGGATGAAAGGAAACGCACACCGTGATCCGCCCCTAATAACAAAAGAGAAGAAAAAAAACAGCAGCATACCTTCAAAACTGGCTCATAATAGCAGTGTATTATTATTTTTACCATAATTTTATTCTAGGTATCACCCGCTGACTGCGGGCCGGAATAAAAAAGTCGGAGATAGTCTATATAGATATAATTAACACGATGTACCTGCTAAGATATAATGACTCGTGTGCTTAGTTGTAGAAGTCAAGTTTATGTCGTCTCGTTTATGATGTTGAATATAGCGGTTGATGTTTTTGCTACCGGAGTGAGCAGCTTCTCGTGTTGATACGAACATCGGGGAGCACGCATTCGAATAGTTAGTATAATATTATAATTACAGTTTGCCGATTTTACGATCGCTCTTCCCTAATGCGCAACCAGCCGAGGCTTCCACTCTATAAAGGCACATTTTTTATATGTTATAAATATTATCTTACTTCATACATCCCGTAACCCACATTCGGTTTGTTGTTTACAGTTAGCTACAAAAAATAATACTATAATGTTCCCACAACGTTACCTACAAATTACAATGAAGCAACATTATGTCCGATTCAGCACCACGATAGATACGTAGCGTATAGAAACAGACTATGGGGGGTTATTATTGCAAATTTGCAAGTAGTTACAATTTCTCTGCCCTCGGGAGATTCTCGATCGATTCGTGATTCCGCAAATGATAAGTCATGTATTGCGATGAAAATAATCTATTATTACTTCTACATGTAAATTGGGTTAAACGAGATATGTACGTCAGTAGAAATTATTATTTGAACCAGTAGGTACTAGCTTATATGTAACAGCATACTAAGAAATTCTATGTCGGCTATTAGAAATACATTAGGAATGTAGTAGGACGAACAGTATATCAATACGAGTAAATTGTAATGAGTATTAGTACGGACCGCAATTATTCTGAGTCAGAAACATCCATAAAACAAGATATCATTTCCTACAATGTTTTATAAATTGTAGTGTACGATCCAAGTACACGGTGAGTACCTTTATTCTATCAAGATCATTTCATAACTATAAACGGATTAAGCATTATACTAAAGGGATAATTTTCAAACAAATTGTCTTGAAGATTAGCAGTCTTTCATTCAATACGTATAATTTGAATCCTAGATAGTATTTTCGCATTATTTTTTTCTTCCTCTCAGGTATCACAATTCGTATTATTAAAGTACTTAATTAAGTATTAAATTATTGAGGCTCGGTAACCTAAAGATAATAGGCTGCTTAATAGCAAAAAATTGTTATTTTATTTGCCCTAATGTTATGTTATGCTGTGGTTTACCGTAGTATATAGTAAGGTCGATCATAACATTAACTAAAAGGGTTGATTATAGGTTATATTTTACTTAAAGCTCGAGATAAATGATAGGGTAGATCACCTACGCAAAGAAATATAAATATAATTCATAAAATAAACTTTTAATCAAATGCAATCAATGTGCATTCCTTGATAACACAAGATTTTATTGAGTACCTACCTTATAATTAAAGAAATGTTTTAAGATAAACTGTACCGGAAAGGTACGATAAAACGTTTTTCGTTTATTTTTATTTTTTTTACGAGTACATCGCAAATATTTATTTTATCGTTTATAATAAAACTCCACCAAGTTTTATGTAAATTGAAATTATTATGACATCCATTTACGATTAATGCAGAAATTATATTATTTTACTGATCATCTGAAAGCCAGATGAAAGGAATTCTATTAGGAAATCAATAAAGAGTACCTAAATAAAATAATATGACAAGTATATCTGGGTGAGATGTATCTACAATAATAACATTATCACGTTTGGCTACGATTGGATAGGTGTGTTAGTAACACGTCATTATATGATTTAGGAGTTATATTTTATTATATTAGTGCACTTTACCCAAATGAATTTGTTGTAAAGGACTTGGTTGGTACATATACAAAAGTGTATATTGCTCGATAGTAATGTATGTAACAAACCGTTGTATACGAATATATTACAGAATGATATCAAGAGGCATCCAGACTTAATAATACTTGCTGTAAAACTATGTATCGCGCATTTTTCGGTAAATTTATTCAATAATGATAGATAGCCGAACCAGTTTTTATCTTACCTACGCTTACAAGTATGTGAGCTTAGCCTGGGAGATAGTGAGGGACGCCTTAACAAAATACACCAACACACCACAACACTCTCACATACATCGGCTAATAATATTTAAACATAATATACACACTACATACATTAGCCTATAGGTACATAGAAACTATGTGCCTATCTATATGGCACACACATGTTCAGGTGAAGGTATTATATAAGCCAGATAACTAATGCAATGCAAGCATTTTAATTCATATATTGTGTATTTCTACCAAAAAAAGTCTACATTATTATATTAATCACCTACAGATCACCTTACCTAGTCAATTAATTATTTCAAATAGGTGTTTTTCATTACATTGTATACGAAAATTGTTCTGTAAGCTAAATATAAAACCTAAAATGATGTATCATATATTTGCATAAAATGTTTTCGTTTGTCATATTATTTTTATTAGAAGTCAATGTTTTTAAACAACAGAACATGTTTTTAATAAACCATTTTGATTTTGTTTGACCTGCAAAAAGCTTTGTATGTAAATAATGAATTAGTGTTCGTTATGATTTCTATTAGCACTTGTTTCTACTGAGGTCATCCATAACAAAGTGTCATTTATGAATATCATTATTCACAAAGATAAATAAAAAAAGCGAACAAGTGTAATATAATTATCTTCTAAATATTGAAAGAGCCGTGGAGCACCCGGTAAAGAATTGGTCTCCAACTCTTTTCAGTAGATTTTTAAGTGTCCTGTCCTAAAGAGAAGTGTCGAATGGATATAAACATTTTATATCTTAAATTTGTCGAAGAGGTATGTTACCAATCCTTAATGTTTAATTTTTTTGTTGGCACGCAGATGACAGCTTGCATGTTTATTACGTCCAGCTAGTCTGCTGACTACTCCACTTGTGGGATGTGAATCAAATACACCATATTAGGTATACTTCCCTGTTTCGATAAGTAATGCCTCGCTGTAATGCTCGGTCAATAACTCTTGGTACCATGTAAATTGCAAAAGGAAATGATCAAATTATATTACTTTTATTTATTATTCACTAATCATTATGTTTTTTTTTATATATATTTTAATCCCTTCTTATCGAAACATTATCTTGAGACGAATGAATAATTAAATCCTGAAATAACATGAGTAAACGCATTTAATGTCATTTAATGAGTAGATCGTGAAATTTGAGTGAAATAATTTATGATTTAGGCATACTCAAGCAAAGTTAAGGGACCCCTTTAGCAAAAACGATAAAACATTCAATTTTCAACGAGTTTGGTACACAAACTCTCAAAACTTGTTGACCCTATGAACATTTTGATTTGGTAAAATATGAAAACAAATATTAAAAACCAATATCAAACTTTAACTTTAAAAAAACTCGATTTTAGCTTCATAGTATTCGTTTATAAAAAAGTATATCTCTAAAAATCGAATTCGGGGGTGTGTTTGGTACATAAATGCATGAGAATACTACAAATTTTCATATATTTATTTTAATATTGAGAATATTTAGATAAATTATAGAACAAAAAATCTATTTTTTTATTTTTTCATGGATATTGACCGACTTAAAAATTATTTTTTTTTTGATAAAATTTCTCATATTTTGAAACGTAAAATCACCGCATGAACTCAATTTTTTGTATACCTACTAAAAAAAGTTTGCTAAAATCTTTAGTATTTATATGCTTGATAGGATGAATAAAAAATATATATATTTTACAAATAATTTGTATTTTGATATAACAAAGAGTACCTAAATAGATCTCGTCAGTCTACGATTTATTTATTTTTTAGTAAAAAACTAATATTGGTAATAAATATTTGATTTTTTATTTTATCAAATCAATATGTTGGTTGGCAGAAATTGCCATTTGGCAATAAACCCGCCTTTTGTACAATGTACTTATTATTGTCACAATAAAGTTTATTTTATTTATTATTTATTTATTTTATTATGTTCGCAAAGGTCAACAAGTTTTGGCAGTTTTTCTATCAAATTTGTTGAAAATAGAATATTTCACCGTTTTTGCTAAACGGGGCCCTTAATATAATGTTTAATTTAAACTGACAGCAATTACATTTTCCAATAAGGGAATTTTCCAGAAAAAACTTTAACCATAGTTGTTGGAACAAAGAATTTACCTACCACAATTGGGATAACTAACTGGATTTATTGTAATAAACCTACAAGCAATGAGAAGATAAGTATGAGACACGCATATTCGCAATACATAAATAGTTCAGAAAAAACGCTTTCACCTTGTGAACAGATTTTATTTTAAAATAAAAACGATGCAATTCAGAATGTAGGTAGGTATATTATTATTCTTAGCCTATTATAACTTATAAGCTGTAATGCACCACGACCATTTCTCGAAAGATAACAACGGTTTTATATTATTATTACTATGCATTATCATCTGTGAGCTTTTACGTTCGACGTTCAATATTTCTGATCATTTTTCACTAATGAGTTAACAGAACGGAACGGAATAAAGGATGACTATAAAATGTCTTATGGGGGACTGACTCTGATGTGATGCAATGGAGTATTATTACCTATCATCAGTTTCTTTACCAACACGTTGGCTAATTGAAAAATGCATAGCTTCTTATCAAAAAGTGTTCCTTTTAAACATAATGTAAACATAATTTGATGTCTTTAAAATATTTAATTTTGTTAAATATTATACCTACGAGTACATCAACGATAACCAAGAATTTCTTATTGGAGCCATAAACTTCTGATATATTGAAAATTTACTGTCATTTCGATATAAGTTTACGAATAAATGACATTTTTTTAAATTTTTAGTTGTGAGAACAGACGTTAAAAATATTTTTGATTTTTGAATTATATAAGTTCATATTTTCATAAAAATATAAATGAACGTTGTAATCGCTATTAAATACAATACCTATAAATAAAATAATATTATGAAGGCATTATTTGTTATTCACAAACGTGCCTGCTTAAAATGTATTCAATTCATCAATAAAAATTTCCATGAGATCGAGAGCAAAATAATTAACATTTTATATTGTATGATGATGAAGTGGACTTTTTGACTTATTCCCCTCTAGATGTAATAGACCAGTTTTTAGTGCTTTGTGGATATTCAAGCGAGACAAAAGACAAAAAAGCATCCACCATTAACATGGACGACTCAATGTCAGAATGTTCTTTCAATGGAATGTGGATAGTTTATGCTTACTATAGGTAACTGCCTACCTACATATTCCTACTATACTCATCCAGAGTTAGCCAGTTGTGCCATATTACACCATTAACATTTATAAAATAGATGTAGTGTAAATACTGCGTTAAAGCTTGATAAATATTTAACTGAATAATGAAGTAAAAAGTTGTGGAAAAAAAGGAAATATTGAGGTACCCACAAAGTCAAATGAATATTTCCTACAAAATAACTTACAAGATGAAGTGATGACATTAGTTAAATTGTAGAGACAGGAAATAGAAATAAGTGGCAAGCAATGGAAGAGGGCTTTAAGCAGCACTGGATGAGAATAGGCTAAAAAGTAGGGATGAAAAGAATGAGTGAGACATAAAACTAAGTCGTGTTGTGCTTTATTTTACGTTTTGTCATTTGAAAGTATGATAATATATAAACATCATTTTTATAATTTTTCATGCTTCCCCGTTTAATTTCTGTATTGAATAATTTAAACTTACTGTATAATATAACCTCAACATACAGTTTGTTAATTTTTGAAGAACAAACACTGTGAAAGTTCGTCATAATTTATTATTTATAATTATAAAATTAAAAACTCGGTGTCTTTCACTTACAGAATGGGATTTAAGTGAAAGACAGTTTTTTTTTAATTTTATTTATCAATCTTAATAATTAATAATTTGATATAAATTATACTTAATTGTCTGTGAAATATTATAAGGTAGAATTAATAATATGAAATGAGCTGAATAAAAATAAAGCACATATACAATACTTTGTAGGTATACGGTAAAACTAGTATTTACCTTAGTGTATTGCAATGTTTATGTAGTGGATGTACCTACCTATGCCGTATAAGGGAATATTAGCAATGCATTATAAAAAATAAAGTAATAATAATTATTCTTACACGTTAAGTGTTACTAGGGACTAGACACACGCATAGGAGGGCTGAATAAATAAATAATATATTGAAGAGTTATAATATATTATTATTAAATTCAAATTAAATTTTCAATGCGGAAAAATTGTTCAAGTATTAAAACGCTTTGTGGTACCACTACTACTACTACTGTATCATCACGGCACATCTCACAAATGGGCTAGCCAGCAGGCCAGCTGCATGATACAAACGTGCAAGCTGTCTTCTCCGTGCTGACAAAAATTAAGATAGTGAGGATGGGTGACAAAACTCATTACTGTCTTTATTTTTTGAACACCTGGCTTTTACAGAACACTCAAAAACTTATAGAAAAAAGTGGAAGACATTTTTTGCTGGATACTCCACGGAATAATTTCACACCAAGATACATGTAGTATTTGAATTTTACCGAATCTGAAAATTACAAATGAAATATATTATATGGAAAATTGAGATAAATTAACTTATTGACCTCCCGTATAATACTTAGGTACAGAATAAGTTTGGACCAATCTATGAAATCATGACTTAAATAAGTAAGTGTTAAAATATGGGTGAATTCTTAGTAATTAGAATGGGAAAGTGTGACAATGGCAAGAAAAACGCATTGATATAGGATAAGCATGGAGTTTCAAAGACATTTTTGAAACTCCATGCTTATCCTATATCAATGCAATTGCGGATGCTTATTGAAACGGTTGAAAATTTTAGTTATTTCTGAAATCAATAAATTTTTTTTTATTATTTTAAAACTATAATTAAAGACAATTCGGCATGGGGCACTTTTGAGATATGCCGTGATGGTGTGGTAATAGTAGTAAATTTGACATGACAACTAGGCAGCTTGTTCATCAATATATGCCAATACATTTTAACCCAATATTATATTTGAAATTTTCTACAATACTGAAAGCATTGAGACAAATAATACACTTGACATTTAAACTAGTAATAAATATAAACAATGGAAAGAAGTGATATTTCAAGTTAGACAATTTGCAAAAACAAATAATTGAGTGAGTAAGATGAACCATAATATATAAAATAGTAGGGAGTAAATAAAAATAAATAAGCAAGTATATAAATTTAATTATCTCCTTTTATTTATTATCAGTACTCATGGTCACGTAACGTTGTCAAGATTATGGCAGTCTTTAGTGAGGTAGTAGTTAGTAGTCGAGAATAAAGCCGTGTATTAGAAGAATAACTTTAAAGACTCTTCTTGAGTAAAAAAAACTCGGCTTTCAACATTACAAAAGGGGGTAACCTTCATTTTCTTCAAGTCCGTCTACCCGGAGACGTGTAATAGTAGTACGGACTACGGACAATAGACTCAAGCTCAAGTTCCGTCGTAGGTATTCGCTAGTCTCGTATGAAACATTCTTTTAAAGCGACTACAAAGCGTACTAATATTTTTGTTTTAAGGCTTTTTTTACATCCGGAGTTCTTAAAAAAATAAACTTAAAAAGAAAGAAAAAAATGAAACATCAAAATGGACGCATTCATTTACGTTTCATAGAATAATGATAGCATACAACGTTTTTTTGTAAAAATATATTCTGTATTTTTTCGAATAATTTGTAAATTTGTAGATACATATTATTTGCGGAAGAAAATTTCATTAATTGTTCTCGAAACAATGTACTACCGATAATATAATATCAAAATGTAAACTATAGGTGTAAACACGAATTCAATGGGTAGCCTGGAGGTAGAGTGTTGGACTCATGCACAAGACATGAGCGGTTCGGTCCCAGGTGCCGGTAAACTCTCCTTTCACGAGAGTTAATAAAAAACTAAATTAATGTTTGAATACGTGGATAGAAAAAAAAGTATAAGGTTCCTTTCTTTTCTCCCTGCCTAGCCCACTAAAGATGTGATGCGAAGGGATAGACAATAATAATAATAATATGAAATAATATAAAATATGTGGTGTGTCTTTCTCGTTGATTGAAAATGATAAAACAGAAATAAAAAAAAAACTATTAAAGCATATATGTACCTAGTAAATACAACCTTTAACAAGATGGAATCTAGAATGGTAATATATGAGTTGGGTAAGGACATAAATCGAAACATATTTATGTCTCAATTTAAGATTGTGTTCGTTGTCCTGTTTCTTATGAAATGTCTAAACTTCCTTAGACTACCACTTTTGTTGCCAACTCACGTTTTCCATTTCCATTTCATTGTATTTATATTACTTTTACGAGAATTATTTGTATTAACGCATATTTTTTCTTACTACTAATATTACGAGTTCGTCGGTAGCCTGGAGGTAGAGTCTCGGCCACGTGAACGAGGGGTCCATGGTTCGATACCAGGTGACGGCAAACTCCCCTTTCACGACACAAGCTTTAAGTAGCTTACTGTCAAAGGTGTATAAGGTTGAATTTGGATTTATAACAAAAACACAGATAGGTATATATTTAAAAAAAAAATGCCATCACGGCTTATCCCAAAAGTGAGGTAGCCAGTAGACCAGCTGAGTGTAATAAACATGCAAGATGTCCTCTCCGTGTCAACAAAAAATAAAAACATTCAAGATTGCTGGCAAACCTCATCAAACCTAAAAATTAGTTATTTCTTCGAACATCTGCCTCTTACAGAACACTCGAAAACCCAAGGATTAAGAGTGGGGGACCAAATCTTTTCCAGACGCTCTCTACAGAATAATATTAAACACATATTTTTTATCGCCGGTACAAATCTTGTTTTTATTGTACTCTTTATTTTGAGTACTCCTTAAATTCTTCAATAATTAGAGAAGCTGTGAAAGATTTTTTTCAGCAGGAGCAGGCGTATTTTATGAAAATCTTTTTTTTTATTCACCACACAGGAATATCCAACGGAATAGCTACCCATTCGATATCCAAGCTGAACCAAAAACCGTTTTAATTAAGTAATATTTTATTTAGTAAATTATGTTATAGAGCTTTCATCAATTATTGGATAATTCATCATAGCTTATGCCTAGAAGAAATCAGACCAAAGACAAATGAAAAAAAAACAAAAGACTACCAAATAAAATATTAATTTGCCACGAATAGTTTCCGGCAAAGATTAGGTCTCCAGTTACACAACATTTACCACCTTCAATTTAGTGATAAGGTATGCCTCCTTTCCTGATTTTTATTGTTTTTATTGACATGGAGAACACGGCTTATATGTTTATTACATTCAGTTGGTCAACTACTTGTCCCAATTGTGAAAAATGCCTTGATGAAAATTGTCATCATTCTCGGGAATAGTATACTTAAAAAGACTTACAGACTGAGATAATAATAAGAATGTATGTATATTTATAAGTACCTATCTATAGGTAGGTAAGAATCTCGTCTATCGTTACACTCCTTATGTGTAAAAGCACTAGGACTTTACTAACAAGTCTAGGACTATAACAACAAGCCTAGAACTCAGCTTTTATATGAAGACCCGTTCACAATGAGCACACAACAATAAATATATTATTTTGTTACATCATAGTGTATTTATCCTAAAATTAAAAAGCGAAGTTTGTAGCAGCCACTGACGTAATAAATTAGTAACGCAGTACATATTTTCTGAGAAAATATGTTCCAAAAATAATAATAACAATTTTATAATGCTGTTTCTCTCTATACCATAGAGATGTTAATTTTCTCTTTTCTGCTCATATTTAAGCATTGCACATTCTATATACCTACTTGACATAGTAATAAAATGACCATTACAATTAATTACTTAACATTTCATTGACATTCTATACTTACACTCCAATATTTTGTGATTAGACTAAAATTATTGTTGTTATGAATTGATTCCCATTTGTGTTTTGTTCTTCGCCAATTTTTGTTCTTGGCTTGCTCCAACTGTGTTGTGAATGAAAAATTTTATTTGTACGATTTTTTTGTGTATTTTTAAAACATGTAAGAGGGTCACGCCGTGGATATGTAAGTAAATAAATAAAAAAAAATTAGAAATTAATGTCCTTCAAGTCTAATTTAACATTAAATATATTATGTATGTCTATGAGCATAATAAACAAAAATGATAATAGATATCTAAGCAATGTTGTAAAAAGGTGCACTTCTAATATATATGGACCATCAATTTATTTTGTATCAACATTAACAAACTTATTTATGCATCCACAATGAGGAACTTGAGGGAAACATGAACGTTTATTTTTGAACCAACGTTCGTTTTAGACTGATTGATATGAAATATATTGGTCGCAAATCAATTTTTCTTTGAATAATAATATCAATGACCAGATTATTGTTTAAATAAATGCTTTAAAAAGTTACTTTACTCTTGTGAGTTAAATGTGCCTACAGTGTGAACTTGACTTATGAATTAACTTCATTGTCACTGCGGTGACAGTGTGATGGCTAAAAAAACTAGATATTCTTGGTTAATTATCATTTTACAACTTGTCTACTTTATATAAATCATTGAAGAGCAGATACATAATACAGCCTTCCATACAAAACCATTATTATCCACTACTACTAGGTACTACCTATTATTATTGCTATATGCGTCCAAGGAAATGAAACATCACACATCTTAGCCTTAACGTGTCAATACTGTATTGAGAAATTATTATTCAGTGTTTCTTTCAATATTAATTCATAGGAATTTATTTGTGAGAATATTATATATTTTTATGTAAAAAATATTCAAAATGATTGAACAAAAGGTTATGTCCGTTTGTTTAATGATAATTTCACAAGCAAAGTCAGACTTTATATCTATTCCTTTGAAGTGTCTATTGTTAAAGTATATATTTAAAAAAAATGTAAATAAAAATGGTTTCTGTTATAAACCCAAATACAATCTTCAACACCTTTCACAGTAAGCTAAAAGCTTGTGTCGTGAAAGGGGACTTTGCCGGCACTTGGGATCGAACCACACATCTCTTGTGCATGAGGTCGAGACTCTACCGCTAGACTACTGATGAACTCAATTTCATTTGCAATTATTGTCCTACAATAGATCAGACAAAAAATATTTGTCTTCTACATATATAATTATATAAGATGACTTATCTACGAAGAAAATTACATATGTAGCTTTATTTTACGTACTGTGTGCCCTTTAAACGAGGAATGGTTTTTTTATATACATATTTCGCAAAGAACTATGGAGGATTTTAAAGAAAAAATATCTTAAATATAGAATTAATGATCAAAATAACAAAGGACCATCAAACTTAGCATTTGATACAACATAATCATCGTATTCAGAAGATTCTCTATCGTCATAATTATAAAACTATATTTTTTTGTTTATACTTTGTATTTCTTTATAATAAGATTTTTGTCATCCAATTGTAATTTTTAAGATGAGTGTAAAGAAAAAAACTATTCAAGGCATAATTCAACACTTTAGTACTATATGATCCAAAATTGCCATTTATTCCTTAATAATCGTGTTCGTAGTTCGATCATAAAGTTTAACGACTTGCGCATGAAATATTATTTTATACTGCCTAGGCGCATTATTAAAGGAAAAGTACCTCATTACTCATTCCCTCTCATGTTTAGGGATGCTTCATGCATAATTATTTTAATGATATGATTTTGCTTTTAAAATACCAATAACAATTATTACTAGAGATAGAAATACAACATATTATTTGAATCAATGCCTTTTACTCGCAAAAATGAACAATGTTGATGAAAGTATATATTTATATAATATATTTATCAAACAAATTATGCTTTATTATGGATGAATGGTATATGTGTAATTTTATACAAAATAAGAGTTTTTGTTATGTTCAGAATGCAAGAAAAAAAAACAATATCTCTGGAATTCGAAATATAAAAACCAACAAAAACCTGAGTAGAAAATAAATGCATGTGTTCGTAAATATGTAAATACCAACACGTAGGAAAAATCAGTTGGTATGCCAACTAATTTGAATCTTGTACATAATACCTACATAGAATGTAAATAAAATGTATATTATTAATAATATATCCTACATTGTGTGTAGGTACAGTAAGAATGAATGTGTCGGTGCATTTTTCTGGTTTTTAATTCTGGTGGCCCTCCTTGGTCGTCCGGTACCGTAAATCACGGCTAACGCCAAAACAACGTGACATTTCGCCTTTCGCCTCTCCAACCGCGATACCCGACCGAGTTCATTATGAAATATTGCATATTACAAACATAACTACATACCTATATATTATTACGTATAGTGTGGACGCACATTGCATCTTGTGTATGTATTATATTGTTCTTGTTTTTTTTCCGAATACTTCTTCTCAATACAACAGAACTCATTGTGATGTTTCGCTATAAGAATCAGGGTATATTAGTTTGTTCATATGCGTGTTTAAATATGTGGATAAGTTTTCTTTATCAGTTAAAGAACATAAAACTCAATACATTCGTTACTAAACAAATGTCTGGAAAATAAAATGATACATATCTCCCTTTTTGATTTATTTTTACAGGTAATGTGAACACATAATAATTGCATTAAAATATTATAAAATTAATTTTACCCGCTTATTTACGCCTAAAAGTGGATGACATACACAATTATATTTTCAATTACCACTAAGAGTTAGATATAATACCTGCATCTATTCAAGTTTGTTGCTTAACTGCATTAGTAACTTCTATTTTTTTTTTAAGTTTGCAGTATGAGGTTATGCAAAGTTGCTGGTTCAAAAACTAGTAGGTACTATAATAAGATATATTTATAATACAAAGGTTTTTTTTTGAAGTGGTAATAAAGATAAGAAGTGTTATTTAAAAAAAATTAAACTTCATACATTCATCATTACATTTTGTATTGCATAATAATCTTAAGGTAAAAACATGCCTTTAACTCCAAAACGAGCTCAATGGACAGCAATGTATTGTACGGTATGACCTTATTCGTAGTCATATTATGTTTTATTTAAAACTAAGCAATACAAATTTTTGAACGCTGTGTTGTAATTGCAAAACAAGTTCAAAAAGATCTAGTTATTAGTATTTTCTCTACATTTCAAAGAGTCATGCAAGTAAAATTAAATAAAAATATAAATAACTTTTTTAGCAAACAAATTACAAAACAATTACAGAGCTTATTGCTTGAGCATCTTTTCCAGCCAAACCTTGAAATAAATTCGAAAGAAGATTAGTGCGCTTAGTTACCTACGTTATGAAGCTCTACAGATGCAATACGTACTCAATTAATCAAATGTATTAAGCTCGTGCAATAATCAGCAAGTACCTAATATGTATAAGAATAATTACGCATAGGTGACACAAATTAGTTTGGTATTTATTTCTATTATAGAAATGTGTGGGTAGGAGTTATCCATCTACCTGCAGGTGTTTATGAATTACGCAAAACCACTTAGCGGACTGAAGAAATTATTAATAATGATAATATTTTCATATCATATTATTAAAAGTAGTATGGAATATTAATAATATTATTATTTCTATAAGCATCAAGTTGCTAAATGCATTATTGCCACCATATGTGGTAGGGACAAGATTAATAAATTAATTGTGATTTATTTGCCAAATGAAATTATGTAAAGGTGTATAACTATTTATAAGAAATCAATAATAATAATATTATCTATAATAATATCACCATAATGCTACGATATTAAATAAATAGATATCAGCTGCAATGATAATTATTATTAACCATAAGTGTAGTCATTAAAATGTTTGTCACGTCCTCAGACACAAGAAGGAGTATGTTGGTGGAAAATAAATGTTTTATCTCAGAAAACAACAGAGGAGAAAGCCAATGCCACATATAAAACTATTATATCTGCAGTTTTTTTAATGCGATATTTTATTAAGGCTAACTAGGTTAAATAAATAAAAACATATTTGGACGTCATGCAATCCGTACTGGTTAATTAATAAGTGAATTTGTTGGCACTTGTAAAGAATACCCTATTGAATATTGATCATCGAGGGCAGGCAGATCGTAATTAAAAACACAGATGAAATTAAATTACTGATCATCTTATTTCGCGATGCACACCTAATAATTGAACTACAGCACAAACTCGTACCAGCTATATAGATTTTTTTCTAAATTATTTATATAAAAATTGGTTTATTGTTACTAACCCAAATATGATTCAACTTTATGAAAACGGGCATAAAAATAAATGATCTTTACTTAAACTATGCTTATGACTCTTTAAATTTTGAAATGCTTTGTAAAACAGAATGTTTACGCAGATAATATCATAACATTTCTTGATAACTTGAAAACTTGATAAATCATTTCTCCTGATAACAACTCTAATAATAAAATTTGATATCAAAATAGCTGTTGATTAGCCAATTGTCAGTATATTGTCCCATGTTTTATGTCTATTAACAATATTATTATAACAATCTTGTCCTCATTGTATTCTAAGATAGTTAGTGGGAGTGAGTTGTCACATTATCATTGTTAGTCTGGTAACTAGTAATAGTAGTTATCTAAATATTTCTTAGTCATTGGATAACAATTGACGATATGAAACTGTGACCAATCAAGATAATATCTCCTCTCACATAAGACTTAATAGTACCCTTCTATTAACAATATGGGTCACATGAATACGATATGGCACCATAGATTACTGATATCAATAATGTTATGTATTCTGATAATATTCTAATTAAAATAAAATTTATGTTTATCTGATTTCATTATTTAAAAAAAAAACTATTATTTTATTTACCTTCCACTCTTCAACAGTTGCCAAAAACATAAGTTACATAATCTCATTCCAAATTTACGATGATTGTATTCCAATTAATAGGCCTCTATATTACAATACACCTGACCCCCTAGCCAAACCATACTTGGCGATCGACAACAAACGAATTTTCGACTATGACCGCAACAATAACGCATAATAACACGGTACAATATGTAAGTAGATTGTCGAAAAGTTCGCCAGTAGTCGATCGCTAAGTACGGATTGTCTACGGTCCATCTTCGTTTTTTTTAAGCTATAGCGGAAAACTTTTGATATAAAAAAATAGGGTTGTTAGCAACTATCAAAGTTTTTACGTAATTGTATTAAAAATGATTCAGGATTGTTGGTAAGGGATTATAATATTATTAATCTTCTCCTGGACGAGACAAGAGAGGAATATTAAACAAGAGATCTAATTCCACATTCATGAATCACACAACGGACCAAGAATAATAATAATACATATTGTACAACGACAAGAATACAAGACCAACTGTACAAATGTACATACACTCGACAACAGAAGGTAGAATATCGATTGTGTAAGTTGTCGCCACTGCACTGTGTACTGTACCACATACATACATAATATGCGAATAATATTGTATCGGGTACAACTTCCTTTTCTCTCGCTGCTATTCTTCATTTACAACAGTTGTCATTTGCTGCTGAAGTGGTCTCGTAATAATACTATACAATACTATATTATACCCTCACGCCGTGTCTCAAGTGGAGTAGGCAGAGAGAACGGAACGCCAATCTATCTATCCTTAGATACTTCTTTCACTTCCTCTACATTCATCCAGTTTCTTATACATGCACGCCGATTACTCTTACTTAACACGTGACCGTCATTGAGAATTTGATCCACGTGATCGAGCCACATACCTAGTTCTTAGACGTCCGCGCTTTCTCACACCTTCTTTTTCAGATAAATACACTATCTTCGTCATTCTTACATCATCCATTCGCTCCACATGTCCAAACTATCTCAACTTATTTATACGGATTCTATCAACAACACTCTTCTCACATCCACTCATTCTCCTGATATCCTCATTCTTCACTCTATCACGCAATGTTTTACCTTCCATTCTTCTCAGTGATCGCATCTCCATAGCATTTATTTATTTACAGTATCCCGTAATAATATTATATCAAAATTCATTTTGCACTCGTAAATCATAACAAAAGTTTGCTTGCTGAATATTGCTCAGACGTAAATTGAAGTAATATTATTAATATTATGTTTTGTCTTGTCACGCGGTTTCTCCAAGTGTCAGATGTAACGATTGATAATAATGAATATTCTCAATGACATTATCGTCATCATTCGTCAATTTGCATACAAAAGAAAAATCTAAACTTTGATTACAACAGATAAGCGGTTGTTACTAAGAAGTGAATTCAGGAACTCGATTGATACCAGACATTGATAATGTTGGCACGATTGGTAGTTACAAGCTGCTAATACTGAATTAATGACGGATACGAAAATAAAATATATTTATTTTATATTTGTTTTCACACCTAGGCATTACAAGTCTTGAAGTCAAAAATATAGACTTTTTCATAGCCTTAAAATACTTATAACGTAGGTATATTTTTTACGAAGTAGCTCTTATTCATACATTTATGATTAAAAAATAGTTTTTGAAATCTAGATATATTCTACCTGCATCACAAATTCTTCGTTGAAATTAAAATAAATAATCAATCCGTGGAGCACCCCGCATAAAATTTATCTCCCACTCTTTTCCGTAAGTTTCTCGAGAGAGAAAAATAAAGTCATTTTTTATCTTAGTTTCGGCGATTAGTTTTGCCACCCATCCTGAATGTCTTAATTTTTATTGGCACATAGAAGACAGCTTGCATATTTTTTACATCTGCCAGTTACCCCGTTTGTGGGAAATGGCGTGATGGTATAGTATAGTTAATAAGATAGAAAGGAATGATATCATTTATTATAATAATCTGTTGATTGATATGCTGAATCATAATTATAATATAATATTATAATGCGAATTAAATTTACAGCCACCTAGTAAACCTAAACAAATAATAATAAGTGAATAACAATGGCAATATTTAAATAGGAACGCACGTAACTATTTAACAATAGTAGTTGTAAGGGCGGCCACGCGTTGCCTTGATTTATTATAATGCAATGGCAAAGAGAGAAAGTCTTTGGAGGACTTTTATTAACAACAATAATATAGATAATTCCACATCGGCAACTATTTAAAATAGTAGACGTTGTTCCCAACAAACTAGTCGGGACATTGTACAGCTGCCTAACATGAGACAATAGATAATAAGTACAAAAGTATAATTTGTTGATAAATCTATAAAGTACCTCATTAATCTAACGCTTGCGTAAAAAACAAGTTCATTAATACTTCTTATAATAGAACAAACATCTGTATTGTACATAGATATATGTAATATGGGCAAATAATTGTTATTGTTTATGTATTGCGATTCATAGACAAGAGTATGAATGTATGTAATGCATAATACGTAGTTACCCCAACTGTTCTCATTGTTGGAGCTTGATGTTATATTCTTGGCTTTATTGTAGGTATTATATTATTATTATTGTATTGTAGTGGTATTGTTCGAAATGAAAGTGAACTTTTGATTATTACCTATTAAGTACCTAGTACGTGTTTAAAATATTACACGATTGCAAATAATATGACTGAATGAAATAATTCAACACAACAAAATAATGAATTAATTGGACTATAAATCATATCTGTTTCAATACTGAGATCAGTAAGGTTATTTTAAAACTATTTATAATAATGTTGTAAGGTACAAAATGAACACATTTGTATTTAAACGTATTTTTAAGGGATTGGTTTTCAATTATTATGGCCGATATTGATAATATAATATTGTTTTGATAGCTTCATAATATAAAATAGTGTTATTGTGTATTTTCGTAATAATATTAATTACAAATGTAGAGGCGTTATTTCATTGTACTAATAGCAATTTATGTGGTATATTATTTTTATTAATAGTTCATTATGTCAATAAAAAAATACTATACTTTACGATATGTTTTATTTAATTTTTATTTTTACTTTATGAATGTTTTTTAACTAGCGGGTGTTTAAATATTTCCAACTTTCGGACAGAATGTACCTAGCACTCTTGTGGTCATTTTGTGATTAATAAAAAACGGCGCAAAACTTTGTGTCTAGTGCGTCTTAAATCAATAATAATATGATTAAAAAACCTTGACAATCATACGATTCGAAAATCTTTTGAATTTCAATTCCAACATAATCCAAAAATCAAACTCAAAATGCGCATACTAATCACAATCGCTATACAAAAAAATAAACTTAAGCGATATTTTAAAGTTTTGATATCCATGCAAACCAATCAAATGTTTATACCTACACATATATTTAAGTATCTGTAATTTAATACAGATAAATAGTCAGACCAAGTTCAAATGAAAATCAAACAATTGCATGTCAATATTTTACACTGGTAGGTACCGCAGCCAATCGAGTTTGCAATGATAAATTTATTACAATTCAATCACAAACATTGCCGTTTGATTTAAATGTTCTTGTTTGTAAATATTACAATATACTAACTCTTACTAGAGACAACTGCCTTTTCTACACTAATCATTGTATATACCTACCTAATAATGTCTATGTAATTTCCGCAGTGTTCACTACAAATGATGGAAATACAATCACAATGATGAACAAATAGATACCTAAGAGTTTTCAAATGATTATTTTGGTAAGAAATTCATCGAATTTTTAAGTATGTATGCGGCGAAGGCGTGAAATATGTTTGTCAATTTTTGGAAATTTATTTTATTTTATAAATGTTAAAAGCACAAAACAGACAATAACTATATATGTATATATATATATATATATATATATATATACATATATAGTTATTTATAAAGTAACTTTATATATATTTATAAAGTTAGAAAAAAGGTTCATTTTTCAGAGATCAGCTATCATCCAACACCATGCGTCACAATTAATTTAAAAAACATAGGTACCTAACATTCCGGTCATCTCAACATGCCTACATACCTATACACAGTCTCGCTCGCTCACTCAATCATCACACTAGCACAAAAATACAAATCAATAATAATGATAAAAAAAAATCATGGGGAAAGGAAAAAAAGGGGGGGGAGATTACTGCGTGCCTGCTGCTTCATTTAGAAGTGTGGAAGTAATTTTCTTGAATACCTGTCTCTTGTAAGCATTCAGAGGTAATCCAAATATATTGACGTCTGTCAGCGTATTATTGTAGAGAGATGTAATTCTGCATAGAGGTCTACGCAACCCTGCATTTGTACTCGCAGCTGGCATATAAAATAAATTATTATCCCGAATTCTAGAGGGAGTGTGGATACATATTTTCTCGAGAAGCTCAGGAGTGTCAAATGCAGAATTACATATTTTAAATAAAATGCAAGAATCTATCAGAAATAAATTTCTATCTGTTCACACCTTCACGCTATGTCCCATGTGAGGTACGCAAAGTGAACGGAACGCCGTATTGATCTATCCTTACATACTTTTTTCCGTTCCTCCACTTTCATCCAGTTTCTCATAAATGCACACCTATTTCCCTTCCTCAAGACACAGCCGTCGTTGAGAATTTGATCCACGTGGTCAAGCCACGTAGTTATTGGATGTCCACTCATTCTCACATCCCCTTTTTTTCAGATAATTACACCCTTTTCATCATCATTCTTCACTGTGCATAGCAACCTTTCACCAACTTCATATAAATAATTCGTCTGTTCGTTGGATATCTGATGCATTGGATTCAGTTGAACTATGGAGTTTCTTTAAACGCATGGTTCTCAAATATTATTAGTAGAAAATTACTTATAAGCACTCCACTCACCAAAAAGCTGCTATATTGTAAAATATTCGCTAACAATCATTTATGAACAGGATGACGTGACTTCATACAATGAACTATAAAACTTAAAACACAATACATAATTCAATATTAGTAAATACTTCTAATCTTATCACGCACATTAAATTTAATTTTGATTAAGTGTTATGTTAATTATAATAAATATAATAGCCAAGTTGAATTTCTAATAAAAAATAATCTAAATGATATTTGTATAATAAATACCTACTTATAAATTTGAGTCTAAGAGGGTTCAAAGACTTTGTAATGGTATTAAAATTGCCTGACATTTTGGGATGCAAATATGTGATAAATATGTCAGAAATCTCAAATAATATTATGCATATTTTATGATACTGAATTTCACATATTATCTATATTAAGCTATGAGTAGAGTAGGTATCTACAAAATTCTACATCGAATTTAATATTTTGTCAAATACTCATCACCATTAATTTATTGAAATGGCTAAAATTTTACATAACATTATTGATATCATATGTTTTTATTTAACGAAAGTAGCGAAAATGCGCAAACAATTTAAAGATAAAACAATATAATCACAACTTTTCAAATATAAAATAAATATTAATTGCTCAATATATCGCACAGGTGAACAATAAGCTGATTGAAAATTTCCATCAAAGATATGAAATTAATAAATACGTGTAAGACCACACAACAGTAATTTAGTGTTCCTTTTAAAGTTTGTTAGATACTATGTACCATAAGCTTTAATTATCTTATGATAATGCTAAAATTTTATCAAAATTATTTCAGTTATTATAATATGAATGGTTGAATTCGGAATGTTTTTAATAATGTAAACGATATTCATAAGACAAACTTTTGCCAGAAAATTGACAGAATATCTATAAATTTATTTATATGGAACATAAAATATACTCTTATTAATCTTTGTATGATTAAAATAAGAATAACAACAAATGAAAAATTAAAAAAAAAACAATACAAAAAATGAAATACGAGTATTGATGATTTTAGGTTTACTAGACTTATTTTAAAAAATATGTAGATTTATTCATATGATATATTTCACAATAATACAATTATAATTATATTGCTATCAATAATGAGATATTTTGTATCAACTTTAACTAGCGTACCCCAAGAAAATTAAAAATGTATATTTTGAATCACAAGCAGTTAAATAATATATACCTATTAACAAGCAACTTTAAACAACACAATAACATAATATTATGCTACTCATTCAAGCAGATTTTTTTTAATAAAACATAGGTATTTTCTCCATCTCCGTGTTAAAAAGAAAGAATTCATAATAATTAGGAAAGAGTTTGGTTTAAAAAGGATGACTGATAACTAAATATATGTAGATAGGTATCTGGTCTCAGACAAACCACTATGTATGTATGTATATCAATGCAAAAGGCGAGAATTGGATGCTAATAACGCGACGGGAATGCAAATGATACTAAACTGAGTGAAAGAATTTGGAGTGCTAATAACAGACGAATGCCGTTGTTCGCCACAATTGAAATAATATGTCCAAATATACTTAATACATATAAGTTAAAAGGATCCTTAAAATAACACATGTTATATCAAATTGAAACGCTCTATAACAAGGTAATAAAATAAACTCATGAAAACCCCTTATTTTATTGACCATCGAGAATGTTTACTTTAGACTCGGTTCCCATATTTTTCTGATTCTTGAATAAAAAGTTTTTAGATTTAAAAAAAATAACAAAAAACGGGTTTATCGTACACTTAACAGAATTTTGTGTGAAAAAATGACTATACTTAGTTCTCCACAACACGTTTCATGTTTTCAATCGTAAGTTTTATAGATACCTACCCGTTTAACTTTTTTTCAGCATTCTTTCTGAATTGTTGGTTAAATCGAATGTAAGAAATCAACATATTATAGTTTGGCTTAGGGAAAAAATTGCAGAATGTACAAACTTTAGAGTTATTATAGATTGCTATCCTTTATTTTCACAATGTATTGAGTATATTCTCAATTAAAATACAACCAATTTGTTTTTTTTAAAAAAAAAGATATATCTGGGTTTTGTTATAAACCCAAATACAACCTTATACACCTTTCACACTAAGCTAAAAGCTTGTGCCGTGAAAGGGGAGTTTGCCGGCATCTGGGATCGAACCACGGACCCCTTGTTCTGGAGGCCGAGACTCTACCTCCAGGCTACCGACGAACTTAAAATTGTTTTATTTGTGAATTGTCTATGCATATTATGTTTTGTTATTTTCAACTATTATAATATTATCATCACCAATGGGAAACTATCGCAGCACATCTTATATAATAAATAACAAAACCGGTAGTTAAAGAAAAGATTTGTACCTATAGACTTAGCATTATCTGCGTGCATTTTTCATAGTATGCTAATCAAGGAGCTTTTGTTATAGCATGTAGGCACCTATCTGTGAAATATTTATACGAATACATTCCTATTATGAAACAGCATAATATTGAATAAGCATTTTATACCATTTACGACAACATATTATATTAAAATATCAAGACAGTCTACCAATCGTATAAATGATCAACCAGAGTCGTTTAAAGAATTATTCATTATTTTTGTAAAGTAGTCCCTAAAATATTAAATTCATTCAATTGTGATCATATACAGCATAAAAAACGAAGTATCAACATTTATTTATTCTTGCCAACTAATATTTTTGACTAATTAGTAAATTAATAGAAAGTATATTAACCATTACAATTAGAGCAGTATACAAGTTATGAGCAATTCAGTATACAAGTTATGAGCAAGTACTGGAAGTATGAAGATCATGATATTGTATAGAGAAATACTCCCGATGTGACCTTCCACAGTGAACTACACTCCTAGGAGGGCAATATATTAATTATTATTTATTGCACTCTGCGCTGTGTTTCACCACTCAACACTGATATAGAGTATATAATAAGTATTCTGCATGAATGTATTTACAAAGGAAGCTTGTAAAGTTATTTCACCATACAATCAATCATGTATTGTATGCGTCAAAATAATGAAAGTGTTATATTTATTATCTAGTCTGTCTTACCATGTTAAACTGCTCACTTTCTTGTTTAACTTAAATGTCACATTGTTCCACAACTAACAATGCATTGGTGTTTCTCTTTCCAACTTGCATATTCTGACACTTTAATAATTCATTGCAAATTCTTACCTTTGTACTAGAAGTTCTAATTGGTCCACCGACAGCAATCGCATACACTTCAACTTGGTAGAAAGGAGCTGCTTCTCTGTCTAAAGGAGCTGCTGTTGACAATATTCCTAAACGTGTGTCGATGTCAAAGAGGCGGTCCACTTGTTTTTGTCCATCTGTCACATTTGTTATATAATATTCCACATCAACATTTTCTAAACGAGCTTTCACTGTTAAGATACTAGTACCCGTGGGTTCGTTTTCATAAACACTACCCTCTAACGCTTGACTTTCAAAGACAGGTCCTGAGCCGTCTTGTCCACCGGATATCACTGTGATATACGCATCTGTACTTCTACGTTCACTTTGCACAGCTTCATCAGTTGCTTTCACGACTAATTTATAACGAGCTTCCGTTCGACCACCAGCTCTACGTAGTGATAAAGCACCTGTACTTCTGTGCAACCTAAATAGATCTGAATTTCCAGACACAAGTTCATAAGTCACTAAACCATTAGTACTCGAGTCCAAATCCCTCGCAAATACATTCATAATAATAATTCCATCTCTATTAGTATTATAAAATTTCGCATCCCTTGCGGGTAGAACAGCCGCATTCATTGATACAAAAACAGGCGCATTGTCATTAATGTCTTCTACAATTACTGTTACAAGTTTTTCAGCAGATAATCTCGCTGATTCGGGTTCTGCACAGTCTGATGCTACTACAGTTAATCTGAACGTATCAATCGTTTCTCTGTCAATAGGTAATAGTGTGTGAATAACTCCAGTATCGGGATTGATACCAAAATGTCTAATATTGTCATCAGGGTCTTGGTGTGATATCGTGTATGACACGTTACCATTCCCGTTTTTACTATCAGGATCTTCGGCAGTAACTGTGACTATTGGTGTATGAACTGGTATTCCCTCTCTTATTTGGCGGACAATTGCCGTATTAGGAAAACTTGGAGGATTATCATTTGAATCAATTACCGAAACAGAGAAAAGAATTGTTGTCAAAAGTCTAGGATTACCACCATCCGATGCGGTAATGTTTAAAGTATACGATGTTGTATCTTCATAATCTAGAGATTTATGTAGAGACAAAACTCCTGTCGTTTGATCAATAGTGAACGAATCTTTCTTATTTCCCGAAGTTATTGAGAAAAATATTTCACTGTTAATTCCTAAGTCCGCATCTGTAGCACGAAATTGCATAAGCTCGGTATTTACTGCTGTTTTTTCATTGACTGATATTCTCGATTCTGTTTGCGTGAATTCCGGAGCATTATCATTTTCATCCAAAACTTCAATCGTGACCACAGAAGTCGAACTCAGTCTTTGTTGTAAACCTGCATCTTGTGCTACAACAATCAGTTCATATTTCGACAATGTTTCCCGATCTAATTGTTTTGCCAGTGAAATTTGTCCGGTCGCTTCATCGATAGTAAACTTTCCGTCCTCATTTCCTTCGCTCAATGAATAAAAAACATCTCCATTTAAACCCTCGTCAATGTCTAACGTATACACTCGAATTACTTGAGTTCCAACAGGAGATCCTTCTGATATTTGAACTTTATACGGTGTTCGCAAAAATTTTGGCGGGTTATCGTTTACATCAGTGATAAAAATGTTCACCTTCACTTTGTCTCGTAACTTTGTAAATCCATTGTCCGTTACAGTTGCCTCTAACGAAATCATATTTTGTCCTGTGTTTTGAACTAAATCTTCGCGGTCAAACATGTGTAAAGTTTTTATGAATCCGTTTCTTGGATCAATTGCAAATTTATTTTCAGCTGCAGATAGCGAAAAGATCAGTTCGGCGTTTCTGCCAATGTCACGGTCTATTGCAATTAATTTTCCAACGAATGAATCAGGTGGTTCATTCTCACGAATACTAAATGTGAATGTAGAATTAGTAAACTGGGGGCTATTATCATTTTCATCTATAACATGAATAACAACAGGAACCTGAGAGCTTCTTGGAGGACTCCCCTGGTCACTGACTGTTACGGTTAGAGAATAGTAATCTTTATCTTCTCTATCGAGTGGACTTTTCACATAAAGGTATCCGTCGGGAAATATTCCAAATTTACCTTCCGAGTTACCTTCTGATATGAAATACGTAATCCTTCCATTTTGTCTTAGATCTGTGTCTGAAGCAGAAAGCGCAAAAAATCGTACATTGACGGGAGTAGACTCTAATAAAGATGTTTCATAAGATGTATGATCAAAAACAGGAGTGTGGTCATTGACATCTTCTACATAAATAACAATCGAATGTTTTGAACTCAGTGGCGGAGTTCCTCCATCACTCGCTGTAACTTCTATAGACATTGCTGTGCCTGGTTCTGTTCGAATTGGCCTATTCAAATATATAACTCCCGTTGCCTCTGAAATGCGAAACTGATCATCGACATTGTATGATAATGAGTATGTAACAGTACTATTGATTCCCGAATCTCTGTCTCTCGCTCTGGCAAAATAAACTTCTTGGCCAACTGCAGTATTTTCAGGAATTCTTATTTCATCTTTGTCTTTAGGAAACACTGGATGATTATCATTCACATCAAGTACAGAAATATTCACAGTTGTTTTTCCGTATGCTAATCCAGATCGAGCAACAACTGTCAAACTGTACATATTCTTTTCTTCACGATCTATTTTACTAGCTGTTGTGATTTTACCAGTATGTTCATCAATTTTAAAATTATGTTTTACATCTCCATACACAATAGTATAAGTTACTGTATCACTGAAACTTTTGACACGTACTCTACCAACTTCTCTCCCAATGTGCGCATTTTTCTTTCCATTATCTTCCACAATTTGGAATTCGTAACCACCATATGAATCAAAATTCAATTCTTCCATGTATGATTCTTTTATAATTTCAACAACTGCATCTTCAACTGCCCTTCGATCTCCTCTATCTTTTGAAGATATTATTAATCTATATAGAGGCTTTTGAACATTTCGAAGATTTCCTTGCAACGTAATGATACCACTCAATTTATCAACAGAAAATAATCCCTCACCGCCGCTCTCTAAATTATACATAATTATAGCGTTATCTCCATCATCCATATCAGTAGCCGATATTTTTAGCAATGAAGTTCCTTTGGGCATGTCATCAGCTACTGTTAGAAAATAACGTTGTGGGTAAAATTCTGGACTATTATCATTTATATCTTGCACACTGAGAAAAACAATTGCAGTGGAGGATTGTGGAGGATATCCCTGGTCCTTGGCTATGATATGGATTTCATATTCAGATATCTTTTCACGGTCTAATTGCAGTTTAGTCGTAAGTTGACCAGTTAATGGATCCAAAGCAAATGTATCGGGATATTTATCTTGAACATCAGACCTCAAAGTGTATGTAACACTTCCATTGGTACCTTGGTCATGATCAGCTGCTGTGAGCATAGCTACTAATGTATGTGGAGGTGTATTTTCTGATAAACTTACATTTATACGTGATTGAGAAAACTGTGGTGATTCATCATTTTCATCTAGAATAGTAACCTTTAACTGCGTGTGTGCCCATTTAGGATTAGGACCTCCATCACGAGCGGAGACCATAAGTTCAACTGTTCCTTGTGTTTCTCGATCTAATGGTAATCTTGTTGTAATGAGGCCCGAAGCTTGATCGATAGTAAACCATTGGTTATCATTTCCAGATTTAAAAGCATAAAATATTTCGGCGTTCACTCCTGAATCCTCATCTGTAGCCGTAATACTTGCAACATAAGTTCCTGGTGGAGCTAATTCACTCAATATTGCGGAATATTCTGATTTTTCAAATACTGGTTCATGGTCATTGACATCATTCACGTGTATTATCAAAAATGCGGTAGCAGTTCTTGGTGGCGAACCTTTATCAGTAGCAACAACAGTTAAATTGTATTTACTTATTTCTTCTCGATCAAGTACGCCATTTACTCGTACAATGTCAAATGTTGGGGTGTATTCTAAACGGAAATGGTTTCGTTCGTTTCCTGAAATAATTTTTATTTCAGTATCTCCATTCAATCCTTCATCAGCATCTACTACAGACATTGCTGCAACAACGGATCCATTTATTGCATTTTCGTCAACTGTTGCAAAATTTGCTGTGGCTGGAAAATACCTAAATCTTATCACCGGATCATGGTCATTGGCATCAACAAGATTCACTGTTACATAAGTTCTTCCATCTTGCCGCGGAGAGCCATGATCTCTGGCAAGTACTGTAAAAACACAACTTTTTGGACAAGAATGCACTTGACAATTTTGCTGAGGACAATTTAAGATTTCTGTAGTTGATATAATGCCAAGTTCTGGATCAACGGCAAATTGTCTTTCAGTATCTGCGAGATAGTAAGTAATTTTACTATTGTCACCTAAATCACTATCAGTTGCAGTAACTTGTAACACAGGAGTACCCGGTGGAACACTTTCATTGAGGGAAACTATATAATCACTATGATCAAATATTGGAGGATTATCATTCACGTCAAGAATAGTTACGTTCACTTGTAAAAAACCACGTTTAGGAGGATCACCCCCATCTCTTGCTGATATATTCAAAACATAAAAACCACGCGTTTCTCTATCTAGTTTTCCAGTGGTTTCAAGGTGTAAATATGAAGTTTCTCCACTAGGATTAGCTGTCAGTGCTAAACGAAACTTCTCATCTTGGTTACCATCAACAATTCTGTAATCGTCTGATACTCCATTCACTCCAATATCTTTATCTGTTGCAGCATCTAGTAGAAGCCTTGTTCCAGCAGCAGCACTTTCAGAAAATGTCACCGCAATGCTTGCTTCAGGAAATTCTGGAGGATTATCATTCAGGTCTGTGACGACTATTCGAACTTCTATAGGATAGGTAGGCTGACTTGATAAAACGACTAAATCATATCGATCGTTTTCTATCACTTCCCTATCAAGCACTGCATCAGTTCGTATTTCCCCAGTGTTGGGATCCAAAGTAAATTCTCTTGGTGGTTCGTTGAAGCGATAAGTAAAATCAGGCTTTATAGGTATAAAGCCTACAAAGGTACCACGGGGTTTTCCTTCAGAAATCTCTAAGGTGACTCTTGTGTCGACAGCTCTGGATTGCATTTGAGTAGATAAGGGTGGCTGGGAGAGCACCGAGCCCACCACTAGGGCCAGCAGCACGCAGCCTCTCAACATTTTAGAGGCTATCGTATACTATTGACACACACGACACTCACTCTCATGATTCAAAAAAGTTTCTAAAATAGTTCCTAACTACGAAACGTCACAATATCATCACAAGCAAAGAAGTTATTTAGAGAGGTTTCACTATACCGCGCGTCGCAGTCTCTGGACCGCGGGGGCGGCCGGCCGCTGGATCACAGTGTGTATGAGGAATGCGGGGGACACAAGAGTGAGCGCACCGCACGTGTGCTCTGTCTCTCTCACTCACAACATGGCGGCTATTCGCCTGATTCTGCTAAACACAAATATTTTCAATTTATCGAGTTTACAAAAACATGAAATTATGAAAAAACTTATAAATTAAACTCTTCACCACTGATCACGTATATTCTAATTGACAAATTGTAGTATGTATCACATAAAGTTGTTATATTACACATCCACTATATAAGTTACCACTGTCATAAATATCGAATATAATTAACTTATATCCTTTCTTAGGTTGTAATCTCACGCATTGAAGTCGTATAAATTGTTATAATTTAAGTTTATTTTAACATTTAATTCCAATGCTGACGGTTTTATAATTAAATGTGTAGCGACACGCGTAAACAACCGACGATAAAAAGTTTGCCGCTATAACGTACGTGCGATCTACGGGACAGTCACCCGGTTACTGAGTGCTGAAGAGCATCCCCCCTTCCCTCCGCTGCAGCCTCCATCTCCCTACATCACCCCGCATACCACAAGCCCACAGTCCAACACTGATTAGACCATGTTATTCCTGCACGGAATAAGTTCAACACGCGAGATATTTCGGCTTTGCGACGTAAGAATAAAAATAAAAGCTCGCAATCACTATCTTTTACCACCCTTTTCACGGAGCGGATATGTTTATCATTATCTGCAGCTATGCTATAGCTAATAATAATATGTAAATACCTATCATTGATGAGCTTGAGAATTCAACATTCTACCTCCTATCCATACTGAAGATACCAATCTTCTCTTGCCATCACATTTCAAATGGGGAGAATGAATATTTTTTATTCAAAGTAATTAAATGTGCCTAACTGAAAAATTCAAATTCAAATATTTTTTATTAAAATAAAATTTACAATTTAATAATATTATATACACACCTTATTACTAAAAAAAACACATTTATTACATATTTGACCCTCAAATTTGAGCAGTGCTCGTGCTTTGAGAGTTTAAACATATTTTATATAATTTAGATAAAACAATAGCGCTCACCAAACAACAACAAAAATAAACACATATCCACAATACAAACAGCAACCAAATACAGTTTCTTAACAAAACGCAACAACAGAGCAGTTGAACAGCTATTTAAAAATATCTTTCAGATTCAATTTAAAACTCATAATTAGATTTTTTGTCCAACTTATTGTACCACACAACACCCAAATGAGTATAGTGGTGTTGTCCAGCAGGATAAATATATTCTATGTTTTTACATACAGAGCTAGTTAGGTGTTTTACTAAGTAAAAATATCATTGGAAAAAGAATTTGAGTTAATCATTACGGAATAGTATTTCAATAAATTCAAATCATAGTTTAAAATGTAAGAACTAAACTAACTCAACTTTGTAAATCAAATTTTTACCTGCATATTGCATACCTATCAACTTTGCATCTAACAATTTACGCGCGAGAATATACGACTATAGAGAAAATATCAACGCGCGGTCGATACTGAAAACCAATGCTAAACGTATTGTGCTAAATACACAACTACCGATTGGTATTGCCGGTATTTGTATGCGCAATAAAATTATCATGACTTATAGAAAATTAATTTCTTCTAGTTGTTTACTATGTTTATAGTTACCATATAGAATAAAAATAAAGCAAACACATTTTTTTAATGAACTTACTGCTTTGCAATTTCTAACGATTATTCGTTCTGATATTTGTATAACAAAGCATTCAATGGTTATTCAATTTCAGGGTTGGCAACGATGCTATCTAAATAGCAACAACAATAATACTAGTACGCACCTACGCACTTAAAATAATAATAGTTACAATAAAATTCTTTATTGCACAAAAATAGTATACCATAGAAAAAAAACATGACAACATTACTAATGAACACACAATTTTGTGCAATGGGCGAGTTTATCGCAGAAGCGTGATATCTTCCAACTAACCCATCAAACCCACCCAGCCACCTCATCATCGCCCTCAACGCTCCTCTCGGGAGCACAGGGCAGAAACCAGCCTCCTCCATTCAGAGCGTCTCTGTGCCAATTGCGTCACCTCTTTCCACGACATTCCTAGCGCTCTGATATCGTTGTCATAGGAACGGTGTATTGTGAAAGAGGGACGCCCCAGCCACCTAACCCACCACAAATAGATAGGTACAAAAAATAGGCAGTTAAAATAAAAGACGCAATTAACAGTCTGTGTATGTATGTATTTATATGTATAATTAATATTTATATTGACTCACTTTGCGTGTAGCATACAAAATTTGGTTCTCTGTTTGCTGTTTGGTCATTTGGTTTTCTTGATTTTAATGTAGTTTTGTTAAAACTTTGTCACTGTTAAACTTATTAATTGTATGTAAAATTATGCATAATATTTAAACATGTAATAGGCTTATGCCGTGAATTTTGTAAAATAAATAAAAATAAAAATAAAATAACAGTATTAAGGTAGTGAAAATGTATATTTGTGTAGATAGTTAATTATTTACATTCTATTCACTTTTTTGTGAAAATAAAGTGAACGCGAAAGAAATATTAATGCAATTTACATCTCTTGATTTTTTGTCTTTGTAATTTATCATTTGCAGAGTAAGTTAACATTTAAAATTAAAATTTCTTGGTGATCAGTCCATCAGCAATAGGCAAAAGTTTTTAACGCAAAAAATATTTTATAATTTAGTTTACTCTGAAAGAATAACCTGAAGAGTTTAAAGCAATTTATTTATTTAATTCACATCAACGGTCAAAGCTTTTGACAATACAATATAATTTTACAATTCCATAACGATAGAAAAAAAACGATAAATATACTAAGACATCTGACAATAATTATTATAAGCCAGTACAATAATAACAAACAAAATCTGATTCTGCAAAATTACATCTTCAACGACACCTGTTGAAAAAATTAATAAAGGTTTACCTACGAAAGCCTTATTACAGCATTGCTGCGAACCAATAACGTGACGTGATTTTATTACAAACAGTTTGACTAGCATATCTAAAGATGCTGCTATCAATGTTTTCAAAGATTTAACATAACAAATGTGATGTAATGGTAACACACAGTAAATATAATTATTTTAACTTGTTATGTCTTTATAAACTAGAAAATATTCAACAAACTACCCTCCTTATGATAAAAAAATATTTGAAAAAACAAATAATAACTTAAAAAAAAAACAATACATATTTTTTTAATAAGAATCTCATTGGAAAAAAGTATATTTATTGGCAAAGAATCGATTTAATTGGAGAAAATTTATTTACACCTTGTGTTACGACCGAAAAAAATTTTTGAAGGGTGAATTATAAAGACTATTGTTAGAACTGTATTGGCGTATGGATGTGAGGCGCTTACACTGACGGCAAGGATGGCTGAAATGTTAGATATATTCGGTAGAAAGATCCTGAGGAGAATATATGGACCAGTTAAGGAAGGGGAACAGTGGCGCATCCGGCACAACAATGAGCTGTATGATTTGTATCAGGCCCCTAGCATCTCAACCCATATGAGATTTCTCAGATTGAGATGGGCTGGGCATGCACAGAGAATGCCAAACACACGCGTCCCTAAAATAATTATGACTGGAAACCCAGGCGGTAGAAGAAAAGTGGGAAGACCCAGACTGAGATGGGAAGACGAAGTGAAAAAGGATGCGACGCAGCTTCTCCAGGTGGGAAATTGGAAGTCGGCCGCTGAGGACAGGGGGGACTGGAGGCATATGTTGCGGGAGGGCCAAGGCTCGATATGGGCTGTAGCGCCATCGGAGAGAGAGAGAGAGAGAATTATAAAGATAAACTACCCATTTTCAGATTATGCACGGCAATATCTCTCTTCACCATCAAAATAACTCTCCTAATATTCTATAGATTTATTCCATGTGTTATAATACCAAGACATCAGTGGCGTGCTTCCATGTATGCAAAAAAGCACCATACGCTTACAAAAGACAATCTGGGTGGTGTCTGAAATAAATATTTTTTAAAAGCGATTAGATCATGAAACATCTAATTGATTATATGGCGTTGGAATATAGGAGGAGAAGGGGGAAGAAAAGTCCTACAGGGGGGAGAGGTACTACAGCAATTAACTGCCTATTATCAATAAAATTAATATTAGTAGGAATCATCTAGTAATTCAATATTCTATAATGGATTAAACAACAACACATAAATACCCTGTGTTAATCGCATATCAGTTAGGATAGGTACCTACCTACTTACATATTTATTAAAAAAATATACACTAAAGGCGAAGTAAAGAAGAAGCATGATTTTCTCAAACAATTTATTAATTTTTACTAGAGTAATTTGTTCTTTATTATTTAAAAATATATTATTTTGAGTAGTAACCCGCAATATCTGAGAATCATGAACGATTGTGTGCTAAACTGGTCGTGAGAGATTGCTTGGGGCAATAAATACCTCGCGTATACCTACTTACTGTTTTGAATTATGTAGATACGAGAATAATATTTTTGGTAATAAATATAATTACTCGAAAAATAAGAATTATGCAGTCCAAATTTACGATAGACGAGAGTGGCCGTAAGCAAAATGTTTGCTGTTTAACTGTATATATGTTTCAGACTCCCATACATTTGTACGTTTTTTTTTAAATAAACACATGTAAAAACTATACCACACCATCACGGTATCTTCCACGAGTGGGGTAGTCATTAAACTAGTTGTACGTAAGGAAAATGTTGTCAGTTTTCTCTGTGACAATAAAAAATAAGAGTAACTCATTGAATGATGCCAATGTTGAAATGACTTTTACTAATGTTACCTATATGCCTTCAAGACTTTAAAACCGCTATTGGCTGTGCAGAAATAAAACAGATATTAAAAATCCAAGAGATAATGAATTACATATATGAAAAACGAAGTAAGATACGATGAAAAAACTTTATAAAACAGTAGTTTATGTAAAAAAAATATATTTTTAATTCATACATGACTTATTACATACTTATGTAACTGTTTATGGCATTATCAATCACCCATTCAAGCTCTAAATAAATATGTTTTCTTTGATTGTAGATCATTTTTCACTTTCATTCTTTCTTCAATGCATATGCAGCAGTCTGCATTTTATTCGTATGAAATGGTACACATATAATAGAATCATACATCAATATAATGTCACTACGGCATGTGCCTTCACTAGTCGACGTATCTAATGTTCTGTATAATTTAACGATATCAACGAAATGTTTATTGATTTCGTCATATGGCGTCCTTTTAAAATTCTTGACACGGAAATAAATTATAATTTCTAAGAGACAGGGCTGCCTTTTGTTTCAAAGGAGATATATTTAAATTTTATTTTGCTTAGATTTTTTATTTTTTAAGATATATCTGGGTTTTATTTGTTATAAACCCAAATACAAAATTGCTTCGATTACTTTACTCAGTGTGGATTGAAACTTTTCATGGCGATCATCGTCTCTATCTTATCTTTTTATTCATCTCCTGAAGATGGGGTCAGCATGTGCATCGAAACGTCGACGTAGCGAAACCAGACATGGCAAACCCGAAAAACAACAACCAGACACCGATTACTATACTGTTTGTGTTAAGATCAAATCTCAATAAACAATTTCATCTGATGAGGTGTATCTTTGAGAAATATATTTGTCATATTGTAATGTTTCCTTTGTTTTTGAAATCAGTGATTATATGTATGTTAGATGCGTAAGTAAGGAATAGACGACACATCCTTGGTATTCTTCAACATTTTGCGGTATCAAGACGGTATTAATTCATTATTATAATTAATATTATGCATCGCTCCTCATACTTATTCATTCAGCAGTCAAACAATACTATCATATTATTATATGAGTCAGTACTTTGAAATATACCGTGTGACATCGAGCATGTCATACCTACAAACTTGTCGGTAAAAACAATTATTAAAATTACACATTTTCAGCTCTTTGGAGAAGTGGTTAAATTAATCAAATTAATTCACATCCAATTATCAGATCAAAAATTAATTTACTTTGTCACACTGTTTCAGAATAATACGTACATCTGTATTGAGTATTTGGTTAAGACATTATCCATTGAAATAAAAGTAGTGTTTGTGTGGAAAAACAAACGTGAAAATTATATATAAATTGTGATTAAAAGTTTTCATCAATTTGCATTATTTAATATGAATATTATATTGCTTTTATCAGGTTCGTATTAAAGCTGATTACCTATCTATATCTATTTTCGCCTAACAAAAGTTCATTAAAAAAATAACGATAAGTCAGTTACGGCTTATCACCAGGTATGAGTGATCATTGTTACAATAATATATTAATCCTGCCATTTTATGAGAAGTGGGGGTAAATAATGCTAGTTTGGGTGACACTTTCTTGCTTCTTGTTCTTCATTTTCATTTTTTGCAACACCAATTACATTTAGGATAACATGAATGTTTATTGCATGCGGTTGTCTGCTGGCTACACCACGTGTAGGATATGCCAGTAATGATATTTTTCAATAATCCATAAATACTAAGATACATTCTTAGATAATAATTTGTAAAGTGTTGTCTCTAGTGTTTTTAGTACGTAGCAATACGTAACTGTAAGAACATAGTTTGTAAGAATATTGTAGTAGTGCCTTGTAGTGAGTATCTCCTCCAAGGGACTTTAAGGGTTGTAACTTAGGGGAGGATTTTGTCAGCGTGAGCCCTTAAGGCAAATTCTTAGCCCTCTCATTGATTTTTTTTGTTTCGTTGAGTCTGGATGATATGGGAGCTCAGCTCTTAAAACATCCAGGGGAAAGTGGTATAAAACCCTTAATGTAAAAATAATCTATAAATCTTTGATTTTGATTCAAGCACATATTTTTCGTCTATCTATCTTCAAATGATTGGAACCGATTGCGAGTAAATAATTATTTTTAGTCATAATTGTAAATTGTTACACTTTTACAGAATGTTATCGAACTATTTTACAAATTCCAAAGAGATAGATACATTATCTATTCAAAATTTGAAACAGGTCATTTAGATAAGGTTGTTCATTATTTAATAGATTTTTTCAATTCAAAACATACCTACCTACAATTACTTGTTCTTTAATATTACCGTCAAAACAACACGACAGTTATTGATAAAATATTACAGGAAGTGTTGATTGCATAATTAAAATGTTATATTTATGATAATTCATGAAATTATTTATAATAATTACAGTAATTGCCATAGAATGTAACATTATTGTGTCAGTTTATAATATATTGTAGGTATATACACTTTTTGTTAATAATAATTACAAACTTTTCTGGATTAATTTCAAAAATGTTCGAGTATCTTTACGTAAGTATTTTTATAATAAAATGCCACATATCACACTTGTTGGATTCTCCATTGTGCCCTGTTACATGCACTATGGAGGATATTTTTGACGCATCTCCACGTGCTGTGCGTTTCGCACGGGACTGAAGATGAGTTTGATTGTTTCTTCTGGGTTTCAATAGATAAATGGTAATAAAAGTTTTTTATGTAATTGAAACTAGTGTTTCTTTCTACTATAGATTATTGATCCCGAGAGAGACGTCTTTCGGAAATCTCGTAGAAAGAAACACTTGTTTCAATTACATAATTATGGAATTCTACTATGTGTGCACCGATTCAATTAATAAAAAAGAAATCATGATTTTTTTCAACATAAATGATAAACATACTCGTATATATGTACGTTTACGAAAATAATTAAAGTAATCACGTAATTGCCACAATGGAGTTAATTATATGAGAAGATTATAGATATAATATATATATAATGAGTTACAATCCACTGGATTGGTCTGCAACGAGTTTGGTTTTTCTTCTCCATTCGTCTCTATTCTCAGCCAGTCTTTTTAGCCCTACGTATGAGCCACAGTTCATGTCTCTCTTCAGTTGGTCCATATATGCGTCTCTTGGTCGGCCTCTGCCATTTGTCCCCTCGGTCTTACCCTCTGCGATGGCGATGAGTAGTCCTGGATGCCTGATGTTGTGGCCAATCCAGTTAGCTCGTTGTTGGATGATTCTCTTAAGGAGTTGCCTTTTTTCGCCTACCCTGGTTAATACTTCTTCATTTTCGACGTGCTCCGACCAATGGATCTTGAGCATGCGTCTGTAGCACCACATCTCAAAGGCCGCCAGCCGTCCGCTTTCACTCTTGCTGATGGTCCATGTCTCACAACCATAAAGCAGAATGCTCCATACAAAGGCTTTAGTCAGGTTCTTCCTTACGCTTAAGTCAATATTTGGGGATTCCAATATCTTTGATTTTTTGTTAAAGGCAATCCTTGCCTGGTTTATTCTGCTTACAATTTCCGATTTGGAGCGTCCATCCTGGTTTATATATAATATATAAACTAGGAGATATATAAACCAGGATAGATATAATAATAAAATCATATTATTTCTTCCCTCGATCGCAATACGAGCGTAAGTGGGTAATCTCCAAATAAATATTTTCAAGAAAATTCACTTATAGAAACGTGTTTGTGAATCAACTAAAGACAAATTGACCACAAAAAATATCAAATCCAGGATAGAATATTGAAACCATTCCTTTAAATTAGAGATGCAACGAATTGTATAATAAATTATGTAACCGAATACCGAATTAACATTAATAGTAACAATAAAAGTATTATGTTGTTTCATATCGAATTAAATTAGATATTTGAGGTTCAATAAAATTATTCATCTGCAGCTGACAATGAGATAGCAAAGAGCAATTTAAGAAATTTACCGAGAAATTTCTCGGCAAATTTCTCGAAAAATTATTTCTTGAGAATTCCACAACACTACTTTTAGTTCCTTCCAGTTGTACATTTTAACTATAAACAATAGTAAAAATGTTGGCGAATAGACAGAATACCGAATACCTAGTTGCCTCTCTTTTGAATATATTATATTCCTTCTTCCAAAATAACTTCTCCACTTTTTTTATATTATAGTCTCGTAGCAAGGCCAGGTTTATAGTTCTAAACATTGTGTTAATAGATAGTTTATATAACCTATCCATGATAATCCTTTCACGGCACAAGCTTTTAGCTTAGTGTGAAAGGTGTATAAGGTTGTATTTGGGTTTCTAACAAAACCCAGATAGCTATACCTTTTTTTAAAAAAAAAAATAAAATCTAATTATTTTTAATGTTCCATTGAAAGTGCTTTGCATTATATATTAAACGCGTATAAAAATGTAACACAATCATATCAAACACTTATGAAGATAAGTACTGTGATAATAGCTTCGAATCGGCCTAAATACACGTGCATAGATAACGATTTTCCAAATGACATACAATTATGTTTTCCTCAAACACGTGAAAATATTAAATTTTGCTTTTAGTTTATCTTCATTAATTATTAAGCAATTAGATTAATCGTATCAAATCATAAGAGAAATCAAATCATCATAGTTGTAATTAAATCTGTTTCTTGTAATTTATTTAGAAGGTATGACAAATGACTTTAGGGAAACAATGAGACTGAAAATTCACGGTTTTAGGACACGCCTAATGATAATAAATAACGCACTTTTACGAGCTGCTTCCGAAATACAAGTACAACAACTGACATAAAGGTGGATAACTTACTTAAATCAGTTGAGAAACTCTGTATATTGAATCGATACCAGTTTAACTACCTACAATTATTTCTGTAACCTAAAAATTTATCACCTTTTTTTCTTCTTATTATACTGTAATATATATTCTTATTCTTCTTCCTCGTTATGTAGATCATCGATCTGTTGGTTCAGAAGCTGATGCCTCTTGTGATGCTGAAGACCAGCTTTATATATTCATTTTTATTAATAATGTATAGTAAATTGTATGTGTTTTGATATGAGCTTGAAAGGTCTGCACACCCCACCTTCAAGTCTGGAGTAAAGATAAAATAAATAAAATAATTACTTATACACTCGTTAGTAGGTATTTGAGAAAACTTAAACTCTTATCGAATATTTTGACTAATCAATTCAATCCTTTAATCAAAAAATCAATCAAGTATAAAGTGTTTACTTATTATTCCTGAGATTTATTCAATTATTGTTTGTGGATATTGAATTCGATTCGTTAATTTTCATTGATTATTTTTTTGCAGTAATATTTTCCGAATTCGCATTCAACCAAGCAAATCTCCAAGCTGGAGACTGCGTTATTGCTTCAACAGTTTGTCCAAACCCCAATATCACATTTTGGCTTTACACAAGGTATAAAAAACTTATAGACACATACTACTTATTAGAATAGCTCTTTTTTGAAATTACATATTTTTCCTATCATTATGTAGCCTACCTATTTGTGATGTTGAATATTTAGCAACTCTTTTACCAGAAAATATATGTTGAATATCATTTGTCTATTTAAAATAATATTTTTTATTTTATATTGCAGAAAAACTCAAAATAATCCTCATGAACTGAATGTAGCAGAAATGGACACCCTGGTAAACGCCAAGTTCGCTCCGAATGCAGAAACTATCGTACTGATACATGGTTATACGGGTGATAGAGATTACGCTCCGAACCCTGAGATAAGACCAGGTTTGTTTGAAGCTACGCACACACATTGTTGGTTATTGAGGCTTTGAATTGAACGCCTTAATTAGCTTCTCACAGCCATCGGTAGATGGCGATAGCATCATTGAAACTAACATTAAGTTATTTTTAATAATTAGTTCAAAAGACGTTGGATATATAGGACGATAAATTTTGTACAGTTGCTATGAAATTTTATAAAAATAACCTACATTAAGTCGATGGTTGATTGTGATAGTAACATCTCGAAATTCTATGCGGGGGATCCGTGGTTCAAATACCACACGCAAACCATTTACATATTACAATACTATTTTTTTAAATTTTGGTATCACTATTATCTATGTGCTCATTGGTGGAAAGTGCCTGCAACCCTGTCCTACCAATCGTGATAGGACAGGGTTGCAGGCACTCATCATGCTCATCTGAGCGTTAAAGAGTGTAAGATGTAAACCAAAAGAAAGGAAAATGTGATATATAAATAGTAATTAATACTTATTATTTCTATATATATTATATAACAACTTTTAATCTAAAACTAAAAGAGCTTAATTATTTTTTCAGCCTTCTTTCAGCATGGAGAATACAACATCATAAGTCCTGACTACAATTATTTAGCCAGAGAACCTTGTTACCTCTCAGCAACGGTGAATGTACCAGTAGTAGGGAAGTGTACGGCACAACTGCTGGATGAATTGATTGGAAGAAATATCATCCGCTTGGATTCTATTCATGTTATAGGATTCAGCTTGGGAGCGCAGGTATCTGGATCCATAGCCAATTATCTACAATCTGGAGAATTGGAACGAATCACCGGTTAGTATTTTGTGATTATATCAAAGCGATGAAAAAACTTAATAATATTTTCTTTATTTTCCAATCTATTGCTGTCAGCAAATTAAGCGAAGAAGACAATTATAAACGTAAGACGAATATTGGAATCACAATATCAAGCAAAAGACAGATATTCGTAACATTTCGCTTATGAGACATTTAACACTCCTACGTCCAAAGTGTCACAGCAGCCATATTTAATGACATTTATAGAGGTTGACTTGTGCATTGAAATGCCATTGTGGTATGAAATAATATAAATGGAAGATTGTCGTTATGAACACGTAGGTACTTACCCCTTTTTATTAAACTATAACAAAAGCAATAATATTACCACTTCATTCTTCTGTTTGATCGGATTTTGACTCCTCATGCACGCTATAGACCAACTCTCCTTCCAACATTTATGTGGCATTCCTGACAATTCTCGACCTAGTGGAGTCTTGTTTGCGGTGATGTGGGCTATTCAGTCACCACTTGATGGGAAAAATAAATTTGTACAAAAGGAGTTCATATTTTCTTAAATCAATGTCTTCCAGTAAACCAGTTTTATTACCTATAAAGATGCTTATGTTATGTTACCTAATTGAATAGATGTGTAATTAATTTATTAGATAAATATACATTTAGTCTGCATAAATAATCATAGAGAGCATCAAATTGCTTCAATGAGACATTGACACTAATCTGTCATCAGTTTTATCTTGAATATGGGCAATCATATTATCAACAATAAAATGTACCTTATAATTTGTATATCATTCAATCATTCATACCTTTACACATTTTTTATGAACCGGTCAAATTAGTTCACGTAATTATTGACCAGTGACATCCTTTTCGTACATGCTAAAAAGCACTGATGCCTACAATGGTGAACCTTCCATGCAAACCAATGGATGTCCTTACAATTGAATACATAACTGTAATTTTTGGACCCAAATAACATTGGATTATATGACATTTCGGACCAACATTCCATATTTCTGCTACGAAATTGTTTGAATTCAACGTCTAATCCCTCCACTAGCACTACCTATCTCTTCATTAACAGCGACTAGATAATAAATAAAATGATTTTGGTTAAATTTTAAGGCCCTCCATAACTTTTAGCCTATGCAGTATCTTAACGAGTCTTACATAATCGAAGAACAAATATGCTGACAGAAGAAACGCTTTTTGAATGACAAACTATTATCATAATTATATCTTTGACAATATTCTCGCTGATCATCATTTGTACCGTGTTATTTATTGACAAATGCTTTAGTGGGTCATTCGTGATTAATATATAATTATTTTGTAAATGACAAACAATAATTTTTCTCAATATTCTACTGGTAAATACAAAAAATACACATTGTTATGTAAATTTACATGATTTACGTAAATGTTGAAGGTTTTTCAATCCCATTATTCCCCACAGAACATTGGCAATATGAAATATTTTTTATCTAAATTTTACACAATTTAAGTAATATAATAATAATCATACAAGTATATAAATCACACACGTATTGAACACTCATTGTCATTATTGCGTACATTCATATAAACATTCTTCATGCATTCTATCACGCCGTTTCCCTTGCGAGGTAGGCAATAAGGATTAAACACCTTTAATTTTTTATGTATATTGATTACAATACAAACAATTTTATAGAAAAATGCATTAAAATAAGATATTATCAACATACAGAGGTCGAATTAACCGCAGAGACGCGATCTCTTCCAACTAAACCAAACAAACCTTTTAGTCATGTCTTTATAATAATATATACTTGTACCGAACCTGGTACGCCTCAGCCCTAGCAGTATAATCAATTGCAAATAATAACATAATTGTAAGACACCGCACACACGGCGTGGGTACAAATAAAGCTCTCATGCCTGTATACCCACCCGTGCGGAGCGCCCTGTCCCGTACATGTATGTAATAATTGCATAAATCATGTTTCATAGTGAGAGCTCCTCCCTGTGCGGCGGTCGGTATATGAATGACACGCTCGCGCAGGGGTGGGAGTTATTTACGTCGGCCGGTAACCGCGCGCACCTCACACTCAGCCACTGTCGGCTGGGTCAAGGTCGGCGTGTATCGGCCGCTTTATAAGTAATACATTTCACTAAATAAAACCACTCTCTTCGGAACAACCAACCTGGCTTTTACTACTGACTACCTCAACTGCTCTCTTGGACTGGACTGGATTGGACTACCACTGCTGACCACTACACTCCCTTGAACTGGATTGGACCTTTGGCTTCAGCTGTCCTACACCTTCCCTGCACAGACGAGCTTCCAAGTGAATTGGCACTGAGGTGGTTACCGTGAGCCGAGTACTTCTTCGTCAATACGCCGCCGTGTAGCTTCTTGTGTCCTCAATACAGTCAGTGCTATCGGGATCATTGCCCGGTAGCGAGTGCTTGCGAGTACACAGGTTAGCTGCGCCTAGGTGTTACGACGGAGTCGTGCCCGGTGGAAGTAAACATCCCCAGGTCGACGAACGAAGGGAGTCTCCGACGTGTTGTTGAGGGTAACGGCAGCTGAGTCACCTCAACAACGACGCACCGGATATAGGCAGAGATACATCGAGGCCCGTGTGTGGGTACCCGCGGCCCCCTCACTCACCCCCGACTCCACACCAACCGGAGATACAGTTCACTTGTGGCCTGGGCAGTCTGAGTCGGACTCCGTCCCGCACAAGTTGGTCCTTCGACCCAAGGATCCCACACCGCCACCAAGATGGAATTACGCCACAAGAAGAAAGCCTTCGACGTGGACGCCTCCACATCGGATGCTCCCGTCCCTGATGTTGAAGAATCATCAGACTCCTCGTCAGACACAGCCACTGACGAGACCCTCAAGCAGCTGCGCAGACAGATCAAGGAGCAGAATCGCGCCACTGCTGAGGATGCTGACATCATCGCAGAGCTCCAGCAGCAACTTGCGGAAGCCAGAGCATCGCAGCCCGCAGCAACAGCTGGACGGTCAGCCCCGCAGCAGCCGCCGACGCAGCCCGCAGCCCCAGCTGGATGGCCAACCCCGAAGCAGCCGCCGACGCAACCCGCAGCCCCAGCTGGATGGCCAGCCCCGCAGCAGCCGCTGACGCAGCCCGCAGCCCCAGCTGGATGGCCAACCCCGCAGCAGCCGCCGACGCAGCCCGCAGCCCCAGCTGGATGGCCAACCCCGCAGCAGCCGCTGACGCAGCCCGCAGCCCCAGCTGGATGGCCAGCCCCGCAGCAGCCGCTGACGCAGCCCGCAGCCCCAGCTGGATGGCCTACCCCGCAGCAGCCGCTGACGCAGCCCGCAGCCCCAGCTGGATGGCCAGCCCTGCAGCCGACGCCGCACGCGATCCCTGCGGGCTATTGGGTGCATCAGCCGCCACAACCACCGCAATCATGGTCAACCAATTCAGCGCAGCCCCTCATCCACTCAGATATGTACACGGACGACTGGGTGCGTCGACATCGAGACGCCGGTCCCGTGCTAACGAGTCGCGATGTAGAGCTGCCTTATTTTGACGGGGACCCCATGAAGTGGCCTGCTTTCAAGAACGTTTTTGACTTCACCACCAAACGCAACCAGTTAGGCGAGTCCGAGAACGTGGCGCGGCTTCAGTCTAGACTGACAGGTGATGCGAAGAAAGCAGTGGGAGCCAAGCTGAACTATGATACGCCCGGCCTGGTGGCCCGCGTTATGGCGGAGCTAGAAGCAAGGTTCGCCAGACCTAGTGAAGTGGAGGCAATCATGTGTAGCAACCTTAGCCGGGTAGCGCGGCTGAGTGAACAGCCGTCCACTGCTGAGATTCTGGAAGCCCACGATGAGATTGCCGCCGCAGTCGAAACTCTCGTCAGCTTCGACCCGAGCTATGTGACCGCCAGGAAGGACCTGCTGAGAGAGGCGGTGGGTAAATTCCCCTTCAGCATCAGATCACTTTGGGGAATGACCCTCGGCAACAGTGGAAGGAGACCCGGGGACAGCGTGACGCTGCACGACTTCCTCGCATGGCTTTCAAGATACGTGAGTGGCATGCGTGACGGAGGCGGCGAGGATTGGTTACAGGACACCAAGCGTCGCCTCAAGACGACGTCACAGAAGCCACCGAAGAATAAGGTGTTCATGTGTGTAGACGAACCAAATGTGGGGAGTCAAAGTGACAACGGTCGAAAAGGTGCTCCGAACAAGAACAATGTGTCAAACAGTGACAGTGCGCCGAACAACCGTGTGAACAATAACAGTCAACGAGTTAACCAAAGTGCTGAACTAAGTGGTTGTGCAATGTGCTTAGGGCTCCACTCAACTGATACGTGTGTGTCCTATGTGTGCCTTGACACGGATGCCAGATGGCGGATAGCGTGTGAAAGAAAATTGTGCCGCGTGTGCCTTGCTCCGGAGCACGGCAGATTCATCAGGTGTCGTGCCCAGCGCTGCGGAGTCGGTGACTGCCGCAGACCCCACCACGCTACCCTTCACACCACACCACCATTCAACTCGCCTGACGATCAAGGCACGGGAGAAGTAGTGGCGAACGTGACGCAAGATAACAGTGCGGGCGTCCTACTGAAGATACTACCAGTCACTGTGGCGGGTCCAGCCGGAAGAGTTAGGATACATGCCCTGCTGGACGAAGGTGCGACAATCACACTCATCGATGCGTCTGTCGCCGACGCCATTGGAGCCCCCGGCAGAGTAACGGGCCTTCGCATCCGCGGCGTAGGAGGTACGACCGTCAATGATGAAACGTCGCGAAGAGTGAACGTGATCGTGACCGGTGACAACAGCGACCAACATACGGTCGCGGCCCAGACTACGGCCAAGATTAAGCTGCCGCAACAGTTGATGGCCCGTCACAGAGATGACCTTCGACGATCAGGCGGTCCCCCCTCGGTAATACCTCGTATGTTGATCGGACAAGACAACGTCCAGATCATTGTCGGCCGAGAGTTCGATGAGATAGAGGGGGACCCCATCATGATGTCCAAGACGGCACTGGGATGGACGACCCACGGTGGCAGAGCAAGCGAAGACGTAGGCCCTGTGTTCCTAGTCCAGGAGGATCTTGTAAAGTGCCACTTTCACTCTCTGGGCGTCACAGCTGCTCGACGGATTCCAGCAGATGAGACAAAAGCAATCGTCCCTCCGGCAGTACACCAGCGGCTGCAGCAGACACAGCCGCCAGCCGATGCCACCACCGCCGGATGGGGAGTCCCTCCGGCGCCACACCAGCAGCCGCAGAAGACACAGCCGCCTGCCGCTGCCACCACTGCCGGATGGGGAGTCCCTCAGGCGCCACACCAGCAGCCGCAGAAGACACAGCTGCCTGCCGCTGCCACCACCGCCGGATGGGGAGTCCCTCCGGCTGCACAACAACCCGCTGCAGTCCTCAGCTACGGCCGGAAGGAAGAATGGCCCGGGCGCGCAGACGCCATCGCAGATCCAGCCGATGGCCAGATCTGTGCTCCATGCTGGATGGCAGACGCCATCGCAGCCCCTACTGCAGCCCTTTCAACAGCCTGCAGCTACGGGCGGAAGGAAGAATGTCCCGGCCGTGCAGCCGCCATCGGAGCCTCAGCCGATGGGCAGAGCTGCAATCACCTCACGGATGAAGGCTACGCTACAGATGACAATCTAAGCCCCCGTCTTTGGAAATCAGAGTGTAAGACGGGTAGGGCGGGAATGCTGCCAAACTACAGACGTCGAGGGATCAATCGGCAACAAACAAGTGTTATGGAAGTCTTCGAACAAGTTGGTTGCGAGCGACGACTGTTGCGAACCAACGCCGAAGTAGACGCATCCCCGATTAGGAGGACTTCACCCACCAGATCCGTGGACGACACAAGCCACGGGATACAACCCAGAAGACACGAGTCCCAGGAAGACGAGGAAGAGGTACACCCTGGCTCTCGTAGGGTTATGGTTCCTCGACGCCATGAAACGCGAAGTGAGATGGCGACGGCGGCAACAATCACAAGGATCGCAGAAGGATCCTCAACGCGCCAGGAGGTTGACGGCGTGAAAATTGCAGAACCGTTGCAGTTTGTCACAATGCCTGACAACCCAAACAGTGACACTAAGTGTGGGCTGAGGTCAGCTCGGAACAGGAAGTCGCAGACCACTCACACCGTGACCAGCACTGACACCAGTGGCGAGACTATGCCGAGTCGAGACGTCCCCATGAAACCCGGCTCGGAGAATTTTAGTGAGGGAGAACCCTCACGGGGGGGGTGTACCGAACCTGGTACGCCTCAGCCCTAGCAGTATAATCAATTGCAAATAATAACATAATTGTAAGACACCGCACACACGGCGTGGGTACAAATAAAGCTCTCATGCCTGTATACCCACCCGTGCGGAGCGCCCTGTCCCGTACATGTATGTAATAATTGCATAAATCATGTTTCATAGTGAGAGCTCCTCCCTGTGCGGCGGTCGGTATATGAATGACACGCTCGCGCAGGGGTGGGAGTTATTTACGTCGGCCGGTAACCGCGCGCACCTCACACTCAGCCACTGTCGGCTGGGTCAAGGTCGGCGTGTATCGGCCGCTTTATAAGTAATACATTTCACTAAATAAAACCACTCTCTTCGGAACAATCAACCTGGCTTTTACTACTGACTACCTCAACTGCTCTCTTGGACTGGATTGGACTACCACTGCTGACCACTACACTGGATTGGAACTTTGGCTTCAGCTGTCCTACACCTTCCCTGCACAGACGAGCTTCCAAGTGAATTGGCACTGAGGTGGTTACCGTGAGCCGAGTACTTCTTCGTCAATACGCCGCCGTGTAGCTTCTTGTGTCCTCAATACAGTCAGTGCTATCGGGATCATTGCCCGGTAGCGAGTGCTTGCGAGTACACGGGTAAGCTGCGCCTAGGTGTTACGACGGAGTCGTGCCCGGTGGAAGTAAACATCCCCAGGTCGACGAACGAAGGGAGTCTCCGACGTGTTGTTGAGGGTAACGGCAGCTGAGTCACCTCAACAACGACGCACCGGATATAGGCAGAGATACATCGAGGCCCGTGTGTGGGTACCCGCGGCCCCCTCACTCACCCCCGACTCCACACTAACCGGAGATACAGTTCACTTGTGGCCTGGGCAGTCTGAGTCGGACTCCGTCCCGCACAATACTGCTTTGCTGCCATCTCCATCAAATAATTTCTCATGCATTTTACCATGTTCATTCTCTTATATACGTAGATACTTATAAAGCAATAATACACAACAATTTTTTGACAACAAATTTATCAATAATAACCATTACTTTGCATTTGTATTAGGATATGATATTGTTTGGTATATGTTTTGATTTTGTAGGTCTCGACCCTGCTATGCCATTGTTCACTCATCCAGACAACTCAAGAAAACTTGATAAAACAGATGCCAAGTTTGTTGATATTATTCACACGAATGCAATGGAAAGAGGGAAGCTAGAGCCCAGTGGACATGTGGACTTTTATGTCAACGGAGGAATGACACAACCCGGATGTGAAAAAAATGAAAATAATATGAGTAAGATGCCTTTGACATACACCGGAAAAGTAGTAGGTATCGATTCTCTCAGAATTCACTTCTTATTTTTATTGTATTTCTTCGTTTGTAGGCAGATCCAGTTGTAGCCATTGGCGAGCTCCAGTTTACTATGCAGAATCCATCAATTCAGAACTAGGATTTTATGGAAAAAAGTGTTCGTCTTGGTCAATGTACATGCTGGGATGGTGTGACCTCAGTGAGAATGCAGAAGAAGAGATAATGGGAGAATATACTCCATCGACGTGAGTAAATATATATTTTTTATCTATATATTATTTTCTCGCTTCAAAAATGTATAGTCTTATTTGTGATATAACCGTATTTAATAAGTCGATATTTTTGAAAGACGTATGACAGACGATGAGTAGTGACAAAATAGTCCATATCACCGCGAACGAGACACCACTAGGACGAAGGTTGCAGAAATGTCACCTAAAAGATTGATAGGAAATTGGTCTTCAGCGTTGCAAGAGGAAACAAATTCCGAGCAACGAATAAAATCCACTTCTTCTTCTACTTGCAGTAGATCATTGAACAAATTAATGATCTACTGCAAGCAGAAGAAGAAGAAGAAGAGGAGGATTTTATTAAAGAATCTATTTATTTCTCCCTTGAACTGGATATATCACACAAGGGGTAACCACTAGAATAACTGTAATAATGTCTGATAAGGGATGTTTTATGAACTCCTGTCATTTACAGGACACTCGAAAACTTATTGAAAAAGTGGAAGGCCTCTTTTTAGACAGGGACTACACAAAACACTAAATTTTCTAAATTAAATAATCTAGTTTGAATAAATAACAAATATAATATCCAATAAAGTAAGATATAAAAGAAAAGCTATTTCCTATTTCAGTGCATCGGGACTGTACTTTGTCGAAACAAATTCCGAACCTCCCTATGCCAAGGGTCGTTCTAGTGATCAACACAGCGACAATGAAAAATCAGATGCGATGCGAGACAGAAGATAATTATAGACTATATATTACATAATATTATCATTCTATGTTTCCTTTTAGCTCATTTGTTGGAAATATAATATTTGGTTAATTAACAATCAAATATAATAATGTTGAACATAAAGAATCTAGCATTAATGAAAATTACCTATTTCCATTACTGTTAACTTCGCAATCGATTATTTATATTTTATTCTATGTTTTTTATGCATTGCACCAAATTGTAGCACTGGAATCAATAGAAGTCTACAATGCTGACAAATAGACTAGTTAGTTCAATGTAAGTTATCCATGGTAACGTTCACTTCAAACTGTAGATACATTTGATAAATATCTTATTGATTTCTTATTACTTTTAATGGCGTATCTACAATAACCTATCATTTAAAAGAATATAGCATAACAATACGTACAGACAACTCACGCAATCTGAACTAGTCCCAAACAAATATTTTATCGTGTATTAAGGATACTAACGCGACGGTTAACATGGCCCAGAATTGTTTGAAAAAGCTTATTCTTCATTTCGCCCTGAGCCCCTAGACAAACACGCACTTGGTGATCGACTACAAACGAATTTTCGCCTATAACTGCAACAATAACGCATAAATATATGGAACATGTAGGTAGATTGTCGAAAAGTTCGCCAGTAGACGATCGCTAAGTACGGTTTGCATCAGCCGAAAAATATATTTTTCACTTGATTTACTTATTATAATGGCGTCGGCTTGTATTAATGAAATTCCAAATCAAATCCTTGGTTCTCATCCAGAAAGCCACTACACCACCTATAGGGTCGACCTATTTGGCCATCCAGTCTCCCTCGCACTTTCATCCTGAACAATTCTCCACCAGATGTTGGATTGGTTGGGACTGAGCCCCACAGCCGCATTCCGGAGACCCCCTTAAAAAACATATATATATTTGTTTGTATGCCTCCGTAATATTTTTCTTAATCACTTCACATTATCCTGCATTTTTGTATTACAAAAAATAAATGACGGACTTATGCAGGAATGTATATATGTATATATATATATATAAAATATTGAAAGTAACTCACAAGTTATGTTTGTTTGTTTTTTATTGATTGTTTTATTGTTTTGAAATTGAAGACTGTATTATTATTTTTTGTTCATGTTATTTGTATAAAGGCGCAAGCCGTATATATCCTAAATAAATAAAAGTACAAAAAATGGTAAGGCTTTCTATATTATTTTTATATCATTATAATTAAATGTTAATTATGCTTTCAACACATATTTCTCCATATAAATCCATATAAATGTTCTAGGTGTATCTACTTATATTATGTTAACCACTGCAATATTGCATCAATACCTGGTCGGCACATACCTTATACCTTATAATATTCCTTTGAGGATAATACTCATACCTCTGAACAGTAATATTGATGATAAGTGGCACGAAACAGGTTCTGAGATTAAAGTTGATACGATTACAAAACTTGTAGTTGCAAGACAGTATTGCACAAATATCACTGAATTATTTTGATGCAAACATTTTGACTTAAACTGTCAAAAATACCTGTACAATTTCTGCATCATTTCTTCAATCAATATACTTAGAAAGCATGGTCTTTTAAATGGAAACTTTGTAAATATAACTTTAAATAAAATATATGATGGACTTCATCGGCAAATACCTATATATTATTCAAAAAGAATGCTCAAAATTGTATGTAGAAACGTAGGTAAATTCTAAGTTTTTTTTAAATATAGAAGAATCTGTCTCTACTAATGAATAACCTTGCCTGTATATTTAGTTTTTTTTTCAATTATATTACCTACAGTTGGAGATATTTACTGTATCAACATTTTCCGTTCCATAAAAAAGGGAGATTAATGAAAAAAAATGTGGTTACTGAAGTATAGAACAAAAAATTCAGTTTGCACCAATCGCTTTAAAATAATCAAACCACCGTGTTACTTTATGTTATTTATTAACAATATGATAGTTACGTAACAGGTAGCTAGGAAATTCACTAATTTACTTTATTCTTAATACCTTAGCAAACCGATTTTAATTAGGTCTCATGAATTTGTCTACGTCAAAATATACAATTTATAAAAGAAAAGAAATCAGCAATAAGTCAATAAGATGTTGATAATCTTTGGATAGAAAGTTACAGCAACGTATTATTAATGTAGATATAATCTTTGTGAGCCTTATACACGTTTGAAACATAGAGATAGACATAGAAATATAATCAAATTAAAACAGAGGATAAAACTGACAAAAAGCAATAAAAAGTGTGTGTTGGTTGGAACAAATCGCACCTCTGCGATAAGCTCGCCCTCTATATATAATAATTATGTAAATAATTACAATAAGAATTATTAGAGTTAAAAAAACATTGTAAGAAGAAAACATTAACATTAAATTGTTTTTCAAGTGTTATTACTACTTTCAAACTAATTACAAATTTAAAAACAAATGAACTAGTGGATAAAATTTATGAGAAATAATAATATGTAGGTACCTACAATTAGAACTCATATAATTGTTTCATATTTCAAATTTGTGGCAATTAGAAATGCATTAAAAATTTTTAATAGTTAAATTAAATTTATAAAATATATTAAAATTTGATAAATAACAATTAATAAATAAAAAAAAACTGAAAATGCGCTCTTGCGGTGGTTTGTACCACAAAACGGCGCTCAATAAATTGTCCAGATTATTATTAACAATTTAAACATTAAAAATAAACACTTCTTTCATATTATCATGACATTTCCACACGTGGGGTAGCCAGCAGATCAACTACGCTTAACAAACATGCAAGTTGTTCTCTTCTTACCAATAAAAGTACGGGATAAAAAAACTTTATAGAATTATCCCTAATGAGATTACTTTATAATTAATTTATATTATCTGAAGGCATAGAATTCCCAAATTCAAGAGTTTAATGGTTGAAAAATCACATTTTTTTTCCATAACATTTTATTGCATTTGAGAACCTAAATGCGCCATCAGGAATCTTGTGGGTAAACAATGGCGTTGATTTTGACTAAACTTCACAAAATACGTCATTGACATTGAATAACGTTACACTTTTTAATCATTTGCATTTCACTTATATAATTATACGTAATATACTGTAAAAAGTGTAGGAAGACCCCAAAAAAGATGGGTTGATGGTATTGTCCAGGTGATGGGAAAACAGTGGTATCTATCGTGTTGCTCGAGATCGAAAAGTGTGGAAAAGTTTTGAAGAGGCCTATATCCAGCAGTGGAGAGAAAAAGGCTAGCAGACAGTGAGGATACGGTGACATTGATCATAAATCACGGTACTGATAATTTTCGCATAAAAGTTTACAAAAAATACAAGCACTAAAAACAATTATAATAATTTCCGAAACAGCTTTAGTAGCTATCTTATTAAAGGTATATACCTATCTACGAACACATCTGATTATGTTCTAAGGTAATTTGTGTAATTATAGTGCGATTAAAAATACGCAACAATTATTATTTTGGAACCATAAATTATTTAAAAACAACACAAATAACATCACTTGATTAGTAGTTAATGTGCGTGCGCCAAATAAACATTCAGAAATCAACTAATTTCATCACAAAATCAACATACCTATTTAACTCTTTTCGAGTACCTACTTTCGGAAGGGTTCTCCAAAACATTATGATTTTTTTCACGATGTAGAACACTGAAAAAAAATATCACTAACAATCGGTCCCAATAACCTATACTTCCATCACTATCAGTTTACTGTATAATATATTTTATTATCATTAATTCCCAAATATCTCAGGTTAGCAAATTCAGGTACTTGGGAGCAACCGTAACGGCAGAGGGTGATCTCCGGTCTGAATTACCAATCCGTATAGGAGCTGCTAGCGGGACTGTCAATAACATGAATGAATGAATATTTTATACAGTAAATTTTAACTGGTAGTATTGGATAGATGGATTTTTTAATTCGGTCATTAGACATCAAGATTTTCATCATCAGTTAATACCTAATATTTATATGGCAGTATATATCACAAACACGAATAATTAAATATGATTCGTAACTCTTCTGGTTCTGGTTCCATATATATTCCATCACGACATATCCCATAAGTGGAGTGAAATGGGGAAATTAACTTTTGATAAACTGTCCTCTCCGAGCCAACGAAATACTAAAGCATTCAGGATGGGTGGCACGTACGCTGAATTGAAGATGTTATATGTCTTATAAGTTTTATAAACACAAGCTTTTTACATGACATTCAATAACTTACAGAAGAGACATATTCTGCTATCATAAAACACAACTTTTCAATGGATTTCATAGAATTATTATGCAATTAAATTTCGAAAAATAATATACCAAACAAATTTTGTTCTTCATAATACATAAAGGCTGAATACTTAAATATTGGCAATAATTAATCTAAGGTTTATGTATATACAAATATTCTAGTCTTTAAATTGTTCACTGATATATTTCACTTTATTTTGTCTTCATCTCATCTTAATAATTTTTTAAAGAAAAATTTTCTTTCTTTCCAAATTGTGTAATTTATTTTTAATAAAATTTAATTCAAATTTTGTGTTTTTTTTAACATTGACATTTTTTACCTATAATCAAGTATATTTATGTTATTTATAATCAGTTTGTGTGCTTGCTAGCTATATTTTTGTCTGTCAAATTGTTATTGTTGTTTTTTTTTTTTGTATAACATGTAAAAGGCTCTGCCGTATAAAATTGTAAATAAATAAATAAATAAATAATAGTTGAAAAATAATTAATAAGTGGTTATACATAACTTACAAAGTGAAAAAATAATTTTTACTAAGGCATCATATTTGCAAATTTAATCCTAATGCAATGTTTTATTACCATTACTAACAAAGGTTTATTTTATTACTTAACTACTGTGTGTGGGAGTCGACAACACTGTTTGTTCTACATAAAACAATTACACCTAGTAATTAGTCATTTATCAACGTTCAAATATTAAGTATGTGTACGTAAACCTCAGTATAAAAGTTATTTATTTATCTTGCCAATTGTTATTCAATGAACACAAAACAAAAGAGTGGAATATATTCATTTGAGTTAAATTAAGAGGTTAGGAAACAGATTCATCGGTTGAGAATTATTGTATTATTTAAAATGATTTTATTGCGGTGGGTTGTGTTTTTAACGGGTATGTTTGTCAGTTTTTAATAATGAACTAATATTTTGTTTTAAATGGATTGTTTACAAATTAAATTAGTTATTAAATAGAGGCATTACATACTTCAAATGATAAAATAAACAGTATCGGAATGGTAAATTTATTCAATATTGGGAGATTGAAAACCAGTACTTAAACGTACTCGTATTGATTTAATTTAGTTGAATCGATCATGTTACGAAATGCTGTCGCAAAATTGTAAAAATACTCGTTTATACGCATACGAGCACCTTGTATTCTGAAAAAAGGTACCCATACGCCAATTCGACAATTAAGTTCGATCATATAAATTAACCTTCTTACGAAATATTGGTAGTTGAGAAAATAAGATCAATATGTGTACGCATTTCTTTTGATATTACATCATTTGGCACAAGGTTGATAACGTACATCTGTACTAGTAGGTATCTTAAAAATGGACTAATTTTAATTACACAATGTTTTGCTGATATTAAAAAAGTTTAAATTTGATTCATAAAATATACCAAATTTAATTTTTATCTCAAGTTTCTATATATGGTACCTACCTATAAATCATTAAATATTTATTTTAAATTCAAATAGTATAGAACTTCAAAATATAAAATGCAGTTGAAGTGAAAGACATGTTTATGATTTAGTTAGGATGAGAAAACCATTCAAAATACCTGTTCTGTCTTTAAATATTCATAAAATTATATGCATGTATAATATTTATATAACAAAGAAGAAAATGTCAACTTTATTTGATTGGTGAACTAAGTATTTACCTATATTATATAAAAAATAATAATTAAAATGAGTGTTTACATATATTTTTTAGTGTTCTGTTATAAATCAGTATCTTGTGGAATTCTATTTAGTCAATGTGTGATACCTCTATTCGAATGTCCCAATCCAAACATAACTTTTTGGTTATACACTCGGTACGTATAAATATAATAATTCTGAAACAATAATTACGAATAATTTAAGGTTCTTTTTTATTTTGGCATCATTCCTTGGGCCGTGAGGTTAAGAATATTAAAAAATAATACTGGTCATTGATTTACGACGAGGTTACGGAAGTGTGCAATGTCAGTCTAAAGTTAAAAAAATTACATTTAAATAAGTCATTATTTACTAATTATCCAACGATTGCAACAAAACACGAATTGTTTAAAAATTATAGGTTCATTCCATTTTCTTAGGAAATTATAGGTAGATATCCATTTACTTAGGAAATAACCTGGAAGTGCATACTGTATTGCACATAAGTTGCTGTGACATATGCCTGTAGTGAATAAAATATTCAAGAACTTTCACATACCTGTTGTATGTTCACATTGTTCACTGTGTCACCTTAGACAGCACTATAAACCTCGGTTAATAAAACTAATTAAAATGGAAATTAGCTCTAGACTGGCTTATCCTAGAACTGCTCTAGATTTCCTAACTTAAATATTACGATTTTTTACTCGTATTACGTAAAATGTGATTTAAGAAACCAAAGTAATTATATTAATTTTTAAAAATAATTGTTTAAGAGCTACTCAAAACAATCCATACGAATTAAGTGTTGCTAGACCAGAGACAATTCAAAATGCTTTATTTGTCGCTGGTGAAGAATTCAAGTTTCTTGTACACGGTTACACAGGACATAAGGATTTTGATCCGAATACTGATTCAAGACCAGGTAAAATAAATAAAAACTTTTATATAATTTAAAAAAAATATATAATTTTTTATACAATAAAGTGCTTACAATAAAATATTGGCAAATTGACCGTTTGCAGCTTATTTTAAAGTGAGGGATATAAATATAATATCAATTGACTATGGTCCAATAGTCCGTGATCCATGTTACCTGGAGTCTGTTGCGAATGTTCCTTTGATATCAAAATGTGCGGCACAGTTGTTAGACGCTTTGATTCAAATAAGAGGGATTAAGTTGTCGAATATCCATGTAGTGGGTTTGAGTCTTGGAGCACATGTTGCCGGAGGAATAGCCAACTGGTTGAAATCTGGAAAATTACCGAGAATAACAGGTAGGTATTCAAATCCATTTTATTATTTATCAATATAAGTCATCTTACAGGTAAAATGCTTTTATATGAGATGATTGATTGCATGTGCTTGAAGCTTTCTTTTTCTTTGAAGTATCTGTTTTTTTTTCGTGTTTACTACAAAATGTTAGTGTTACATTATATAATACCAAAAAATATTTACAAACTTTGCTGGTCTATTAATTTTAATTGACTAGTCTGTAAATTGTTATTATTATGTTATAACTATTTGTTTATGAAAGAAAAATAAAAAAAAATTAAAATAATTATGTTACCCATTGTCAACTTGTTGCAGGACTTGATCCGGCATTACCATTATTCGTCACACCAAACAATAAAAAGAAATTGGATAAAACTGATGCAGATTTTGTGGACATAATTCATACGGATGCACTGAGTAGAGAAAAATTGGAATATCTTGGACATTTGGATTTTTACGTCAACGGTGGGCGAAATCAAAAAGGATGTGAACAATATAAAAATATGAGTGAGTTATTCATATTCAAATAACAATTTTTGATAAAGTTTTTATTTTTCGAATTTAAAAAATTATTTATATTTTATTTTAGCAATGAGTGAATGTTCCCATTGGAGGTCTGCGCTTTATTTTGCTGAGAGTATTACAACGGACATAGATAAGGGTTTCTATGGAAAAATTTGTTCGTCGTGGTTTCTTTATATTCTCGGATTGTGTCCGACGAATGCTCCAGAACTATTAATGGGAGAATATGCCACGAAGCCAAAGTAAGAAATCAATTGAAAAATATGATTAAAATAAATATTTCTTTCCAATAAAAAACAGGTTGTAGATACATTGAAGAGAGACCCACCTCACACCCGGATATCTCAGCAGTCATTAACTCCTGCTTATCCGCACATACCAAAATTGTCCTCACGGGCGGGCTATTAGGCCGAGGTGTCCAGAGACGTGCAGTTAGACGTTCAAAGGGTGCGAGCCCGAGAGTCGCCAGTGCCAGCACGGCGTGGAAACATTAAACCCTCCCGAAAGGGACATCCCTACCAAACCTACTCTCCACCAAGGAAGATGACACAACGAGTAAGAAAAGACGACTAAGCCATACACACCACCACTACAATGGGCAAAACCATCCCCAGGACACTCCCACGTCAGGCGGGGGTGAACCTGACTGACGCAAAAGCGCAGGTTGTAATGATATATAGTATTTATATTTTTGATGTTTATTTTTGTTTTAGTAAAGACGCGATAGCCTTTGTAGATACAAATCCTAATCCGCCGTTTGCCAGAGGACCTAGTAATTTATTCAGAACAGCGATGGACACTTCCAATGAAATTGACGATTGGGATAAAGAGGATTCCTTCTCAGACAGATGGTTAATCCTGAAGCAAGAAGAAATCGAAAATCACAGTGATATTTTTTTTAGAACTGGAGACACACATTAAAAATAATAATTTGTTGGTTTCTACACAACAGACTATAAAATGTTTTTTGTTTTGGTGAAATTTTGTTACTAATTTATTTGTTACAATGCTAGTTTGTAAGTAAATTGAAACTTTTATTCAATAGTAGCATCAAAGGAGGCTAATTACCTAAATATATTTATTTCATTGTCATTTTAATAATATCAAGACGTTTATTAAAGAACAAATATTTAACGTTCTATTTTTAAAAATAATTTAATCAAATACAAACAGCTAGGACTACAGCGTATTATTATTATGAAAAATAAATAACATAATAATATGTACAATATTCTCAAGGTGCAGTAAAGTCTATGATCTCCTTAGGTAAAGTCTAGTAACATTACAAGATAACATTTCATATGTCAGATAAAGTAAATAGTTAATATTTTGTGATTTTTGATTTTTATTTTATTTTATTTTATTTTCACAATATTTAGAATCAAACAGTCGTTATACAATATGTTGACAATTAATATATTTGACATGTAGACCAGCGAAGATTCCACTCTTACCAGAAATGTCTCAATCTTGAGGAAAAAAAAGTAAAAGTTAAATAAATAAATAAAAGTAAGATTTAAATAAAACGTACAGATGATCATATTATATACTTATTCTTGATATCTTTGAACCGCCCAAATGTCAGCAAATAGAAAAATCAATAACAACATAACATACGTAGACAATTCACACAGATCGAGCTAGTCCCAAACTAAGATGAATCTTGTATTATGGGTACTAACGCGACGATACACACATATACAATGCACTACACACATATACATGTTACACCCAGACCCAAGACAATTTGAAAAAGGTCATTCCTCACTTTGCCCTGGCCGGGAATCGAACCCGGAACCTCGTGACTCAAAGGCAAGAGCGTTACCTCCGCGCCACACCGGCCGACAATGTTACACACGTAAAATTTGCAGGTAGAACAGTTAACGAATGCAATAATTAACTGTTCACGTTTTGGTATTTTTCATTCGTTGTAATAGTTCATTCAAAATAAAAGTTTATTACTTGTGATAACCACATGTGAAAAATAATACCTTTCAATTCACTGCGCATTTCTGAGAAGGAAAACAAAACCAAATTTAATAATTTCAAACGTTATTAAAATATATTACATTCAAACATTTAATCAAATCTATCTAATCTAATACCGTGCGGCGAGACACAGTATCTTACTAGTTCGCTGCACCTTGATTATATAATTGTATTGATGTTTTTTTTGTTCTATGATTTTTGTGTAATATATTGTATTAATGTTGAATAAATACTTTTGAATTTGAATTTTGAATATACCATCAAGGCATTTCCCACAAGAGGGGTAGCCAGGAGACCAGCTGCATATAATAAACATGCAAGCTGTCCTCTCCTTGCCAATATAAAATCTAGACATTCAGGATGGGTGGCAAACCTCATTGATGAATTTAAGATGAAAATGTCTTAATTTTTTCGAACACCTGCCTTTTACAGGAAAGTCGAAAACTTACGGAAAAGAGTTGGAGACCAATTCTTTACTGGGTGCTCCACGGATCAAATAATATGTCTAATACTTAAAATATCCAAAAGTGCCTTTGTAAGTAGGTATTATCTACTTGGTTCTATAATATCAGCGTTTCCTTAAATGACATCTTCCGCGAAACAAATCTAGGTCTTTGTTAAAAGTCTTTTAACTTTAAAAGTTAAAAGTTAAAAGTCTAGGCGACTTGCGAGAGGGACGTGTTTTTCAATTGTCCTACAACATAAATATACCAAGGTATATCGCTATACAAGATCATGACACAATGTCAAACTCGTTCAATACTATTGCCAACTTTCGAGCCAAGAACCGTTATGCAATGTAGCGCCATCGTCTCGCCGACTATCTCTTATATAACATACCTATTACAATAGATAGGTGTTACTACCTGAAGCAATTAATTACCATCTTATTGAATTAAGAACAAAACAATTGCCTTACTTTCGACATTCTCAATGCATTGATAACAAACCAACATAATCTTACATAGCCTTCATATAAAAAATAATCTGTTCATATTTATGTGTGTTTTTATACCTATAAGATATCAAATAGATATGTAATAATATAATCACTTCGATTTGTCAGATTAATAAAAGGGAAACAATATTGGCTCTGTGTTAATTTGTATATATTAGACATGTTCCAGGTTCCTGGTGGATAATGAAATAGTATGATCTTAATTACTTAAAAAGATATTACAGAAAATGAAAATGTTTATCGCATTGAATTTGGGTAGAGAAATCAGCATACGTGTATAAATTACTGTACGAATATGTATGAGGCTATATATGTAAGTATGTAACTAAGGATAGAACGTTCCGTCCTCTCTGCCTAGCCCACATGGGGTACGGAGTGGAAAATAATATAGTATAGAAGCTTAGCAATCGCGTTGACATTTTGATGATGTAAAAATTTGTCGCTTTGTTGAATAAAAGCGATTTAGATGGCTTCACAGAACACTGACAGTCTTATTAATAAAAATCCGCCAAAACATGGTTGAACCACTGATTTCGTGATCCGCCTATTAGCGTTTGAACCACCGATCAAATTTTCTTTATTAATAAAAATATTTAATCCGTACCATAGACATCTGTACTTTATATAAAAGATTTCATATGGCAACTCGAAAATTCGCTCTATTATGTTGGTTGCCATGTTACACGACGCTGGTAAACAGACAAATTCAAAACAAACAAGCGGCTGTCAAAATTATCTTACAGTGGAACCTCTCATAACGAGTTTAATTCGTTCCAGACTCTTACTCGTTATGCGAAACATTTTTTTCTATAGAAATCAATGTAAAATACAATAATGCGTTCCATGCCGAAAGAATAAGTAGGTATTCTTGGAGAACTTTTTTATTAAAGTTTATTCAAATAAAATTACTTATAAAAGAGTGTTACAACTTAAAATACAATTTAGATTAGGAAAAAAAAAACGTACCTAAATAAAAATATGAATTTATGACAATTAATTATCCATTTTTATGGGGGCAACTTTTTCACTTTTTCTTTTGCTCGTTATGCGAATACTCGTTATGAGAGGTTCCACTGTATTGGTTTTTTCATCTGACATTTTGTACCCAAATACACAGAAATATAAAATATGATGAGGAAGGTTTGTATAATTGAAAAGCAAATGTAATAATGGAATGACATTTTATTTATTTATCAAATAAATCATAATCTGACACACAATCAGTGATATGGGTATAACATAACACTGCGCACAATATGTATTACTAACCATCAGTAAAATTTTATTTTCTGCTTTCCCTTTTACATTCAAATGATGTACAGGAATAATTCTCATCAGAATCAATCAATATAACTTTCATACAACATGGAAAAAAGTATCTCTGTCACGAAACAATTAAATGCGTCTATCAAAAAACAAATTAAGAAACTGGTGTTCTGTCACACGAAAAAAGTGTCTATTATCACAAGAAAAACAACTGATTGAATTAAATTCACATTCGGATACTACTTAAGCGTATTTTTAACCCAAACCAACTCCGATAAATTGTAAAATAACTGCAAAACGTACATGTAAACCCGCATAGCAAACATCTGACGTAAAATCCAACATGGCGGGCAGATGACGCCGATTTGAACCACCTTACTTAAATCACCTTACTTAAACCACCTCGAGAGGCGGATCAACCACTTTTAAACTAGGTTCAAGCTGATCAACGTTTATCAATACGTTTTTTGTCTGATCGGTGGTTCATCTCCTTATAGAAATTTAATCTACGTTTATTAATAAGACTGTGACAGTCTTATTAATAAAAATCCGCCAAACCATGGTTGAACCACTGATTTCGTGATCCGCCTATTAGCGTTTGAACCACCGATCAAATTTTCTTTATTAATAAAAATATTTAATCCGTACCATAGACATCTGTACTTTATATAAAAGATTTCATATGGCAACTCGAAAATTCGCTCTATTATGTTGGTTGCCATGTTACACGACGCTGGTAAACAGACAAATTCAAAACAAACAAGCGGCTGTCAAAATTATCTTACAATGGAACCTCTCATAACGAGTTTAATTCGTTCCAGACTCTTACTCGTTATGCGAAACATTTTTTTCTATAGAAATCAATGTAAAATACAATAATGCGTTCCATGCCGAAAGAATAAGTATTCTTGGAGAACTTTTTTATTAAAGTTTATTCAAATAAAATTACTTATAAAAGAGTGTTACAACTTAAAATACAATTTAGATTAGGAAAAAAAAAACGTACCTAAATAAAAATATGAATTTATGACAATTAATTATCCATTTTTATGGGAGCAACTTTTTCACTTTTTCTTTTGCTCGTTATGCGAATACTCGTTATGAGAGGTTCCACTGTATTGGTTTTTTCATCTGACATTTTGTACCCAAATACACAGAAATATAAAATATGATGAGGAAGGTTTGTATAATTGAAAAGCAAATGTAATAATGGAATGACATTTTATTTATTTTTCAAATAAATCATAATCTGACACACAATCAGTGATATGGGTATAACATAACACTGCGCACATATGCATTACTAACCATCAGTAAAATTTTATTTTCTGCTTTCCCTTTTACATTCAAATGATGTACAGGAATAATTCTCATCAGAATCAATCAATATAACTTTCATACAACATGGAAAAAAGTATCTCTGTCACGAAACAATTAAATGCGTCTATCAAAAAACAAATTAAGAAACTGGTGTTCTGTCACACGAAAAAAGTGTCTATTATCACAAGAAAAACAACTGATTGAATTAAATTCACATTCGGATACTACTTAAGCGTATTTTTAACCCAAACCAACTCCGATAAATTGTAAAATAACTGCAAAACGTACATGTAAACCCGCATAGCAAACATCTGACGTAAAATCCAACATGGCGGGCAGATGACGCCGATTTGAACCACCTTACTTAAATCACCTTACTTAAACCACCTCGAGAGGCGGATCAACCACTTTTAAACTAGGTTCAAGCTGATCAACGTTTATCAATACGTTTTTTGTCTGATCGGTGGTTCATCTCCTTCTAGAAATTTAATCTACGTTTATTAATAAGACTGTGAGTGTTTTAAAACTAGTTCAAAATGCAGATACTTAGCGGATAATGTTGTAGCAGTTTACAAAGATGTCAGTGAATGTAAGTAGTCAAAAAACTTTTACTTTAAACCGCTATTAAACATCTATATTCTTATAGTATGTATATACCTTGCATTGTAGGCAGAGAGAAGAAAACGTTAGACAACTTTACTGTATTCTATCAAAATAAGCAAGAGATATAGATATCTACTACTACAGAAGTATTTTTTGATTACATCCATTTACCTACGTCCAACAGGATTCTTGTAATTATAATATGTTTCAGACGACAATCCAATGAGGCAATCAGTAGGTCGGATGATAGAGTCACGAAGCGGAAGATAATATGATGTTCAAATTCCATTGCCAACCTCGTCAGCCTTCATGTCACAAACATATGTAATTATTATTATTAAATTTAATACTGCAATGTGCGAGTTAGTTAATCGTTAGCGTATCATTTTATTTATGTAAAAATATATACCTCAGTAACTATTTATCTGCTTTTTTAAAAAATAAAATGGGATGATTTTTATTTCCCATCTTCATATAAATAAACTTTAAACAATTAGGTACAATGATTACAGTTTAATTCATTATTATGGATACCGTATGTTGGTCTCACCCTATCATGGGCTCCCAACAATGGTCCCTGACGAGCGAGCTGGGAGTGACCCCCACAGGGATCAATTAATAATGGATATATATTTTCCAGGGGGGGGGGGGGAATCCTCATGGACACCCAAGAAGCAGGCCACCTAGATAGTGCCGAACTCTTACTGACTAAAATCCCCCTTTCTCCTTGCAGATTGTGTTCCCACCTTACGGCCTACAACGATGCTAGAGTCTTTCATATTTCTCTTTGCAAATTTCTTTCATCTTCTTCTCGGCTTGACTTGTAAATATGTATTTTACAATGTTTTTGGGCGTCACATTCTTGGTCGTTATCAGTGTTGTTGTCCGATTTCTTTTCTTTCTGGATTCCATTCGTTGCATCTAAATACTAGTACTGTGTGTTATTTATCTGGAGCAGTGATACTCGCAGTAGTTAGATACAAATCGAAACTCTATTAGGAGATTTTATTATACACCATTTTAAACTGATTTCTTAATACTGTCGTCGTTTCTTTAAAATAGACCTCATAAAAATATAATTAACTCGTTTAGGTAATAATTAAATGTAGGTAGGTGTTAAAGTCTGAAATTAATTAATATCAGATTATTGCACCAATCGGAAGGCGGATTTGTGCTTAGTGTCCTGTGTACCTACATGTAGTACAATGGAAAACGTACTGCAATTATTTTCGCAAGCATTCATAGTTTTTAATTTTATCATGCAGGATACATAACCATTTATTCGTAGGTAAATAATGTTATTTTTTTGTAATAATTAATATTGCTACGACGATCCATATTTAATTGTATAACATTTTTTTTAGTTAAAAGAAACTATGATATTAACTTAATTGATTGGTAACACAGTACAATTTTCTCAGAAACTATGTTCCAAAGTTAGTAATAATTATTTTAATGAATTTTAAATGCTCTTTAACTCCATAACATTAAGATGCTTATGATCTCTTTTCTACTCATTTTTCACTATGGCACTGGCCTGTTAAAGCAATAAAAGGACCCTTACGGTTAAAAAATTAATGTCCTTCAATTCTGCAACGCAAAAGATATTATGTGCCTTGTCATAGTTAAAACTCATATCTAAATAAAATAATAGAATTCCCGTACTTGTAGGTACAACGGTTGTAAGTTTTAAATAATCCCGCAATTATAATGGAGCGTATATTGTCTTTTCCTTTTCACTTGCTTGACCATTCGCAACAACTTCACTCTCTTGCCGTCTGCTCCCCGTCGACACAATATGTCGACGTCGTGTCGGCGGGGAGAAAAACAAAAACGGTCTATTTTTATTGGTACAGTGATAAATTCAATAAACATCAAAGTTAAAACAACATTAATTAGAAAACATTGAATAAAAGAGTGACAAAGTAGTGCCCTGTTTAGCTTGTGTAATTGTTGTGAACTATTGTACGTGTGAAACCTGTGCTCAGAACAATAAACATTTTTTTTTGTCTAAACTTCCTTTTGTCTTTTTCTTGATGAATCAGCCAACCAAACTCTACGAATCCCTGAGAGTCTCCAGCTCTACAAAGACTAAATCTAGCAGGGTAGTAATCGAGAGAAGAAGTATTACAGCCTGTATGAACATAATGCAAACAAACAATGATGTTGTTCTTCAAAGGCGCACTTCTAAAATATGGATCATCAATACATTTTGTATCAACACAACCATGCTTTTATAAATGCAACTCCAACGAGGAATATGAGGCAGATAACGAACGAATCTTTTTGAACCAATGCTCGTTGATATGAAATTGTACCTATTGATCACAAAATTTGTTTGTTGCATTACCAATTTTTAATTTGAATATCCAGTCAATATTAAAAAAATATTGCACGGGTCACTTATTTCGGTTTATTTACACTCTTAAAACTTAATCTAATTAAAACGGAACCGTAATCCAAATCAAATATGTGTAAAATTTAGTAACTTAACTAATAGAGTGTAAACATACATAACATATTTCTAGGGAAATTACTTCAATGATCACACACAGTACATTTCATACTGCAATATAATGTTTATTTACTAGGCAAGTAAAGCATGTTACAAGAAAATAACCTTTTTTGCAATATTCTTTGCGTTTTGATATCAAACGGGTAGTTCTGTATATTAAAAAAACTCTTATCATAATAATTTAGTCACGTGCATGAAATTTTTTGGATGTTGTCAGAGACATCATAATATGGGGTAGATGAAGAAATACTAACGCAAGCAGATATTATTAAATTGGTTTTCTTTACTTTATAAAAAAACTTTGAGCTGAATTGTCCAGAGGTCCATGAAACAGCGATAAATAAATAGAGAATATCTGGTTATATAATAATAAATGGTTGCCTCTCATCTGATTAATTTGCACCATATATGTTATACCATTTATCTCTATCACTCATATTCCTTGTATATGGTTGACGTTGTCCGAAAGCTTTATAAGTGATCAATATAAAATTACATATAATATGTCACAGTGTGCTTAGGAGCTAACCCGTGACGTTGTATAAAAACCGGATTAGTGATCGATACTAAATTCTAATATGCTGTATGGAGGAGCTAGCTTGTGATTTTCCCTTCAATATACGCCTAGGTAATATTATATTAGAAGCATAATTATGATATTCGCAACAGCCTACTTGATATATTTGTGTTGTATGGAACCTACAACACATACTAATAAGTATTGTTATTATAATCTGTATTATTATTTATTATTGTGTATCAATATAGCGATACTATATAGCTTGTGCAGTGACGTCTAAAGGCCATTCACTTTCACGGTAGCGCAACGCGAAGCACTGAAAGTGAACGCTCACGCTTCAACAATCTCGCACATCACAACATTATATTATTATTATTGCGAGTATTATAACTGTTTATATTATAATGTCACCGCAATATTGCGTTATTGCTAATATCTTTATAGCGAATATTATAACAGATTTATTGCCTATTATAAAATTATCATCTATCAGAACCGTGAAGTTCGTGAATATTCAACAATAGTTGCGAACTTTTTCGACTGTAGAGAACTCGCCTAGAGTGTTATTATTATTGTCCGGTTACACATTCCACCCAATTTGTGAGATGTCTAGTTATAGTGATCTTAGAAAAATGGACCTTTATTTAACTGTTAATATGACATTTGATTAATATACTTGTAGCTGGTGATACGAATATTTTACGCATCGAGAAAATGTGCATATGTAGATAATATGTAATGAAATTTCTATTGAATAAATTAACACATTATAAAAACGACGTTTTTGTGAGGCTGTATATTATTATTAATAATTTCCTTATTACTTTTATAACGTGAGAAAATGAATATTCTGATGCGCATTTTAATAAAACACGATGCAGGTAATTATTTAATAATTGAGAATTCAGATTAATTTTCACACCTGTAAAACTGCATAGATATGAAGGTGTGTTATATCAGAAACAACTTTCAACGTTATATTGATTTAAATATTTTATTACTTACAAGTTGCATCTGATTTGCATTGAAGTTAAGGTTGTTGATATTCTTGGTTCATGAGTTGATCTGTACTTAATAAGACTTTGATACTTAAGGGCCACTTAGTTCAAAATTAATCCCTGACCTATTAGCATTCGTATTGCTTAGACAAGTATGTAAAGATGACATAATATATTTTTATTTATCTACCTCCATTATTTGCCTATATAAATATTTATAGAAACCGGCTTACAAATATATTATTTACAACGTTATTTCATTTTGGTTGAAAAAATCAACGTTTAAAGTTACATAAGTAACTATTGATTACTTTAGAAAATTTATTTTGACTCGGTAAGGTTCAAGTTGCTTAACCTACGTTCTTTGACTTCATAATATTTTATATATTTGTATCACGTATCAAGGAAGAAGTATAAATTCATACAACATTTAATATATGTATTATTTCGCCACTTATCTTCATATATTATAATTTATTGTATTTCGGTATTTGTGCGTTTATGTTTTGAATGTCTTGAGTTTAAACATTTATAATATTTTTTTATTATAAATGCACTTATAGTATTTTATGTTTTTTTTTATATTTGTTGAAATTGTATTTTACTTGTTTTATTGAAAATCTGATTGATATTTTTGCTATTTTTTATTACAAGTACTGAAGTGTCATTTCATGTTCGGTTTATTTCTCGGAAAGGTATAATCATATCTTGTAATGAAAGGGGACTTAATTCTCCACTTATGACTTTATATAAATTTATGTTAAAATGTAATTAATAAATAAGAAGAAAATGAATAAAGTGAAACTAGTGCCACAAGGTTTACTTTTGACACAGCTTATTCATATACTCTAATTTGTAAACTTAACGCAAGGTTTACTTTTGACACAGCTTATTCATATACTCTAATTTGTAAACTTAACGCAAGGTTTACTTTTGACACAGCTTATTCATATACTCTAATTTGTAAACTTAACGCAAGGTTTACTTTTGACACAGCTTATTCATATACTCTAATTTGTAAACTTAATGAGCGATTCTTATTCGTCATCCTCAATTACATTCAATTTGGCACACTTTGTAAGAACCATATTTTTTTATGAGAGAAAACTTGAAATAACATTTTCATCTCATCACTTACGTTTTCTACATGGCCAATTTAACACAATTTACTCACATCAAAACCTACAAAACTAAACTATAATATAATAATTGAGGAATACTTATTGTAAAACAAAACGTAACACTAACCTACATATTAGGTATATCAATTACCTGATATCGAGACGTTTCTCTTGGTGCTTTAAACTATATCACTTTAAAACGTCCCAATATCCAGGAAAAACATGAAATACACATACAAAATAGATTAATTGGAGTCGCCGGTTTGGGCGTCCGAGAACCACAAATTCTCAATAACGGCCGCGTTTTGAGTAAGAGGAACCGACGTGCGTGTATGAGAAACTGTATGAATGTGGAGGAAGCGAAGGAAGTGTGTAAAGATAGATCTGTTTGGCGAACACGGCGTGAGGGTATAGTATAGTAAAGTAGCCGGTAAAGGAAAGCTCCTCTACTTTTATCTGTACATTTTCGAGTAGGTACCCTGTAAAAGGCAGGTCTTTGTAAAACCTCGCGTAAAAGATAACCAACATCTACAATTCAGCGATGAGGCGTGTCACTCATCTCGAATGTCTTTTTTTTATTGGCACAGTGTGGACAATTTTCGCATGCCTATTACATGTAGATAGTCTGCTGGCTTCACCACGTCTTGTGGGATATGCCTTGACGATATAAAAATATAGTAGAAGTATTTAAATAATTAACCAGTTAGGTACATCTGGTATCACAGTTAATATGAAATAAAACATTAAATCTAAAAATACTTGAGCAAAGCATTTTAACCCTAATACTTTTTAGGTAGAAAATAGCGTAAGCATTTACTTAAAAAAATATTTTAATATAATATGACTTTACGCAAGATTGCGAGTTAAAATAGTGTTACCTATTCTTACTCACATATTCTAGCACATGACATGAGAAATAAATATAGAAAAACACGTCAATTGTAAACATAAACAACACGCGCGTTAAAAATGTAATAATTTCAGTACGTACAATACTAGTACGTAATATTATAGTATTACGTCTTAACCTAGCGTAATAATATTATTAATATGTAGGTAATATTATCATTATTACTGGATGCAATAAACGTTAAGATGAGTGTTACGCAACTAGAAAGTATTTTTCATAGTATCTACACTGCATATGATAATATGTATATGTATATTGGTTGGTACTATAGCAGTAATATTAAATGGTTTAGTAGGTATGAAATTCGTCATACATTATGAACAATATTAGTGTTTAATGTATGTAAACTTTGATCTTCCGAGTTAGTGGATGGTATCTACCTCATTTCACTTCTATTTTGTGTGTAGTTATGCAAATAATATAATATTAAATTATTTTTATATGAATAGGTACAGCGTGATTATTTTTAATGTTCTTCTTCATCTTCCTGGCACTGTCACAACTTATTGCCGCTGAAGGTTGTTGGGGTCGGCTCCTCTCATTCTGAGGTTGTATATCTTTCTGTTCAATAAGTCATGTTCATCCAGGCCATTTATCCGCAGGTTTCTATTACATTGTGTTATCCAGGTATTCTTTGGTCTCCCTCTTGATGAATGTCAAGAGGGAGATTGATTGACGTGGCTTTGTCAACAATGTGTTCCGGTGGTGTTCGCCTTGGAGGACATGAACTATGGAACATACGTAGAATTAAAGAGACTAGCTGAAAAATGGGAAGAATGGAGAAGAAACTCGAAACTCGTTGCAGACCAATCCACTGGATTGTTAACCACTAATTATATCTAAAAAATAGTTATTGTTGTTCACAGAATGAATAAAAATCTGAGAAAAAACCATGCCACAAACAATAATAATGTTATGCAAATAGCAGCAATACATTGTATAAAATAATTGAGTTTTATTAAATTAATAAAATTCACATTGCATGAAACTACATATCCAATATGTGATTATAATCCATTCAAACTATTTATTTATTTATTTAACAACAACATATACGGCACAAGGCCATTAAACATATACAAAAAATCACATTTAGTTCGATTCAATACAACAATTATTTCAAACGCAGTCACATTAAATTTACTTATCACACACACACATACACATAACTATACAATGCAGCAATATAAAACTATAGCACCCGCCAGTATACAAACTTATTTTATAACATTTACAGACTATCCACATTAAAGTAACAATGCTGCTATCCCACTCACACTTACAATCGTCCGCATAAACAGACACCGGGTACAGAGAGGGACGGCGTCACAATCATAATGTAGGCGGGCGCTTCAGCTCATCATGAATATAATAATAAAAACTGAAAATTATGTTGCCAGGTTTGACCGCAACACCCGAGCAAAACAAAATAAATATAACGCAGTGTTATGTGCTTTAACTAATAAAATATGCATGACATAATACAGAAATCTATAATAATTAATCATTTATGGAATATATAACTACTTAAAGCAATGTAAGATCAATTAAATCCACAATAAAATAAACTTGAAATATTATCTACTTAATATTATCTACCTAAATAACAATAAAATAAAATTAAATAAAACTTATGGGAATGTCAAATGTAAAATCAATTAAATTCACAAAAAATGAAATTTGAAATATTACCTAATATCACTAAAATAAAATTTGAATAAAATTTATGGGAATGTTAAATGTAAAAACAATCAAATTCATAAAAAATAAAATTTGAAATACCTATTACTTAGTTACAGCAAAATAAAATTTGAATAAAATCAAATTCACAAAAAATAAAATTTTAAATATTACTTAACTACACTAAAATAAAGTATGAATAAAATTTATGGAAATGTCAAATGTAAGATCAATTAAATTCATAAAAAATTAAATTTGAAATATTACTCAATTACACTAAAATATAATTTGAATAAAGTCTATGGGAATGTCAAATGTAAAATCAATTAACTTCACAAAAAAATAAAACTCGAAATATTACCCAATTACACTTAAATAAAATCTGAATAAAATTTATGGGAATGTCAAATGTAAAATCAAATAAATTTATTAAAAATAAAATTTGGAATATTACTTAATTACACTAAAATAAAATCTGAATAAAATTTATGGGAATGTCAAATGTAAATCAATTAAATTATTAAAAAAAATTAAATTTGAAATATTTATTAATTACACTAAAATAAAATCTGAATGAATTTATGGGAATGTCAAATGTAAAATCAATTAACTTCAACAAAAAAATAAAAAATAAAATTTGAAATATTACTCAATAACACTAAAATAAAGTATGAATAAAATTTATGGGAATGTCAAATCTAAAATCAATTAAATTCACAAAAAATAAAATTAGAAATATTACTCAATTATACTAAATAAAATTTGAATAAAATTTGTGGGAATGTCAATTACAATAAAATTAAATCATGATGGTAGAAATCAATTCAAACAGACGATATACATTTCAATTTCACATATTTAAACTATTTGGCTTAAAACTTTCAGAAACTAATTGCCTAAACTTACTAAAAGTCACCGAGAAAATATCAGCCAGACTACCATATTCATTACCCACTCTATGCAGTCTTCTAACTGGAGAGTTGTAAAGGTAATTATTATTTACAACATCACAGTGGAAAGTAATGTTTTGACGTGTGCTCCTATTTGGAACGTGATAGTGTATTAACTCAATCACATCAGGACAATTTATATGGCAATTCACTATTCTGTATAACAATAAGAGATCGGAAATAATTCTCCTGTCCGACAATTTTGGAAGTCCAAGCAAAGACATCAAGAAATCATAATCCAAATCAGTTACGGGTATTTTCAACTTAAAATTTACATATCTCAGAAATTTGTGCTGCACTCGCTCAATAGTGTTGGAATGGATGGTATAGTAAGGAGCCCACACTGGAGAGTTGAACTCAATCTGGCTTCTCACCAACGATGTATAAAGAAGCTTCAATGATGTAAGTGAGTCAAAATCGCTAGTCACTCTTAGCATGAAACCAAGCATCTTAAGGGCTTTATTAGTAATGGAATCGATGTGCTGAATGAAGCTCAAACCCTCATCAAAGATTACACCAAGGTCTCTCACACTGCTGACGCGCTCCAGAGAACGATCCCCTAACTTGTAATCAAACAGAATAGGCTTCTTAATCTTGCGGAAAGTAATAATCTGACATTTATCGATATTTAGAGGAAGACCGTTGACATCACACCAATGACCAAGACTGTCCAAGTTATTTTGAAGAATTCGACAATCCTCCTCACTATGTATTACCTTGAACAACTTCAAATCATCCGCGAATAACAAATAATCAACTCCAGCGAATGATTCAACAATATCGTTCACGAAGAGCAAGAAGAGCAATGGGCCCAAATGGCTACCCTGTGGCACACCACTAGTAGCAGTGAATCCATCAGATTCGGCGTCATTATATCGAACAACCAGTCTTCTTTGGTCAAGGTAATCAGCCAACCACCTGTATAAAGATCCAACGACTCCCAAACTCCTCAGTTTGTGAAGAAGAAGAGCATGAGGAACCCTGTCAAAGGCCTTGCTGAAGTCAGTATAGACTGAGTCCATCTGTTTTCCCTCAGCAAAAGCCCCCGAAATCTTGTCCTCATAGACAATTAAATTTGTCAATGTTGATCTACCGCTCACAAAACCATGCTGATTATTATGGATGAGACCACTCAAATGAGGAGATATTCGATCTAAAACCAACGATTCAAACAACTTTGGAATGCCAGACATTATGCAAATCGGCCTGTAATTGCAAACATTTGTTCTGTCACCCTTTTTTAAGACAGGCACAATAAAACTAGTTTTCCAGAGCTTCGGAAAGTAACCCTTACTGAGAGACTCATTGAAAAGAAAAAACAAAGGGAAAGCCAGCAGTGAATGGCACTCCTTGAGAAAACAGTTCGAAATACCATCCGGTCCTGTTGGCTTCTTAGGATCAAGCCCTTTCAGTCCTTTGAAAACATGAGAATATTCTAAACGGCACCGATTTAAAATCATGGTAGAATCGGGACAGAAGGAAAAATCCCAATTGGAATTATCTGAACCCGTGGCATAAACACTCTGAAAAAAATTCTGAAAGAATCCAGTCGCCTCTTGCGCCTTGTTTGTGCTTGCGCCATTATAGACCATAACCTCAGGTGAACCAGATTGGTCCTCCCTCTGTGAATTAGCAAACTTCCATAAAGCTCTACTATCATGCGGAACCCTACTTTCGACACTGTGGACATAATTCATATAACATATTTTAGACATTGATTTGCATCTAGATCTAAGCAACGAAAACTTTTGATAATCTTCACTCCTTCTAGATTCCTTGTAAAGAATGTGTGCCCGCTTTTTCTCAGTGATAAGGTGCCTTAGCTCCTTTGTAAACCAAACAGGATAAGACGATGGTTCACGAATGACTTCTGGCACATATGATTGAACAGCTGTCTCTAAAATTTCATAAAAAAATTCCAACTTTTGATCAAAGTTCTGGCAATCGTAAAGAAAATTCCAATTAACCTCTGCCAAATGTTCCCTAATAGCTGAATAATCTCCCTTTTTAAAATCTCGAAAACGCACCCGGTTTGGTGTGCGTATTGTTGGATTATGAATTACAGAGAATTCCAACGGCGGATGATATTTGTCAATCGGTAAAAAAATCCCATCAGACTCGACAACGCTGACAGACGCATCACTCGTCAAAACTAAATCCAGCTGTCTTTGGTTACAATTCGGAATATTATTCTTTTGCATGAGTCCCAGATAATTTACCATCTCAATCAATTCCTTTGACTTAGGGCATTCGGTCAAACAAACCATCTCATCAATCTCTCTATCATAACCTCCCATACCATGTTCTAAACTTTCACTCTCCATGATTGCATTCTTCGTCCAAATAATGTTTGGAAGATTATAATCGCCAACTACTACGAACTTAGATTTTGGATACTTTTTACGAAGAGCTTCTAAATTTTCAGCATGCCGCCTATACTTTGACAAATCACTTCCAGGAGGCAAATATATACAGCCGACAACTATACCCGATGGTGGTGTATTTATAAACACAAAAACCTGCTCTAGCTCATTATCAACAATACCAATCCTCCTAGACTTGATTCCATTTCTGACAGCCACCAGAACACCACCCCCTCTACTCTTGTCCGAACTACCCTCATCACGATCTCGACGATATACTGTATAATCCAAAAAACCAAGCTCCGCCGTATGAATATCTCTGTTCAACCATGTTTCAGTGAAAGCCATTACCTGAAAAGAAAGTACAGGAATAACATATTTTAAAATTGACAATTTAGTTCTAAGACCTCTGACATTTTGAAGGAAAAAACATAAATTATAGTTCAGTTTTTTGAATTCTTGTAGTGTGTAGGTACTATTTTAGGTACACCACTCATATATTTCACAGTAATATTTAACTCTCCCTTTTTCTTTCTCTCATCCACTTCCGCCCATAGTTCAGCAAGCTGTTTTCTTTGTGACTCTGTGAGATCCCGCTTCACTCGTATTTCTTTTGGTACATTCCTCAGATTAAATAAAACCAGTCGCACCTGTTCACTGCTCCCGAGCTCAACTTTGATAGGTCTTGTTTTATCGGCTCTTTTCTTCCCTATTCTGAATACACGGCAGAACTGAAGTCCACCAGACCCCTCAACATCCCTCAGTATATTTGTCACCTTAGTTGTATCCTCGTGCATTCCATTAAAGGATAATTCACCTTCACTTTCTGGTACATTCAAAAGAATCAAATTTTTTGAACGAACTTTTCGGTCTTCCAGCTCATTCATTGTTTCAATTATTTGAGATGTCAACGATGTGGGGGTCTCCAATTTCCTTGAGTTAATAAGTATTTTTAAGTTTTCGTTCTCATTTTTAAGACATGCATTTTCAGTTCTAAGACTAGCCATCTCAACCGCCATCTGTGTATTTGCAGTTGTCATAGCATCACTTAGTGACACGATTTTGGCTATTTGATCCTTGGTGAATTTATTGCTCGGGTCACTCATTAGTGCATTCAATTTCTGGATAAGTTTTTGAGATGTTGTTGGTGAAACCTGCGAAGACATGATTTTTATTTTTTAACGCAGCAAACCTTCCGATTAATTATTATATAAAAGTAGAACCTGGCAACTAATTGGTGTATATCGATGAATGTGGGCACAGGTAGCGTATATACAGGCTGTAACAGTATTAGTGTCACACGTACAGTACTATATCATAATATTGCAGCGAATAGCGCGGCGCTACTGTGCTGTTATCGACAGCTGATTCGCTGATAATACAAGTAATGTTTTATCCTGTGCGGTGATTTTGGATTAAATGTCAAATTGAAAAAAGTAAATTTCACTCAAAGAACACCAAAACAAAGTCAATTCACAACAAAATCACTATCCGGGCTGTAGAAACTTATAATCACACGACTTCAATAAACATACGTCAAAATAACACTATAAATTTGCAATTTTTGACTTCTCTAAATCGACAGTGTAAAAATGCGTCTTGCTCAAACTCCACCAATCACAACTATGTAGGTATGTTCTAATTCATTAGATATCTTGTTCTTAATTATAAGTCCATATTGCAAAAATTTGTATCATTCCGTATGCTACATTATTATACAGAATTAATTATTTTAAATAAATCTTTGTCATATAATTAAATAACAATTCAAATTAATAATTTGAATAAGACACTTGTCAATCCTAAATTTTAATATTTCTCGATTATCCGACTCTGTAAAAATACTTTGAATTATTTTGAAAGTGATAAAGTTCCAAAGTGCTTATATAAATACTATGTTAACACAGAAAAGTTATTAAGTTAATCATATAAATAATGGTTATTACATTTGTTAATTATTCGTGATTAATTTTAATTTGAGTAAATGAAACCTAAAAATACGAAATTGGTACCTACCTGACCATAATTTTTGGAATTTTTAAGCAATAGCAATTCGTCAAAAAAAATAAAAAGTTAACATGGCACGTAAGATTGGTATGTTACCGACACTGGCTGTCACTGTAAGTCGTCTCAACATGTCTAATGATTCTTTTTATTTTCGATTGGTTTACATGATATTTACATACCTATGAGTTAAAGTTAAAATTCAGTCAAAAAAACTTATTGTGACGTTGTTGTTTTGCACACTGCTGGCGAAAAGCCCATGCAGCTTTAGTGCCAGCAATGGTAAAAGAGCAATTAAATAGTAAATAAAAAGACTAAATTTACAAAAATACATTATTTGGCTAGCTCCAAAAACATCATCCTTATTTATTAGTGTGGTATCTAATCCACACGTTTGACATTTTGATTATTTCCAAAGTTATTATTATAAGGACATTACAGGTCATAAAAATCTATTCTCTGTAGAATAGAAAGTTCTAAAAAAAACGAGCCGGATAGTTGAAATATTTTCTGAATCATAAAAATAAATTATTGAACAATCAATTATTTCATAAGTTTTGCATTATTTGTGAGAAAAACCCAAAGCAACTAAACGAAAACTCCAGATCATTTCAGTTTATATAATTAATAATTATCAATCTCAATAGTACCCTTTCAACATCGTTCTCACTGTCACCACACTTGAAGTACACACCTCCTATCGAAACGAAACTCTGAGGTAGAGAGATCAGTTTCCTTCATGACATAACTATCAAGTATCCGAATACAAATACTTTTATGGGAAAATACGACACATAATTATTACCTACATTATAATATTCTCAGTGATATAAAGGATATACCTACCTACTATGTACTGAGTTACTTCCATACAATGTGTCCGCTTACTTCATACAAATATGGAATTAGTAGTACCTACCTACTCAAACTTCCGCAAAATACGTTGATAATAATTCGTTTTACATTACTTGGATATTTCATAGAATCTTGATACTATTCCGACTTGCGCAAGAGACATTACATTATAGATCGGTAATTACTGTTCTTAATAATAATTATACTTAGGTATTATTAGTGCTATATCACAAAGAACGATTTCTAATGATTCATTCATTCGGACGATACTTCTTTGATCTCTCTCTCTGGTTTCAATCCTGGGATTGATTTGCAGCAATTATCTCTTTAATTCTTCTCCTCCACTCCTCCCTGTCTTGTGCGGTTCTTTTGAATTCTGCATATGATGAGCAGCGCATGTCCACCAGCAGGTCCTCCTTCTTTGATGTTCGATCAGAAATCCCGAAAACGATTAAATGCAATGCTTGTTGCGATGTAAATAGTCTATGTACAAAGATGTATGATGAAGAATTTCATTTACAAGGTTCCTAATTTATTTCCTCGTTAAAAACAACGAACTTCTAAGGAAGAAGAAGCGGGGCGGGAGCCGAATAACAAAAACATGCTCGGATTATGTGAGAGATGCTGCAGGGGGTGCAATGTGTGAGGCGTTTAGGCAGGCGGAGGACAGAGTGCTGTGGAAGAGCTTGTCGCTTGGTTAGGGTCATGATGGTCACGATCCTCAGCATTGAGGGACCGACTAACAAGAAGAAGATCCTTACATGGATAATGAGAATGAAAAAAATTAAAGGAGAAATTTGGAACTGAGTTGTCAAATAAGTTTCATTTGAAAAATTAGATAAGTGAGGTAATAATTCTTTTTTCCTAGCATACTAACTTAATTATCATAAACCTTAAAATACATCCTGATATCTGAGAATTTATAGTATAAAACTTAGTGTCTTGAATTCTTCAAAGTAACTTCGATTACAAGATACTTATAATAATTAATGTCGCATTGATTATTAATATTTATAAAACCAGACTGGAAACAAACTTTAAATTGAATCATGTAACAGGTTGTAGTCGCTTAGTAGATTAAATATACATATAATGATATTTTTAAAAGGTGACTTCTCTTTATCTACAAAGACAACCAAAAAACTTTTGATTAAAAATGAATATCAAGTAGATTTCAAAGTTTGATTTACGTATAAGATAATCTATATTATATATGAACAGTTTTTGTATTTGCAATCACCTAATACATATGACAACCGGTGTGGCGCGGAGGCTAACGCACTTGCCTTTGAGTCACGAGGTCCCGGGTTCGATTCCCGGCCAGGGCAAAATGAAGAATTAACTTTTTCAAATTGTCCTGGGTCTGGGTGTTACATGTATATATGTTCAGTGCATTGTATATATGTGTATCGTCGTGTTAGTACCCATAATACAAGATTCATATCTTAGTTTGGGACTAGCTCGGTCTGTGTGAATTGTCTATACATGTTATGTTATGTTATATGATATAAAATACCTACATATTGCTCTAGTATTTTTATATTCCCAATTTTTTATTTCAGTAAATAAACTTTTAAAATCCGTTTTAAAAACTGGGTCCGTGGTTCGATCCCAGGTGCCGGCCAATTTCCCTTTCACAGCACAAGCTTTTAGCTTAGTGTGAAAAGTGTATAAGGTTGTATTTGGATTTATAACCAAACCCAGATATATCTTTATTTAAAAAAAAAACATTTTAAACCGACGATAATGATTATTTATAATAAAGGATGATTTACATTGTAAGTTTGATTAAACGTTACATACGTAGATTCAAAGTAAAACTTACAATCACGTTGAACATGCTTATTTAACTAAATTTTATTTTTCGAAGGATATACAGCTATGTAACAGTTGCGAGACATTTTTATAATATGAAGTAGGTACCTATTCATTTTCTAAATGACTTTTAGAATTGCGATCGATTTCGGCGGTCCTAAGCCATTTACTGAGGTGTTCACACGAGGCGTAAATTGTCAAGAAACCAAAAATATCGTTAGCTGTTTGAACCGTGTGAACAGATTATCAATTAATAAAAAAACAATTAAACGATGTCGTCTCAAGTTGACCACTTTTCAACCTTTTTGTTGGTTTCTCGATGCGTAAAAACTTTATATCTGGTTCTCGTTTCGTGACAGCTGTTATATTTATTGTTGGTTTGTGGCGTTTGTTTCCTTAATTAAAAGGGGCATTATATCCTCTATTATTACATTTTCAACTAATGATAAACACTCCACGATCTCTACCTCAACGTCCGCTATTTTTATAATTACGTCAAAATCAAAACGCGACTGACAGATTGAATTTATACCGGTGGACTATATGAACAAGTTTCACGAAACATTCGACGGATTTTGTTTTTTATGCAAGCGAAATCGTACGGCCTTTATATCGTCTCACGTTAACACCGAATCACCAAACACCAAAGTCAAGCGTCGTTGATAAAGCACAGTTCTTAGATGGGTATCCATTAGTTTATAATAGTATGGAGAATTTTATTATTACTTTTTTGCTTGTAGTGCAACATTTAAAGTGAAATGGAACTATTATTTTCATATTGTTTATCTAATATTGAATAAGTTACTTATTTACACATATTTAACATTGAGAATGGATTTACCTAGTACAAAAACCTTAAACACGTCATCAGTACCTAATACTTGTCATATATAAAAGGAATACGTAAGCTTTCATAACATATGCAATAAATATTTACTTCCCGATTTTATCCAATGAAATATATTTAGCATTATTATTCAAGGGCAGTGTTAATCTTGCAACTATTTTTTGTTAAAATTTTAACCAGTTGTCAAACTGCATTAATCATACCCATTTTTAATAGTGTCTCGTGCATACTCAACACAATGTACCTACTGGAGATTTTTTATAATTGTAATGTAGCCTTTGCATAAAAATATATTCCTCTGGCATTGGCACTTATCAACCTACTTGTGTTTTCTGATGCCAATTTCGGAATTTGAACCTACTGTAGTAGCCTTGCAGTATATATTTTTACATACCAGCAAATATTTTTACATAATGGTTGTAATATGTTCATAAAATTCACAAGGAATCCATATTTACCTACTATGTTTTAGACAATTCGCAATCTTAAAGACTGAAAAAAGCGGCGTCTGTCCTCTCCTGTAACTGCTCAAGATCTAGTTTTATGACATTTCATATTCATTTTTCAAACTAGTTATCTAAATGGAACAAAATAATATCCAAGTAAAAATAGTATATCCATCCCTTTTGTAAAAAATAGTATATGCTCAATAAAGTTTATCAATTTGGATCCTAATGCCTACAGAGTACAGACTCCCATAAGTTTGTGTATTCATAAATCTTTTGAATAATTTTTTTTTATAATTTAAAGTATTCATACTTAGCATTACCTTACTTGAACTTTAAAAATCGCTATCGATTTCGGCAAACCTTTGCCATCAACGGGCGAAGCAATACTACATATTATAAATAGTTTATTTCATAAAAATGTCTAGCAACTGATACATAGTAAATCTTTGGAAAATAATATTTTTAACCAAATATTTTCTCGATAATATTTTAAAACATAAAATCAATCTACATAATCATGTGACAATGAATCTAAACAACGAGTCTTTAGAGCAATGATCTTATGAGTGGATAGATGGATGTTATGTACATGATTTATTCGGCGTCGTTTAATGAAGCACCCAACTCAAGGGCGCGGACTGGCTTGATTAGATGAGGTTAGGTTAAAAAATTGTATTACTATCTTAAGAAAATTGAAAACACGAGAGAATGTTACAAATGGTTCTTGGAATAATTATTTCTTTTGCATAGAATCAAATTATCTTAAAATTGATCCAAATATTATGTATAACAATGTGCTTTCACAATTTATTCTTAATAATGAATGCATACTGTAAACTCTTACTGTCATATCGCATTGTACATAATAATATTATGTACAAGAACATAACCTCATACTATTTTTACGTATGCGGTAAGATAACTAACTACCTACTCCATTATTACGTACCACCAAGATGTATTATGTAGCCGCCTTCATACTGCTACAAGAAGTCGCAAAGAAACACTTTCCCGCGGTTATTCAACGCGAGCGGACGCGACTCTCGAAGAATTGTACAAAGAAGACAATTATAAATGTCTTCTTAACGCACTTTGAAGAGATATTTTGAATCGAGAACCTTTTTGTAACTTGACACAATATTTTTTGTTGTTGCAATCTAAAATATCATTAAGGAATTCATTATAATTGATATTCCTTAAAAAAGCAGCATTCTAATGTGTTATTATTAAAGATTCAGTATCTTGTCGAGTGTTGATTTTCGCGCTAAAACTGTGAACGGAAAATTTTCTTGGGAAAAATCAGCTGTTGCAAAAACAGTTCATTCATTATTGTTTTTAATCTACATACATAATACTTATCTACATTGTTTTTGTATATGTGTTGATTAAAACAATTGTGTTGCATGTTTACATCAAAAATATGCAATAGTGATTTGTGATAATAGTAAAAAAATAGTATTTGAGGAATGGTGTTTAGAACAAACATGTCGCATATGATATTACCCACAGTTTTTCACAGAAAAGTGGTGCATTTATTGAGCACACTACTTCTTATCTTCGTGTGCTTAAAAGGTAATACAATTTATACTTGTTAGTTTTACATAGTATGTAAGTATATTTATCTAGTTTTTAATCAAAGATTTTTCGTAACCTTAAGTAAGTAAATAGCTTTTTAAAATGTATACAGACTTAATGTGCATGCACAAATGTAGTAATTACAGAAATGTGTAGTTGTGACTTTATACTTGGTAATTGCAAAAATGTTTACCTTTTCTGTATATATTTATTATTTTTAACCCTTTTCTTAGTTATTCAATGTATCAAACATTTATCTATTTAAGTGTTTAAGCACATAATCTGTATGTAAACAGTAAAATAATTAGGGACTTTCACACTATCTTGAAATTGATTATTATGAATAAATCAATGTTTACAATTTATTTTGGAATGAATATTTTCTAAATACACCCAAAAATAATTTCTGTATACTTCATGTTTATACATAAATATAAATAAACAGACAATTTCCTCAAGTAGTGTAATTAACGAACAAATTAAACATAATAAATAAGAACACAAAATAAAATTGAACCATAATAAACAGAGCCCTATTAAGAATATGTAACATGCTCACCAATATCTTGGTAAATATTGGATTTTTAATAAACCTACTAATGAATAACGGAAGGTTAAATAATAACCTATCTATAAATAGGCTGCATCTACTGACTGATTATACATTGTGCGTTAAAAGTATTCAAATAAATAAATCTTTTCCATGGTTCGGATCGAAATGGTCACGGTCAACCACTGACTGAAGTCATTCGACAGATTGTTATATCAGTCTTAAGATAGGAATTATTTCATTATTTACAGAATAATAATTATAATATTTTATGTATATACCTACATTATTAATCTTTGAAAACACACTTTATGTAGACAAGTGCTTGTAACGTGTTTTTCTACCATTATTATTTATTTATTATTACATAGGTAATTAATTTACCACTGGTTTTAAATAATACGATACACCGAGGTATTTTTATTATTCTGATTAAACAGACGCGAATTACTTGGGTATTATATAAAATGCAGTAATTTTTATAACATCAAATTAAAAATATGCAAAGTAAGTGGATTACCTCGATTAAAATATAACGTAGTAAGTGTACATGGGTTTCATTGATTCGTAATAAATGTCAAATAATATTGTGTTAGCGTACATAAAAAAAATGCATAAATAAATGCAGGTATGTTTTTAGCAGTTTCTCAAATCATATTCATTTCCTTATATTGATCCGGTCTTAGAAATCTAAACAGCATAAGTTATTTGCTTTTTTATTCAAACCTATATCATTCTGTTTTAAATGGCGGAAATCATCCAAACAAGGATGCATCGCCAATATTCTTAAAAACAAAAAATCATTCTGTTTTCGCATTTATGGCTGTTTGCCGTCACTCAGGCTAGCATGGACACTCTCATATATGACGTGTTTTTAGTTTATCTTCGTACTATCATTGGTTGTTTATTTTTTATGAATTTTAAGAAATCTATCCAGCATTGCAATAAGCAATATATTATGTATTTATATGAACTGCGAGATTCTAATCTCACATATTGACTCCAACTAAAAAAACCTTAACATCACCATCGAAATATATGTATTAACTTCATCTTGTCAATATTTCTCATCACGATACAAACATTTAGCACAGCATTGACCTTTTACAATTAATTATGACCGCATATGAATAGACATTATTGACTAAATCATTATGCGGATGCATTATGCGGATGATCTACAACTTTACTCACATTTTAAGTCTGGAGACATTGTATCTGCGATCAACTCAATGAATTTGGAACTGTGTAGAGTCGGACGCTGGTGTGAGCAGAATGGCTTGCTTGTCAATCCTTCAAAGTCACAGGCAATAATTTTGGGTAGTCCTAAACTCATTTCTCATGTTGATGTATCTTCTTTACCCATGTTGTTGTTAAATAACACTTCCATTGCTTTTGTTGACTTTGTCAAGGATCTAGGTGTGTACATTGATAACAAACTGTCTTGGTGGAGGCAGGTCGGTGTGGTCAGTCGAAAGATTTTTGCAACTCTTCATTCTCTTAAGAGGCTTCAAAATTTCCTCTCTATTGACACAAAGTCTTTGTTGATTCAATCACTTGTTCATCCAATAATGGACTATGCTGACGTATGCTATTTGGATCTCACATCTGAACTTCTTAATAAATTGGAACGTCTTCAGAACGTATGTATCAGATACATCTTTAACTTGAGGAAGTTTGACCACATTTCAGAATACAGATCTCAATTAAAATGGAGAACCATCAGAGAGAGAAGAGATATTCACACACTTTGTCTTCTGTTCAAGGTGTTATCAAATCAAGATGCACCAGTATATCTCAGAGAACGATTTCAATTTGCCTCCTCACATGGTCTGCCACTCAGGTCAGCAAACAATGGTCTTCTTATAATTCCCTCTCACCATACGGATTTTTTCACTTCTTCATTTACGGTCCATGGAGCTAGGCTATGGAACCAACTCCCTTCGGAGGTTCGCACGTCTTCATCATTTTTGGTTTTCAAGAATAAAATTTCACGGCGTTGACACTTATTCGGTTTTTTTTCATTTTTGTCTTTGGTCGATTAAGGTAGCATTCCTTCCCTTTCCCCTTCCCCACTCTTTTTGCACAGACATCATAATTAATTTACTTAATTTACTATTTATTCTTATATCTTTTTATATTTTATATGTGTAGGTATGTATCTTCTTGTATATATTTTTATTTTGAGTATTTATTCTTTTTTGTACTTTTTTTTTCTTCTTTCGAATGGTTGACTGGAAGATGTTGCTCTGCAACAAGTCCGCCATTTGACAGAGCACTGTTTCTATTTATTTTTCGTTTCTTGTACAAACTTTGTATTATGTTCTGTCAATAAAGCTTTATTATTATTATTATTATATTAAATCAATTAACAATAGATGCGCCTTGTCCTAAAAAAGACATAAGACATGCGAAAATAATTAAACTTCAAACAAATTATAATAATGATTCTCAATTATAAATCATGGTTATCCAAGACTGAAAATCTGTCGCATTATCTTATTATCACCTCCTAAGATTTCCATAAATTACACAATTCTTTTGTCCATCGTGAACAAGATAGTAGACATCATGATATTTAATTATTACTTAATTTTCTCAATCTTTACTCACAATAATGGAGATTACATGTTTAAAAATATTGCATAAAAATTGGATACTGAATGTTGTGTAATTAAGATAATTTGCACAATTTTATTGTTTAATTTTATACACTATAAATACACAGTTATACAAGTTTATACAATCAGCTGCTTCATTTTTTAAAAATACATTAGGAATATGTATAAATTTCACAATTTAAATGATGAATTAAATTATGTGTGTTGAAAGCTTGTTCTCTGAAGGCAAACCAGCAAATCTCTTCCAAACATAGTAAAATAATGTATTTTGAAATTAAAAAAAACTCAATTTTACAAACTAAATTAATGTTTGAGAAATGTAATAAGTGTGAAGGTATACGTTAAAAATTACAAGATTTTTTCATGACATCTATAATTCAGCGATAAATTATGCCACTCATCCTGAAAGTCTTACGAAAGCCTTTAGGTATATTAATGCACAAAGACCAAGGTGGTGAGTACGATACAAAATATATTTATCCCATAGAGTTATTATTCAACAGTCATATGGATCGCCGCAAAAACTACTACTATACCATCACGGCGTATCACACAATTGGGGTAGCCTACAGATAGAGGCAAACCTCATCGCTGAATTTAAGATGTAAAATGTCTTAATTTTTTCGAACACCTGCCTTTTACGCAAAAAATGGATTCCTACTGTAGTAGATAAACTGCATGCAAACATGCTTTTTGTGATTGTGTATATGTTTCAGTATGATTGATAAGTTTGTGAGATGTTTGCCCTAGAACAGGTTATACCTAGTTGGGCAGCATCAATGAAAATATGTATAAGATTTGTTATTTATTGGTGTAATAAAATAAAATTAAATTTTTTTTAAAAAAAAAAAACAAAAATATGGTTTTTCTTTATTTTTAGTAGAATCATACTAGGTACATAATGCACCTAATAATATAATCCCATGGGTATCATATACATTGACATTGTCAAATTGATAATAGAAACCTAATTTTTTCACCGCTTATTTTTAAATGTAATAATAATAAACTTTATTGTTCAATAAGAAGCATACATAATTACCAAGTTATAAAATAATGTGATTCAAATATATGATATTGTGCAATGGGCGAGTTTATCGAAGAAGCGATATCTTCCAACTAACTATGTTATTAGGTTACCAAATATTTCATTCTAATCATCTCAATATGACAACTAAATTACACGTTGTTTTAAAGCCCCTAAATATTTTGGTTGTGCCAATAATACGTGTAAATTATGTAAATTAAAATAATCATATTTTAACGTATTGGTTAAAACATAATAAGCAACTCCATAATTTCACCACAAACTTACTACATATTATATCAACCTAATGATTATTATTCAAACGGATTGGGAACATAATAACAATGTTCCAAAATACCAAAATGCGAATTTGTTTAGGCATTATAATAATTAATATGGGCTTGTTGATTAGTGTGTCTCGGTTGTTTAAAATGTCTTTGCAATATTGTTAGTACGTATGAATGAATATTCATGTATTTATTATGATAGATTACGATCATATGGTTGTAAATCATAATATAACATCTTTCAAATGTATGCCACAGTTACAAACATAATGATGAAATGCAATGTTTATAGATATTATTGTTTATATGTTTTTGCTATTTTATTTTTTATGAACAACCTTTCTTTATTTCCCAATACTCTGTGTAAATTATTAACAGTTGTATTAACAAAAGTATTATAAAATAATTACTATTATTCAGTTCCAATTATTCATCTGAGTCGAGTCATTTGTGGCTTTTAAAAATGAAAACAATAGATTATGCTTAAACTTTACATTCACGCAATCTTTTAAAATTTATAGTAGGTAGGTACACTAGCTGACCCGGCAAACGTTGTTTTCCCATATACATTATTTCTAAGAAATATTTTTTTTATAAATAGGGCTTGATGGTAGAAGGGTGAAAATTTAAGGCTGTATGTATTTTTTAATGTCTCACCATAAAAAAATAAAATTGGTGGACCACTCTTAACTTTTAGGGGTATGAAAAATAAATATTGGCCGATTCTCAGACCTACCCGATAAGCACACAAAATTTCATTAAAATCGGTCCAGCCGTTTCGGAGGAGTATGATAACAAACACCTTGACACGATAATTTTATATATTAGATTAGATATAATATGTGATAATTCCAGCCCAAAATATTCTAGACAGCCTGAACGACTCTTTTATACCACACATACATTCTTATATTTTGTTACTGTGACCACAATATCTGTGCGTCAGGAATGTCATAAGAATGTAGCGAGTCTCTGATGAAGAAGGCATCAGAAAACTTTCTTCTAAATTGTATATTCCTACGAATACCTATGTTTTTACAACTTGTAATTGTAGTGTTTGGACTTTGAGACACAGTACAGGTTAAGTGAACCTTGAACCTTGTTTTCAAGTAAACAGTAGTTATGATGAGTGAGTAGCAATACTATGTAGTCTATATAGGTTAGCTCACTACAGGGAACGCTCATTAATTGATAGAACCTTGACTTGCACTGTTAGGCTGCGTGTTTTGACAAATTGTGTTCGACAAATTATAATAGGAATTATTTATTGAATATATTGTGTAAATATAAATTCCGTGTCGTTATTCAAAAAGAACCTAATATTGTTATACTTAACCCAGTATACAATACGTGGCGCAGTTCGGTAGTTCAAAATTGTCGTAAACATACAACAATAGTTTTTTTTTGCGCGCCGAAAGTTTTGTCGGCGGTACGCGGAAATAACGAGTGAAAGGCAGTCTACAGGAGTAGAAAGGAGGCAGGAGTCTCCAAAGCCAGATTAGCCAGCAGTGCAGGTAGCAGCAAAGAGACAGGAGTCTCAGAAGCCAGTTGGGCAAGGTTGCAGGTAGCAGCAGGGAGACAGGAAGTCTCAAGAGCCAAATTTGAGGCAAGGTGCAGGCAGCAGTGGGTAACAGGAGTCACCCAGCATCCAGGCGGAGCCAGTTGGTGGATCCAGGAAGCCAGGAGAGGAGAGTTCTTGCAAGTCAGCCAGGCGGAGTCCATTGCAGTTGCAAGGAAATCCAGAAGACCGGGGCGATTGGAGGAGACTCTCATCAGCTAAGTCTATTTTTTTATTCTTGGTTGTTGTTGCTTGTGGTATTTTCCGAAATGACTTCGAGAAGTTTAGAGCCGTTTTGTCACAAGACAATGAGTTGGCCTTCTTACAGAACAAGGTGGGAGAACGCCTTATTATTAAATGATGAAAGTTGGACTGATGTGAAGAAGCGTGCTTTCTTCATAACATCGTTGTCCCAAGGCAGTTTCAAGCTACTGTCTGATCTGTGTTTTCCAGCTTCTGTGGAAAAACAGTCTTATAAAGAGTTGATTCAGTTATTTAATGGTTATTTTAAAGAGGAAAAAAGTGTATTTGAATCGCGTGAAATTTTTTTCAAGGCTACTCAAGGTCATTCGGAAAATGTTAAAGATTTTGCCTTAAGATTAAGAGAATTAAGTATAAATTGTAAGTTTGGTACTAGATTAGAAAGTAATATAAAAGATTTGTTTATAATCGGAATTAGAAATAAAGAGATTAAACAACAGTTATTTTTGAAATGTGATAAAGATAGGGTATCTTTGAACGAAGCAGTTGCTTTGGCTTCTAGTTATGAGCACATACTAGAGAGAAAAATAGAAAAAGAGGAAGAAAATTTTGAGGAAATTAGCCAGATTTCCAGGCGAAACAATAATAGTTTCAGTAGTTCAAGTAGTACAGATACAGATTATAAGAAAAATAATCGACCGTCAAAATTTTCAAGGTTAAATTCAAATGTAAATACGAGTAGGTATAAGCATAATAAAAATGTTTCATGTTTTATTTGTAAGGGAAATCACTATAAAAGTGAATGTAAATTTAATAGAGAATTTTTTTGTAGAAAATGTAGATCTAAAGGGCATTTGAGTGAAAATTGTTATAAGATTCAAGGTATTTATAATTCGCAAGACACCGAAAACGATGTTATAAAATTAAATGTAAGAATTGAGAATAAAAATGTTGAATGTATTTTAGATTCGGGAGCGAATATTAGCTGTATATCTATTCAAAAATTGCAAGAAATATTCAACGAAAATAATATAATAGAGAAGTGTAATAGAATTAATATATCTACGTATAGCGGGCACAGTTTGAATGTGTTAGGTATTAAACATTGTAAAATAAATCATAATGGAATGGAAAAAAATATTAAATTTGTTGTAACAGAGAGCGGGAATAAAATAATATTGGGTACAGATTTTATGCGTAGGTATAATATAGGGTACAAAGTACATAGCACGGAAGGCAGTGAATTAAACAAAATTGTTGCATGTAAGCCCATTGAAAATATTCCGAATTTCAGTGCGAACGCATCGCTTGCGTGTAATGTGAAACAACAAAAATTAGATTTTGTAAATAAAAATAATAGTTTTAATTCGAAATTAATTTTAGAGAGAAGTAAAAGTGATTATACATTGGAAAAAGTTGTTAAATATGTGGAAAAAAATAATTGGCCGTGCAAAAGACAGTTAAATGAATCTATTGCGAAGTTGTTTAATGTGAAGGAACATTTGACTGTGTACAAGGATTATTTATTCTACAGAGATAGAATTGTTATTCCGGAATCAGTTAAAGGTATTGTGATAAATTATTTGTGTAAAAATTATTCAGTTATTGGGAAAATGAAATCATTTGTTAGAAGTTATTTTTATTGGGTTAATTTTAATATAGACATTGAGAATATAGTTAAGAATTTAGTGAAAAAGCGGAATAACAATGGATGTAAATGTTTAAATAGGTATAGATATGAGGAAAGGTATGTAAATAAGGAAACTTGTAAAGATAGTTCCAGGGGTTCGAAATTTGTCTCGGGGAGGAAAAAGGAATTTAATTTGGGTACATCAGTACTTGTCAAAGATCTCAGGAGTGAAAATATGGTTTTAGGTAAAATTGAAAAGATATTAGGAAATAGAACTTTTCTTATTAGAATCAAAGGTACTGATCAGCTCTGGAAAAGACATATGGATCGGATAGATGTGAGATCTGTGCATTGGGATGACAGTCCCTCTGATTAATGGTAGGAGTTTAGGTCCCCTCCCCCTGTTTGAAGGCAAAGCTCTCACCGGTTCTGAATTTTTCAGGTCAGATTGGAGGCCATTGGCGGGGACAGCTGAGACCCAGGACTTAGGCTGGTGGAAGACTTCATCTGGTGGCCCTGGACGGAAGGAAGAACATGTCTGCGTGTATTTGTAATGTTTTGTTTTATATGTATAGAGTCTTGAAATAAGTAGAGAACACTGTCAATCACATAGAATGGTATAAATATTTAAATATGTAGTATAGAAAGATTTTCAAGGTTGTGAGGGGAGAGTGTAGTGTTTGGACTTTGAGACACAGTACAGGTTAAGTGAACCTTGAACCTTGTTTTCAAGTAAACAGTAGTTATGATGAGTGAGTAGCAATACTATGTAGTCTATATAGGTTAGCTCACTACAGGGAACGCTCATTAATTGATAGAACCTTGACTTGCACTGTTAGGCTGCGTGTTTTGACAAATTGTGTTCGACAAATTATAATAGGAATTATTTATTGAATATATTGTGTAAATATAAATTCCGTGTCGTTATTCAAAAAGAACCTAATATTGTTATACTTAACCCAGTATACAATAGTAATGAGATTTTTATTTTGAATATCCGTCTGATTTCCTATACAAGTCACATTATGTGTAAAAGAGCTTAACTTCTTTGATAATAATAATAATAAACTTTATTGTACAAAATATTTAGATAAAAATAATAAGATTACAACATGGTATAAACACATATTATATTTTGCACAACGGGCAAGTTTATCGCAGAGACGCGGTATGAACCAACTAACCCAATAAAATAATTATAACAAAACAAAATTGAAAGCAATGACAAAAAAAACAATGATAAGTCTTTAAGATGATACATAGAAACTAAAATATGTATGTTTTATATACTTAAAATTATAAAATTAAAATTAAAATTAAAATTATAACAATAAACTGTAAGGCTATGAAGAGGAATACTTACTTCATAGCTGAACTATGCAAAACATATGACGTAATACTATTACAGGAAACATGGCTATTGGAAAATGAAATACCTCTACTGAACAATATTCATGAAAATTTTGAAGCTATTGGAACATCAGCTGTAGACTTATCCAGAGGACCGCTAGTTGGAAGACCATATGGAGGTACAGCTATCCTTTGGAGAAAGGAAATAAGCGTTGTCCCTTTATCATGCGATGATTGCCGCATCACGGGAATCAAAATAAAAGAAAATATTAGAGAACTGTATATACTGAATATTTACATGCCAACATGTCACGTAGATAACATAACTGATTTTACTAATTATTTATCTAAGTTACATTCTATTATAAATGAAAATGACAATGCAGAAGCCATCATCATGGGAGACTTCAACGCACATCCGACATCTATTTTTGGAATGGAACTGGAGACATTCTCTAAAACCAATCATTATATATGTTTAGATTTGGAAAATTTACCATTGGATTCTTATACGTTTGTCAGTGATGCACACAATACTACATCATGGTTAGACCATTGCATGATTACTGAGAATTTGAAAAACAAGGTAACAGATGTACAAATTCACTACGATATTTCATGGACTGATCATAGAGCTATGTCTTGTGATGTGGAAATAAATAAATTGTGTCCAATGGTAATAAACCCAGTATCAGTAGATAGTGTTAAGTGGTGTGAAAATAATAAAAATAAATTTAAAATATACTCAAGTGTGGTGGATGGATTTCTATCAAGAATCTTACAAGAACAGTATACTAACTTGTCATGTAATACAAATAGTGGTGTTTGTAACAACTCTCAACACATAGCAAATATAAACAAGCTCTATGATGATTTTATAAATGCAATTAGAAATGCAGCTCATATCGCATTTGATAAAGAGAATGAATGGAAATCAATTACAAAATACCAAAAAACTGGATGGAACAGTCTAGTTTCTGAACACTATCAACGCTCTAAGAAAGCTCTTGAAAACTGGATTCAACACGGAAGACCAAAAGACGGAACTGCAGCTGACGATAGACGATACTATAGGAAAGAGTTCAAAAAATCATTAAAGTCAGCTCAACAAACACGTGACCAAAAAATATTTGATGATATTGCTATGAATGCCACCGATAAACAATTTAAAAAATTCTGGATAAAAAGTAATAGACTTCTGAAGCCGACAAAAAGAAATACGGGTAGAATAGATGGTTATACGAATGAAAAAGATATATCGAACAACTTTAAACACATCTTTAGTGAAATTTCAGGTAGTGACATACCAAACAAATATATCGAATATCCTTCAGATAATTGTGATGTAATAATAAGTGAAAAGGAAGTGGAAACATCTATTGTGTCAATAAAATCAGGAAAGGCACCTGGTCATGACAGTTTAGGTATAGAACATATAAAATATGCAGGTTTTCGGTGTAAACAAATTTTAACTAGACTCTTTAATCTGATTATATCACATAATCATCTCCCAGAAAATATGACGAAAACAATTATTATACCTATTCCAAAATCACCACAACTAGACATGACATCCTCTAGTAATTATAGGCCAATATCATTGACAACAATAGTAGCAAGAATTCTCGAGAAAATATTATTGGAAAAGATTAAACACAATCTTAGTACAGAGGAAAATCAAATGGGATTCAAACCTGAAGTGTCAACGGAGACAGCGATATATACCGTGAAGCAGATTGTAGAAAGATATCGAAAGCGAAGAACAACCGTGTACGCATGCTTTTTAGATCTCAGCAAAGCTTTTGATAAGGTGTCTCATGAAATCCTCTGGGAGAAATTGCAGAAAAGAGGAGTGCCAGCTAAAGTTGTAAATCTACTCAATCGCTGGCACACGTATCAAGAGAACGTGGTTAAATGGAATAACCAAGTGTCCAATCCTATGTATTTAAGAACTGGAGTGAGACAGGGAGGATGCTTATCTCCAGTTCTATTCAACGTATATATGGATGGACTGAGTCAGCAGCTAAATACTTCTAAAACCGGATGTCACCTCGGAAGTCTACCATCGAACCACGTAAGCTACGCTGATGACATGGTTCTTTTAGCCCCATCAATCAAAGGATTGAGAAAACTGCTGAAAATCTGCGAAAAATATGCAATCCATCACAACATGAAATATAATGCAAAAAAGACAGAATTAATGATTTTCAAATGGGGTAAAGAAGAAGAAAAAGTACTGCCAGTAGACATCGACAATACAAATCTCACGCAAACAAATAGAGTCAAATACTTAGGACATATTATTAATAGTGACCTTACTGACGATGACGATATCGAAAGACAAAGACGAAACATTAGTATTATCTCAAACATGCTCGCCAGGACTTTTTTCAAGTGTAGTGACAGTGTTAAGAGAATGCTATTTAATGCCTACTGTACAAACCTTTACACATGCCAACTATGGACGAACTACAGACTGACTACGATAAACAAATTAAGGGTACAATACAATGACGCATACCGTATACTATTTGGACATCGTAGATACACTAGTGCATCACAAATGTTTACAGAAGGTAGGACAAATGACTTTAGGGCGACAATGAGACTGAAAATTCACGGTTTTAGGACACGACTAACATTAATAAATAACGAACTTTTACGAGCTGCTTCCGAAAGACAAGAACAACAACTGACACAAAGGTGGATTGCATATTTAATTAATTAAGAAAGTCTGTAGGTATATTGAACCGATACCAGTTTATTATGATCTTCTTTCTACTTATTTCTACTCTAATATGTATTATTTTTTTATCATTTGTATTATATTGTATGTATTTTAATATGGACTTGAGAGGTTTGCACACTCCACCTTCAAGTCTGGAGTAAAATAATAAATAAATAAATAAATAAATAAATAAATATATATTTAATATTTTTTAGTAGGAATGTACCTAATAACCCCGGGTCCGTGGTTCGATACCAGGTACCGGCAAACTCCCCTTTCACGACACAAGCTTTTAGTAGCTTACTGTGAAAGGTGTATAAGGTTGTATTTGGGATTATTAGAAATAAAACCCAGATATATCTTTAAAAAAAAAACTATTATTTTTACTAGGTATAGGTATTACGACATACTTTATAATGCATTCTTTTATAATTTTGTAGGTCAAATACTCTAACTACGGTATCAATCAAAACTATATTAAAACATCATTATGTTCTATACATGATTTACTGATAATAACAGATACAAAATTATATTACATCATAATATTGTGTATATCGGTAGATACCTATTGACATAGTGCACTAACCTGCATACGCGCTACACTAGTTCAGAGTAGGTACTATATTATGTCTATATCTACAAGCCTATGTAACGCATGTATACCTACAGACAGCCTACAACACGTATTACGTTACATAAATAAATACCTATAAAGGTACCTACGCATTGCCATTGTTTATTTACACTTAGGTACTTACACTCTCACGCATGTTGCTATAATTTCTTTTTAATTTAATACTCTGTTTGCTCTGGTAATCGGGAGATTAACGGATAATCCAGTAGGTACTATACTACTATACTATACCCTCACGCCGTGTCCCAGGAGGGGTAGACAGAGAGAACAGAATGCCATGTAGGTCTATACTTACAAACTTCTTTCGCTTCCTCCACTTTCATTCAGTTACTCCTACATGCACGCCGATTTCTCTTACTCAACACGCGGCCGTCCTTTAGGATTTGATTCACGTGTTCAAGCCACGTGGTTCTTGGCCGTCCACGCTTCCTCACACCTCTTCTTTCAGATCAAGTAGGGTATTGGGAAAAATTAAATTGGTAAAATCGTGAATAGATAAAAAATATTTTGAAAATACTTTTTATAAATATAGGAAGTATTGAGTAGTGTGGTCAAATACCACACTACTCAATACTTCCTATTATGTGGCAGTAAATTAGGATATCCATATCCAATCTTTGCTTGGAAATTTATTAGATATTTAACTGAAGAGACACTTGTAATAAATTTTACCCTTCTTTATTGTTTTAATTATTTATTTTTTTATTTTCAACCCAAACAATCCACCACTAGTTCAATGCGAAATCAAATTTGTGTAATGTACATCTCTAGTGTTGTCCATGTGGATGCAATCTATTTTAAGAGGTTACTACCAATTTTCTACACACAACAGGCAGAATGTTTCAATCAATGAAAATATTTTTTATAAATAATATTAACGAATATAATTTAGTTAAATCGTTGTCTTTGATATGCTAAACTTAATAATCAGTATGATTTATACACGTATTTAAATAGTTTTCTTTTCCGTTTTCCTTCGTGAGCGAAAGTTCTTTAGTACATACCTACCTTCATTATTAGGTAGAGTGAGCATGAGTTAAATATAATATTTATACTATGATAATTATTATATTTATAAATATACTTACCTACTACTATTAAATTATATCTATCTAATACAATACAATACAAATTCTTTTTATTGCTTACAAATACAAAATATCAACATACATTTTTTCTTAACATGGTTACAATTAAGTTGCAGCAGCCTCACTAGGTTAACCTGTATCGAGGTGTGCTGCAAATAAAAATAATAAACAATATACAATCAACAAACTATCATTATATCCAAAAAAAAAATCACAATAAACAAATAATAAATAAATTAATTAAAAATGAAAATATGTCAATGAGTCAATAATTAAACGCAAACACAATAAAGTAAACAAATGAATATTTGGAAAATGATGGAGAATTAAATGAATAAATAATAATAATATAACAATGAACAAATAAATAAATAAATAAACAAATAAATAAATAATCAAATAAATTAATTGACTAACTACCTAAATAAAAATTAAAATATGCAAATGGTTCTATAATTAAACGCATGCAAAATAAGGTGAAAAAATGAATATATGGAATATTAAACAAACAGATTAATCAATGAATACAAGAATAAACAGATGAACAAGATAAAAATTAAAGAAAATAAAACAATATAATAAAACAATAAAATAAAGTAACAAAATAAAATAAAATAATGAAATAAAAATCATCAAATATGTAAGACAACGAATCAATGAATTCCTGATAAAACCAAGTCAAATGAAATAAAACAAGTCAATACATGATTGTCTGTAAAAATTAAGAATCAAAAATTAAATACAATATCAATCAATAAAATAAGGAATGAATAAACGAATAACCACAAGTAATACTCAATCCGCAATTTAAGTCACATGAGTAAAAAGCTTGCTCCTCGCTTCAGACCGACCCATCTCCATTAACCATTTTTTAATGTTTCGTATAATAACGCTTAGTTTTATATTAAGCTTAAGATGATCAGGTAACAAATTGTACAGCCTTGGTGACAGATAAAATGCTGATCGCTGTCCAAGAGCCGTATTCACAAAAGGAACGACACTGACACCCCTTGTTATGGATCGAGTGTAATGACTGCCTTCAGCGACAGGCTTTTCTGTCCTACTCGCAGCGTAGCGTATAATTATATTTTTAATATATATTTGTCTGGCATCAAATATTTTAAGACTCCTAAACAGAGGATCTGGTGGATGTCTGTACGGTGCACGACTCATCACTCTTATTATTGCTTTCTGTGCAATATTAACCTGATACATGTGAGCCTCAGCGGCGCTACCCCAGCACTCTATCCCATAGCTCATCACGGAGTCACACAATGCATAATATACCTCTCTTAATCTATTCCTATCCAATACATTCCTCAACACACAAAAAATATGAATTAGTTTTCTCAATCGCTTAGATAGTCCCTCTATATGAATATTCCATCTCAGATGTGGGTCAATCACCAAACCCAAGTACTTAATAGATTGACATGCAGATATATGTGGACAATCACAAGGTTGACTCCTAGAACATGTATGCAACACTAACGGAACTGGAGAATGTGGATCGCCTGAGGATGTGATAGAAAAGGTCATATATTTAGTTTTTCCCGTGTTCAGAGTAAGCAAGTGGTTTTTAAACCATTCCCCAACCCTACCGATTCCGATTTCCGCCAAACCATACACCTCCTCCCACGTCCTGCCCTTGAACATCAACACCGTATCATCCGCAAAAGAAATAACAGATCCCCTGAACTTCATATTACACAGATCGTTAATGTAAATGAGAAAGAGCAGTGGTCCCAGTGTGCTGCCTTGAGGAACGCCATACTGTACTTCCTTTTGGGTACTCAGTGTCTCACCGATTCTGCTCGATTGCATCCTACCAGACAGATAGCTCCTAAACAGATCCAGTGCCAGACCTCTGATTCCAATAAACTCCATTTTCCTCAACAACAAAGCATGAGAAACAGTATCGAACGCCTTGGCCAAGTCAACAAAAACTGCCAAACATTTGCACCTCTCATCCAAAGCTCTCGCAACATAATCAGAGAAAGAGTTCAAAGCATTTGTCGTACCCAAACCCGACCGAAATCCATACTGTTGATCCGATAAAAAGTTTAACTTTCCGAGATAAACATCCAGTCTCGTCTTCAACGCCTTTTCAAAAACTTTGGATACAATACTTAATAGCGAAATTGGTCTATAATTGGTAATGAGGCTCTTATCTCCTGATTTATAGATTGGAACTACAATAGCACACTTCAATTGGCTAGGAAAAATTCCACGTGTAATACATAAATTAAAAATATGTACGAGTGGCGCAGAAATAAGGCCAGCACATCGTTTAAATACCATTGTATTAATTTGGTCCTGACCACAGGCACTACTATTTTTTAATGTTCCTATAATTTTTACAATTTCCTTTGTTGTAAGTGGACTAATGAAAAAAGAATCCGGTGGTGAAAGAGAATTTCGGTTCTTCATCTTCTGTGCCAGTTCTCCTTCAGTTATCTTCAAATCGTTCAAAATTTTCTCAGCCAAATTCCTTCCCACACTAACAAAGAATTCATTTACATGATCAACAACAGTGGTAGGATCATCACTCATTTTAACAGTTCTATCTTTTACAAGAATAGCATTCAACTCATTGATTTTTTCCTTCCCATTATATGTACATTCCCTGATAACATCCCAAACCTTCCTTGTATTGCTTCCTGCGTCACGAACTTTAGAACCATAATATTCATTTTTAGTATTAAATAAAATGGCATTGCATGTATTTCTGTATCTCAGATATCTGTTTCTTAAATCCGAATCATGTGGATTTCTTCTAGCTGCCTGATGTAGTTTATTTCTCTTTCTAATACATTGAACCATTGACAAGGTTATCCATGGTTTCAGCTGTCTCCTTCTGCTAACAGAAACACAACTCTTATATGTCGTATTCCTGGAAATATGGTATTTAAATTTATCCAGGAATAAGTCAAGAGACTCCTCAGGATCCATCGATCTGAACACAGGATCCCAATCTTCAGAATTTATGGATTGTACAATTGCGTCGTGATCAATAATCCTCCTCTTAGTTTTATCTAGCCTCTCCTTTCTTCCTCCATCCCCGACCCCATCCACCAGTCCAAGCATTATTGCACAATGATCCGTAACTGAGCACTCGTATACCACAGGTACAAAAGATAACCGAGATCTCAACATCATGTGATCCAAACAAGAATTGGACTGCTTCCTAGTTGTAATATTTATTGTGGAAATGTAACCAAACTCGTTAAGCAACGATAAGTATTTTACACTAGAAGCATCAGTTTGAAGAATGTCAATATTAATATCTCCAACAATCAAAGATTCCTTAAACGATCTCAACTCAGTAAGTAAATCAGCTAGAGATTCCAAAAATGGGTTCCTATTCACATAACTTGGCGGTCTGTACAAAGCCAGTACAACGCGATTCTCATCGAGCTGAATCTGAAGACAGTTGGCTTCGCAAATGGAGGGTTCAGTTACAGTCGCACTATCAAACCTGTTATTAATGTACACCACCAGACCACCACTCATATTTAAGAAGGTTTCTGTATGATACTCCGTATATCCACCAAGCTGTCTAGGAAGGTATGAGGGACCAAGCCAACATTCAGAGAGTACAATGATATCCCAGTCGGTAGACAAATCAGACAACTCAACAAGAAAAGCATCAAAATTTTTACTAATACTTCTTATGTTAATGTGTATAACCTTTAGACAACACTTAGAGTCGATATAGAGGCGGCATTCATTGGCCGTTAACACATCTTTAGTATCAGTATTCCCAAAATCATCAATACACCCAAAAATATCATCCATGCCCATCTCAGCATTCATAATTGGTATTTTCTATTGCCAATCTTTCAAATCGCTGCCTTGTAGGACACAAACTACTGACAGCCATATGAAAACAGTCTGCTCTCTTATCATCTGATGGAGATAATTGTAAGCTACCTGAATTAGGTACACAATACCGTGTTCATTGTTGTAATACTCACTAGATTCAAAGTACCTATACGATTATAAATTAGGAAATATGATATCCGTCTATGTTATGGATGAAACTAACATTTATACTCGATTATTTTTCACCCAACTAGCAGACTAGTAACATTGAAGAAAGACCCACCTCAATAAAATCGCCTGATTTTCTTAACAACATTTGCTCAACACCCGGATATTTCAGGACTCCTATTTAACCGCACGTTAGAACCCTAATTATCCTCACGATCATTGGACAATTGGGTAAAACTGAAGGACCGGCCGGCTAAAACCGCCGTCATGGGAAAATTATATACTACACCCTCTCTTCAACAGAAGACTAACAACAGTGTGTAAACAATTTATTTTTAGCTGTTCAACCGAGAACCGTCATTTGAAATCAATTTATTAATGTTTTTACTTTAAAATAAATTCTGTTCATTATGAATGCGCGTATTTCTGATTGCGTATTTTTCAATTTAAAAGTATAATAATTAATATTAAACTCTCTGTTTAAAAGTAAGTGTTTATCTGCCTCTGCGATAAACTCGCCCTCTGTATATTGATTGTATGATTGTCTTTGTTTGAAATGTATTTTTGTGTGAATTTGCTTGTTATCAATGTACAGTAAAGAATAAATAAATAAAATAAATAAATAAATAAATATTACGAATGCAATATTGCACATGAGAAAATAAAAAAAAAACATGTGAAAATGTTAAGTTGAATTTGTATTAAGATCCTTTTACGTTGCTAAGATATAATTAGCATTGAGGTTATAACTAACAACAATGATTATTTTTATCTTAAACCTATTTACATATCCTAAAAAACAGGTTCGATATATATTAATTTAATATTTTTTCTTTTGTTGTAAAAATTCAAAGAATGTTGACGATAGTTTAACCTTGAAGTTAAGTAAAATGTCAACTGTTTTAGAAACCTTCTTATCGCCGGTTATTATATTTTCGCAGGTTACATACCTTATGACAACTCAAAGTAATTCATATTACAATAATTCCAGTTAATTAAACGGCACATTTCTCAATAAATAATAACAAATTTCAAATAAAAAACAACGTCCACAGACAAAATTACCCATTAAATATATTTACACTGCAAGCTCTCCAGAAGATCAATTATTTCACGATTTTGAAATGTGTTTCCTGTAAAAAGCATTTGGTATATTTATTAATTTATAAACAATCAAAACACTGTTATATTTTCACCATATTTATTCAAACTCTAACGTTTTCGCACTTCACTGGGCATTCTTAAGAGTACTGAAACAGTAAAATGTCTCCTACAAAAATTGAAGGTGGTCACAGAGGGGGGAGAGGGGTGGGTGCAGGGATTGAAGTAGAAGAGTGGGGAGTGAGAGTTAGAGTTTAAATAAATATGGTGAAAATATAAGTGTTTTGATTGTTTATAAATTATTGAATATGAATTTTCACAGTGTGAACACAAACACCCTTCAACAATTGGTATATTTATAATTATAAACAATATGTTTAGGTAATTAAATTATTACTGTCGGTTTCATTTGTTTTGTGGCTAAAGATTATTATTGTGTTATTGGCTTTGAATTATTACGAAAAAATAACCCAGCAAAGAATCGGTCTCCCACTCTTCGAAAGGCAGGAGTTCGAAAAAATAAAGACCTGACTATCTTATTTTTTTTGTTGACACCAAGAGGCCGCTGGTGTGTTGGCTACCTCTCTTGTGGGATATGCCGTGATGGGATAGATAGTAGTAGTAATGAGAAGTTCAAATATTTTGTCTTACAGTAAATAAATATGTATACCTACATTCAATCTTAATTTATAATAACATTAATAGTTAAAAACAGCCATGAGTAAATAGCCGAAGCTTCAAATGCTTTGAATTAATTTATAATATGAATAAGCAAGACGATGACATTTTTTCCCACAATATTCTCATTTATAAACAATTATTACTATTCGACATGACTCTTCTATTCATACAACATACACTACATAAATTAATATTACATTAATACACATATTACAATAATATTATTCTTTATGTTTGAAATCGTGCTTTGTGAAAATAGCAATATGATTGTTATACTTACATTATCAACATAATTCTATGCACAATGAGATTACTTTGAATTTATAAAGAAAGTAAAAGTAAGTGTTTATCTGATACATTGATACTACTTTTACCGTCTAAAGATTTTATCAGTGGCGAAGAAAGAATGAGACATTTTTATGTTGACTTATTTATAAACCCATCGTTGTTCTAAAAAAATCACGAAGACCAGGGTCGGCTTACTTTTTATCGAAGTTCGCAAAATATAATGTAATGATCTATTTTTTTTATTTTTTGACTTTGTTATTGAAATTTCTATTGTCTATTAATTGTGTCGGTGCACACATAGTAAAATTCCCTAATCAGGTAAATTGAAACTAGTGTTCATTTCTACTAGAAATCATTGATTACGAGAGAGACGTTTTTCTACTTACTGCTAGCCTTCTTCTCTCCACTGCTGGATATAGGCCTCTTCAAAACTTTTCCACATTTTCCTATCTCGAGCAACACGATACCACTGTTTCCCCATCATCTGGACAATATCATCAACCCATCTTTTTTGGGGTCTTCCTACGCTTCTTTTGTCCTCCCATGGTCTCCATACAAGAATTCTGGAAGTCCATCTGCCATCCTCTCGTCTTACCACATGACCAGCCCATTGCCATTTCAGCTTGGAGACTTTATCAACAACGTCAACGACTTTTGTCTTTTGTCGGATAGTTTCATTTCTTATTTTGTCTCTCAAGCTGATACCTAGCATTTGCCTCTCCATGGCACGCTGTACACACCTCAGTTTTCGTTTGCTCGCAAGTGTTAGCGTCATAGGTTTTTCTACTTATCAGATCATTATCGATTAATTGATGACAGATTGACTTAATGACTTGATAAGTCGAAAGACGTCTCTCTCGTGATCAATAATTTATAGTTAAAAGAAGTTCTTATTTCAATCTACCTAATTTCTATTTTCCTTCGAATTTAAAAGCTGAGTTTAAGAAATAGAAGTTTGAGATTGAATACTAGCACGCATATATAGGTACAATGAGAGTTAAATATTTACACAAGATTAAAATCTAAACGTAAGTGTGTTAGTTCATATACTATTTAATTTAATTTCTTTAGTACAGTTGAAGTGTAATACATTTTCACTGAATTAAATCTGCAGATACCAAGCCTGAGTTACATACCTAGACGTGTATGACCGTATTAGTGAGCGATTTTGTTACGTAATCTTTAAAATGTATCAGGTATGCAACTTGAAAATATTAAAACGTGCTTATGTTATGTGACTACCATCTTTGTGAATATTATGACGTAAGTACAACCAGTCATACATGCCTTTCTTTCATCTCACTAGAGCAAAAACACGTACCTATTTTTAATTTATTCTGAATACTTATATGTAGGTTGGTAAGTATACTGATGAAAGTTTAAAATAAGATAATGTTAGTACGGGTCTCGATATGGACTTCTTGCGTCGATTTAACAACCATTAATCGTAAAATATAAAAAAAAATACATCGATTAATTCAATATCATAGTGGATTTAAAATCCTGCATGGCGCCATTGAAGTATAAATGCAAAAGTAATTACATGTACCTACTTGTGTCTAAACCATAGCAGGAATATGGCGTGTGTTACTTTTAAATTTGAGTCTTCAGTCATACTTGATTTGGTGTGGGTACTCAATTTAACATTTAGTTTGTTGCATGTTGATAATATGTGGTACCTACATAAATTAGTTTGTATTATTTGCATTTTGTTAATCATGTGTAACTGTTTGTGTCCTTGAAATTGATATAGATAATAAATCATTTTCACTTTTCAGATTAATGCAAAAATCGTTCAATTATGTTTTGTTCCAGACGTAAAATGTCAAGAAGACGACCTCCCGAAGGCTCCTGAAAGCGTCAATGATTTGTTTAACACAACATCATGTGTGGATCCTCCATACAGATGTCCACATCGTAGGATACAATTCTTTTTATATACAAGGTCTGTTTAAATATAAAATTATTTATAATGTAGGCAGTTTAAAATCTTTTTGTCAGATTTTAATGGGCACGCTAACAAAAGATAGAAATCCTAACTACCTATCTTTGGTTTCGAACATTTCCGTTTTTGAAACGCAAGTTATTAATAGATTGAATTTGATAGTTAATCGCAGATAGTTTTCAAAGATAGGATATTGGAACCGGCCACATATTGGGCGTCGTATCAGAACATCCCGATACTTAACATTATAAAAGACAGAAACAATTCTTCACCAATGGGTGTATCCACGATTTTAGAGGAATGGGGTAGTTCCTTATTCTATTGGTATAATTTTCCATTAAATACACTTTAGTTTTTACATACAACTTATGTGTTCTGGGTAAGCCTTTGTATCCACCATATATTACCTATATCCCCGTCCAGTTTACGATGATACCCAGGATACATTTTTCCTTCTGCTATGGTTAAGTCCCGTAGAGCCGTTGTCTTTCTTTGATTAATCGATTTGTGAATCTATAAATGTTTTTTGTAGGAAGGTTCTCTATTTTTTCAATTATTTTCACACAAAAAATATATTTAAGTAGATTTTATATAAAATATTAAATACCGGTAATAAAATAAACTCTTTTTCTCTAGACAAACACAAAAGTATGGAGAGCTGATTGACGTCACCAAAACCGACTCACTCTTCAAGTCCCACTTCAATCCAATTCATCCCGTGAAGATTGTGGTCCATGGTTTTGGAGGTGGTAGAAACCTCGCGCCTAGTACAGACATGAGGAAGGCTTACTTCACAAGAGGAAACTACAATATCTTCATTGTAGACTATGGAACACTAGTGAAAGAGCCTTGTCTTAGTCAGGTGAAATTATTTCTAAATAGTTATGTTTTTTAATATATTTTTTTATTATTCACCTATTCACAGCAGAAGAGTGCCTGCCCTGATTTTTTTAAAAAGGATCTCCCCGACATCCGAAAGAGGATCTATAAAATTTGCAAATATTTACAAACATACAAATATATCTATACCTACTACTCAAATAGGTACACAAGTAACATCAAATTACTTAAAAAGAAACATTTCAATTCATAAAAAAAACTGTAAATATATCGCTGGTTAGTAAAAATATGATATGTTACTAGATAGGGTGGGCCCCGCGGTTCTGCAGCCAGTGCATAGCTCAGCTAGTGGAGTACTTACAGTACCATCCCAGAGGGGTGCCACCAGACAGACTGCATCTCATAGGGTATAGTGTGGGGGCTCATATAGCGGGACTGGTTTCCAACCATCTGGTAAGGGGGAAACTTGGAAGGATCACTGGTGAGTACTTAAATTTTATTTGCTTACTCTCTCGTACCACTCTCTCTTGCCCTTTTCTTCATGTCTGAGTAAACTAGTGTCCTCTCGCTTACCTCTCTGCGCATATCAGGTAGGTACCTATATAGATTTTATGGTTGCATTTGATTTGTATAAAGACAGTCGCGTTCAGAGTGTTGAGTAAGAGAAATCGGCGAGCATTTATGAGAAGCTGGATGAATATGGGGAAGCAAAAGAAGTATGTAAGGATAGATCAACTTGGCGTTCCGTTCTTTCTGCCTACCCCACCTGGGACAAAGTGTGAGGGTATAGTTAGATATGTAGGTACATAAACAATATTTTAAAATCGGTTATGAAATCAATCTTTAGTCTTTTAAAAGTACCTAGGTAGGAAGATTTGAAATCCCTGGACACCCCTTTGTGGGCATGGCATGATGAAATTAATTAACCAATTGCATGATTTCTAATTTCTAGGACTGGATCCTACAATAGTCTTCTACATGGGTAACAACAGATCTCGTGATTTGGATCCAACTGATGCACACTTTGTGGATGTCCTCCACACTGGTGCTGGAATTCTTGGACAAATCGGTCCCAATGGACACGCCGATTTCTACCTAAATGGAGGAACCAGTCAGCCTGGATGCGCACATGACACCATTTTTAGTAAGAAATATTGTATAATTTATCCTCTTCGAATAATCGTAATGTACATAGAGGTAACTGTATAAATGTGTAACATTCAGTAGACATACATTTTTACGAATGATTAAAAATCATTCAACAAGTGTGTGCAATGACATCTATAGAATTTCTTAGAAAATATTATTAGCTTGAATTGTAATATAGTTTTTAAAACACTTCAATAGATGGCGAAAATGCCATCTGTTGATAAATATTGAAGGTTTTATAATGAGTTGTTTAAATAATACTTTGAAAATGTTTCTATAGATATCGCTGCAAATGATTTTCTCTGTTGAAATATATTAAAAGCTTTTTAGTTAATAAAACTTTGAGTACATATTCATAGATGTCATTATTTTTAACTGACAAAAATAAAACAAAATAATGTCGTTGTATGTCAAAGCTTTGAATACATCTCAAAAGATGGCAGTTAACATTTGAAAATATTGTATTTGATAAAATCTTAGATAATAATTAAAAATAGTACAGACTAGCTATAAAGTAAAATAAGTGAAACATTTGTGGACAAAATATGCTTTCTGAATATTATTATTGGTCGACATTCAAGTGTCCTTTACGCGCCAAAGCAAGAGGTAGGTACCTATTGTACATTTCATGAACTCTAGGACATTACAAAATGCTTAGAATAATAAGCTAGCTTCACGTCGTTTTCTTGTCTACTAAGTATTTCACCTATTTTTAAAAACAGGCAAAAAAATATTATACAGATTAGTGTCTTCAAATAATTATCTCTATCGATAAAATAATATACAAATTATTCTATTCACAGCCACAATATTTTTTTAGATCAACTTTCTCATTCTTAACAGTTTTTTTATGATTTACTCTTTCTTCTTCTATGAGTGCCATATCAGGTCCCCCCGACGTTGGCGATCACTCTGGAGAATGCTTCCCTGTCTCGTGCTGTGCGGACCAGTTCTCCCATCCGTGTTATTCCGGTCCATTGCCGTATATTCCGCAGCCAAGACATCTGCCTCCTTCCCACTCCTCGACGTCCCTCAATCTTGCCTTCTATTATCAACTGCAGAAGCCTATACCTACTTATCGCCTCGCAGGATGTGGCCCAAATATGAGACTTTACGAACCTTAATATTTGTCAGGAGCTCTCTATTTGTATGTGCTCTGCGTAGTACTTCTGTATTGGACACCAAGTCTGTCCACGGTATTCGAAGCATTCTTCGATGATTTACGATCCGATTTACGATCCGCATTTACTCTTTAGCAATCCTAATAACGTGAAACTATTAAAAAACATGTCTGTTTGGTTTTCTGAATCTAACGATATTAAAAATATAATTATATATTTCTATTTGATGTTAAGGTGGTTGTTGGCCTGATGGTAGATGCCTCGAACTTTCAAATGTGAGATCTCGACTTTGAATCTGTTTGCTATCAAACTAAGTAGGTACTTCACCCTCTTTTTGTGAGAATATAACTTGGATTCGCTTCAAAACCAGGTTTATATTAGGTATACATATTTGTATTATTGTTGACTTGATTTCATACTTTGGCTTATATCTTATATTTTTCAGAAACTTTGTCGTGCGATCATACAAAGGTCACTCCTTATTTTATTGAATCCATCAACAGCCAGGCAGGATTCTGGGCAGGACCTTGTCCCAATCTATTCTCCTATCTTTTTGGATGGTGTGAGCCGAAGGACACTGACTATGTGCTAATGGGAGAACACATTGATCAAAAGTAAGCAACAATAACATAATATGTACCTAATTACCTACTTATTTACAATATATATGTACTTACTTATTTACAGTAGGTTTAGTATATTTTCTTCATTTTGACTGCATTTTTTCTTTAATTAATTTTGCATTATTCGTAAGACATTAATATAATTTGTCTTTTATTGTTTCAGTGCCAGAGGAATATTTTACGTGTCAACAAATGCAAAACCTCCATACGCCAAAGGCTTCCCTGGAAAGAACCCAACTAAAAGGGCTACACCATGAAAGTAGCTATATAAGTACTTTGGGAGACTTCAACCAACATGCCTTCATCACCAATGTTACCTACATTCATATTTTTAGTGCGTTAAGGAATAAAAAATAATGTATAGTTAATTGAAAGATAAATTGGTTCGTCCATGCGGGTACTTCCTTTAACATCAGAGTTTTTTATCCATCGCTTTTTCTATTTGATTTATCCAAACCTTCTTTTTGTATGTAAAATACAATCATGATTAAAATGAAGATGAACTACTAACTTCTTCTGATCTATAGACTTCTTCCATTCTTTTCACAAGGATGAACTATAGACTTCTTCCATTCTTTTCACGAGTGTGAACTATAGACTTCTTCCATTCTTTTCACGGAGATGAACTACAGACTTCATTCATTCTTTTCACCAGGATGAATAAAAAATTATTTCATGCTTTTCACGAGGATGATCTATAGACTTCTTCCATTCTTTTTACGAGTATGAACTATAGACTTCTTCCATTATTTTCACGGAGATGAACTACAGTCTTCATTCATTCTTTTCACCAGGATGAATAAAAAATTATTTCATGCTTTTCACGAGGATGAACTATGGACTTCATCCATTCTTTTCACGAGGATGATCTATAGACTTCTTCCATTCTTTTCACGGAGATGAACTACAGACTTCATTCATTCTTTTCACCAGGATGAATAAAAAATTATTTCATGCTTTTCACGAGGATGATCTATAGACTTCTTCCATTACTTTCACAAGGATGAACTATAGGCTTCTTCCATTCTTTTCACAAGGATGAACTAAGACTTCTTCCATTCTTTTCACAAGGATGAACTATAGACTTCTTCCATTCTTTTCACGAGGATGAACTATAGACTTTGAATTTTAAGTTGATACAAACCCACAATAAAACACAGATCTAGTATTGTGTACTAATTGATGTGAATATAGGAAATAATTTGAACATAGAACATGAACGTAGAATATTCATGTGATGTTTAATGTAGTATTTTACTAAATTATTTTATGAATTAAGAAAATGAATTCACTGCCATTTTATTTAGTTCTAGTTGTGTGTACCTACCATTGTAGGAGTGTAGTGAAACTCTTTAGATAATATCTGCACTGAGAAAAAAACTAACGAATTTTCACAACGAATCATTGGTACGTACTATCAGATTAGGACCAGAGATCGTACAAACGATTCATTAGTACGAATCTATAATATCAATTCTTCGCAAACAAGTTATTGGTAAATTTACCAATGATTCGTTTTGAGTATTTATCTCAGTGTGCTAGTTTATAATGAATGAGTTGAATTTTAATTAATTAAATAAATTGTTTATGCACCGACTACTGTTTTCGAGCTAAGAAACAGTTTAGCTGCAATTAATACAAATAAATGTGATAAAAACTTCGTATGTTTTTTTTATTCGATCCACAATCTTAAGCCCACAATCTTAATATTCTTAATCACCTTTCAGCGCTCTTCCCAGTCTTTGCGCCAATAAAGCCACCTCTCCTTACGACTTCCCATTGTTATTAGGTATAGCAGCGGTGTATTGTGAAAGAAAAACGTTCAAGCTGTTGGAACGCGAAGCGCAATATACAAACAAAGAAAAAATGAACTTGTTGTAAATGGCTGTATTTCACCATCAAACTTATTTCCTAAAAGAAAAAAACCCAATTTTATTGCTTTAGGATGCTTGTCCTGGAGTGAAAAATACATTATGAGTAGGTATGTACATAGGTATGTAAATTTAAGTAATAATTGTTGTTCATAGGGGAGTAATAATCATTCATTTACAGCTTTATTGTTCGTTTAATTTCCTCTGTTTTCTTTATTTCATGAACTATAAATTTTAACTCAAATTGGTGGAATTGATAAATGTTCTCTCTAATTGGTATGTACCTACCTACTTCTTATGGTGACTTAAATATCGTATAAGGATTAGGTGTTGTACTAATTTTTCGGATTCACAAAATATTTTGTAACGTCTTCTTTTTGTTAAGTATGCTTTGTATTTTTGAAATTATGAATTTTGGAGAGGGAAAAAAAATGCTCTAGCTCTAGACTGACTGCATGACATGAGAACTGATGTACTCGAAACATCCAGGAGTAAGTGGTGGGAAACCCTCCCTTAATTTGTGTATAAAATACTCGAATTTGGGTACTTTGCCATAAGGCAAACGAAGGAAGGAAGGAGGAATTATTACTATTTGTCTCCTGGAATGTGAATAAAAAAAAAACATGAAGGAATCCAAATGAATAACAATTTTCCAGCATTTCATGCACAAAGTTTTTTTGATTTATTGAATTGTAATACAATAAATTCATAATTTCAACGAATATTATTTATATTTTCATAATATATATTATTAAGAGTTACAACAAATAATTAATTAAATTTCATAATTAATAATAATAATAATACATGTTACTAGATATATATTACGTAGATTTATTATTGATGGAAATGCATAAAACAATAATTATTGAATTCTGATTAAAATAATTTAAATGCCCTTTTTTCACACACGGACACGGAACCATTTGTTTTCTGAACACGAAACAATAAAATATATACAAAATAAATCAATTAGTCTTCAAATAAACTAATTATACTGTCATGTCATTCGATTATAAAAAATAATACTTAAAAATTCTTATTGTGTGTGAATATTGGACATTTTTCACGGACTCCTACTCTGATTTTTAGTAGGTAAGAAAAACACATCGAGACTAACATAATTACTGTTATTCACATAATACTGCTATCAATTTATTGATTTTCTTAAATTCTTTATTTAATTTAAATCTAGAATTGATTTCTTTATTCATAGATATTTTTACAATACTAAAAAAATAAGTTCTCGGAAATGCGAGAAAAATCAACAGCACTACTAAATCAATAAATAAATATTGTTTCTGGATATTAATGAACAAAAAAGTGCGAAAAATAATAAAAAAATAGACTTTGAAATACAAATATATTAGGTCTGCTGACTACCCCAATAGTGGAATATGTCGTGATGAGACAGTAGAAGTATTAATACATAAAACAGAAACAGAAGAAAATTTTGACTTTTTGAATTAAAACATAACTGTCTAGGGATTCAAATCAGAAAAAAGGTGTGCAAATAATTACGTCGCAAATGATGAAGTGCAAAAAAGCAATAAATTGAAATAAATAAAGTAGAAATAAATATAAATTATGACTTAGATCCATACTTATTGCTATACATCACCAAACACTTATTTTATAAACGTGCAGGATATTATTTGACACTAAATCTAATTTTTATAATATTAATTTCATACAATATTCTTACAAACTATGTATTGTTTTTTTAAAAAAAAAAAAAGGTGCACATAATAATATATAATAATTACATAAATTTATAATGAAAATATTTTTTAATAGTGCTCAACAAACTAATAAAACGCAGGTACATAAAGGTGCGAGAAATTATTAAAAATTAATTTAATACTTCATTCATCCCACTATTTTTTTAAAAATGAGCGAATAATTTTCCACAGTTCCATTATATTATCATATCGTATGCTTTTATTTACGCTTCTTATTTGGTTTATATTTTTGTCCAAACTGATGAAAAGGCGGCAATGCAATTTTCATCACACTCATAAAATAATAATCGTTGCTTTGCAATTTTATTCATAAATATTAGAATGCGCATATGGTAAATGCAAATTTTTGTTTAAAATACATAAATGAATAAAATTTTAGTTTGTTAGCCAAGACATATTTTCGTGAATTTTTAATGAATAATTTGAGGGGCGATTTGTTAAGGTTAGTGGGATGGATAAGTGCAGTGCAAAACAATGACACGTATACAAGGGTGCAATAGATGAAATTAAAATATTCTACTAACACCAAGGTAAGATAGACTCACAATGATAATATAACACGAGCTACTCAATCCATATTGAACGTTTTGTAGGTATGTTTCACTTAGAGCGGTTACACCGCATCAAAATAATGGTACAAAATAATCTTAAAAATACTTCAAACACATTATTAAGTATATTACAGTAAGATTGTAATGAGACAATGGGAGATGAAGTGAACTTGGTAAAATTATAGACAGAAAATGTAACGGAGCACATCGAAATAAACATCGACAAAATTTATTTTCAAAATTAATAAGTATGTAGGTACTTTTAAATATTTTTTCTTCATGTATTGATTTTGATTGTAGATACAGTTAAACTTAAAAAAAATGGTACAAAATGTTGTTTCTCTTTGAATTAAAATTGTATTTGATTATTCGATGTGATCGCTACGCTAAATAACTAAGTATACACTTTAATATGTTACAATGATGTGAATTACAATGGAAACACTCAATCTAAAACTATGTTCTATATATTATTTCTGTTTGTATTATAATCAACAAAATCACATAAATAAAGGTGTAGGTACTTAGGAACTTTAATAAAACATATAAAATAATAACACATCAATTATATATACAAACATATTATATTAAAGAAATAATTTACAAATACATAATTTTGATTCTACTCGATGTTCTACCGATATTTTTTAATGTTACAAATTTCCATTATGTTTCACACTTCACCATTATTATCTCGCTCTATCATATTTACAATATTTCTTGATTACCTCTTTCATTTAAATAAAAAATCAGTTTGAAGGATTGTTGAATGCGAAGAACGTTTAGAGGGCTAGTATTAAACTAATTATTTCTTTTGTTTCTTGAGAATACAACCTTAGTTTATTCAAAAAAGCATATTTCAAAGCGTCCAAGTGACACTGGAAAGTTAATAAATATTCTAAAAAAAAAACTTTTTTTTGATATCGTACAAAATTAATAATATCAAGAAAATATTCCCTTTACCTTTCAATAAGAAACGATCATCAAAATTAAATAGTTTAGTCAGTCACTTGTTCAGTCACATATCATCTACATTACCAACTAGTTTCATACATTTTCATTAGGGCCATGATAAGTTATTCATTGATAAATTTCTTCTACAAACTGTAATTAAAAAAGTTATCTAACGATCGAAGTCTACGGACTAATTATTATTTGATATCGGAAGAGATCATGACTTTAGCGGATTTAAATCAAATAACTCGTCACAAAAATATCAAAAGCAAGAATAATTAATTTAACATTAATCATCACAGAAAGATTTAAAAGTAAAAATTAATAATATAATAACACAACAAAAATATCACAGATTTTAAACAAATTTGATTTAATTTATAAAATAAGTACAAACATTGAAAAAAAAAACGAAAACCGTATGTCACATTTTTTAATTAACTGCATTTTAATAAAGATTAGTCAAATTCAAAAATATGAAAAAAGAGAGACATAAGAATAATTATGGATTAAAAATTGGAAAAATATTTGGAGTTATCAGCTTTTGTCCAAAACTGTATAAAACAGCAAAATTAAATACTGTGACAAATGCTACGTTACATATACAATGTAAATAATACACAAACGAGAAGGTACATAGACATCTTATGTTTATAGTTTTATAAATAGTTTATTACTATTATTTTAATAAATGCTACTTTTTAAAATTGCACACTGATCTAAATGGAAATAATAATAATTTATAACGATGTAAATCACACATAAATTTATTTAATTAGCAAGCTAACATTAACTACAACCGCTTGAGGTCACTAGAAATACGTTTTTTTTTTGTTTGAAAATTTGATGAATTTATTTCAACTATTTATTTATATATGTTTGACATTGTCAGAAGTATTTAACTGTTGTTTAATTATTTTATATGAGTGATTTCATTCTTTTTATATATTTAAACCTGTTTATTATATTATATAGTTATTAGAGTGTAAATACGATCTTCTAGTGACCTTAAGGAATATTAATCTAATTAATTAATATTAATTATTCATTAGCATTGCATTCTACGCATCCTTTTATTGTCAACACAGCCTTATAGAGTGAGATCACCCCATACGATTATTAAATATTTATGCTATTATTTATTATAAATACAGGATATTACATAGAGAAAATAAATATATTATTTATTTGTGTACATGCATCCATATTCTATGATATATTGATTTTGTGATAGATGGAAATAAAAAAAACTGTGCTTTCATGTTGTGTGAATGAGTACAGTAAAATAATGTAACGAAATTGAAATTACAATTGGCTCCCTTAGTAAAATTACATATTTGTTAGGGGTTTAAAGCAATTTTATTTCAATCTTTATTTTACTTGTTTCGAATGTTAATATTCCAATTTTGAATTCAAATAAAAAAAAATTTCTGCGGATAGTGTTTTGAAATTTAACAGAATATAATAGAGATTTTTTTAAAATGTCAAATGTATTACTTATGTGTATATTTTGTTTTGTTTTGCTTGATGTCTGTAATTGGTTTTACCTCTGATACCAGCAATCCTGATTGCTGTTTTGAGGTTTTATCGTAAATAAATAAACGGACCATAGAATGTTTTAAGTAGGTAAATGAAAGGCAAGTAAATATAACATTGAATAAATGGGTTATACACAATTAAAAATTACAAATTGACTTTGATGAATTAGAATGATAATATAACCTAAGTACATAATTAAGTTGTAGTGTATTATTTGACAGTGACACACACATAAATATCTCATAAGTGCACGTTTAACAATTGCAGGGGGATCTTTTACCCTTTTCGCCATGTTTAAGCTTCTACATTTTCGCTAAGTTGTTGTAAAAAACAATACAAAATATAATCTTTCATTGGTCTCGTGAAATTCGTAGCTTCTAGCATTCTTTAAAATATAACCAAATCAACTACGCAACACCATTAAACTCTATCCACGATTATAAATTAAATTTTATATATTTTACATTAAATTTTGTGCAGAATTGTGCAAGTGAGCAAATAGTTTGTGCATGTTGAGACAGATGTGCAAGATTAGTGCAATATTTCGTATGAATAGGTGCATCGAAATTGTGCAAGATTAGGTTTACGATAAGTTGTGCAATATTTATGTACCAATATAACTTGTAAAAAAAACATTTTTAGTGCAATACCGGTTGCGTGCAATAGTGGTGAAATATAATTATTACTAAAATAGGTGCGGTAAAAACAATTGCCTTAATAATTTAATATTGTCGCCAATACGCGGCATATACTTAATAATTATTGTCTTTTTATTTATTGCTACAAATACACATCCAAAAAATTGATTGTGCATAAACGAAAATGCAGTGCTCAAATACATATCCAATTAAACAATGATGGTGCAATATCCCAGTGAAATATTATTTTAACATTATTGAGTTATTGAAATAGAATTTTATTTTTAGGAAGTTCATAATATATAAACAAAAAAAAAATTGTTTGAAGAGGTCAAAACTATTTCGCGATTAAATTAAAACGTATACAATAGATTTTCGTTGACTCATATACTGAAGGATCGAACTGACTAGTGTTCCAAAATCTCCCTAACGAGTACATGGTCTTGAAAAGAATATAATAGAACTTGTTAGTGATGATGATATATTTTCGTCCTTCATTAGTCTTATTACTAACAGAAATCACTCGAAATATGGAGAAGTTTAATACTAAGGACGGCTGGTGATTCATTGCCCATGATGGAAAAGCCCAGAGAACCACTGTTTCGTCTCTGCCAAGGCTGTTCGTCTATCGAAGGTGAGTACAATCCTTTTTGCTGAAAAGACTGAAGATTCACTATATAAAAGGAGTATAGAATATAGACCGGTCATTCCCCAAATTATGTCTCGTTTGAACGCAAGTTTTAATGTTCACATGATCTAAGTTTTGACTTTGTTAAAATAATATTTCCCTTTAGTTCATATATTCGTGCAATTTAATGTTGTGCTCTTAATTAGCGTGCACCTAGTGAGAAATTATGAGATATTTTTTTATAGGTATTAATTATTTATATTTTATGTTACATTTGTATATTATATTATCAATATGTTTTACGAATATTTTTTTCTAATCATAGATACTCTAAACATTATTATATTTATTTATTTATTTATTGTTCATAAATAACATGGTTTAACAGGTTATAAGAAATAAACACATGAATAGCTAATATTTGAATCAATAACTTCATGGGAAGATTGAGTTTCGTTAACACAGTTTTTCAATCATAATTTAAAGCAAGGTGATTTAATAATTTTTGCAACGATCTAGATTTGGAGTAAAATTCAGAAAGCAATAAATGCTTACATCGCACGTAGTAATTATTGGAAGCGATATTCAAATCTCGGTGTTTTCGACTAAAAGTTCAATGTTGTACCATGAGGTAAAAATACTTGTCAATTAGGGTATGTTGAAAGTTCATTTCAAGTTGACTTTTATAATCATTATTTTTCAATCTTTCGTACAGTGTCTGATCTAGGAGATGAGATTTTGAAGAACCGCTGAACACATATATATTACAATTGAAAAACTGCGCTAGCATTGGTAATAACGAAATAAACGATATTTAACACTTAATTAGATATATAAGGTTAATAATTTATTATTATATTAATATGTTTAATTGAACATATTGTATCTAAAATTTTCTACATATTTTATGAATGATACCACACAGATGAATATAATGTATTATTGTTCAATTTAATAATTCAATTATTTATATTTATAACAATCATTAAACGTTTATTTATTATAGATAATATTAATTATATTTTTATATATAACATGAAATATGTGTAGTTGTTTTGTATAGAATAATATTTATTAGGGATCAACAAGAATATATATAGCGTTTGATACATGTAATAATATTTTTATATACATTTTATTGATGGTTTATAATAAATATTCAGTTTTTCTAATAAATACACCATATTGTGATAAAAAATATTGATTATTTTACAAAAAAAAACACTCGTTAACTAGAACGTGTAAAATGTAAATAAGTAATTCAAATTTTATTTGTTGATATATTAGTTAGATATATATTTTCAGAATAATGTTGTTATAGATACGTGTATATAGATTTATAATAATAGTATTATGTATATGTAAGAGATATTATTTGTTAAATATCATATTTTTAAACAATTCAATATAAACTAACTATAAGAAGCTAATAACAAGAAACGATATTTACAAAGTATCGGAATGTTTTTCGGTGACACTTCACAAATAAAATAATATAAATACCGAAACCAATAACGGGTGCTTAAAAAGCGTGCATTTTGTAAATAAGTTAAGTTGTGCAAGAGGTTTAAAAAATGATGTAGTGCATTATAGACCAGGATTGTGCGGAAAACAAAATATTGGTACAGTTTAAAATTATGATGCATAACTGTCAATGCTCTAACAAGTCTCGTGCAATAATAAATAAACAATATATTTGGTGCTCATAACGAGTGCATAAGAAAAGATATTCTTTAAAGTGGGTAATTTCACATAAATAAATTATAATGATTTTGAAAGTATTTATTGAGTATCAAAAAACATTCCAACAATCTGTGAAACATCGTATTGAAAAACATTGATAAACTCTAATAAGATCTATCGTCAACAGTTCCATGCATGTAAGGATCTTGTGCGGGTGGTTGTATCTGTTCACCTTCTGTATAAGCTCCGCTGGCGAAGGGATTCCCTGGAACATGCTGCTGGATAGAGCCGTAACTTGGTGGCGGTTGTTGATTTATTTGTGTTGGACATTCATCCTAAAACGGTAAAAATAGCAATTATTTACTACGCGAACACGGAATCTTACAATAAATTTATCTATCAGAAAAATTGTCGTTTGCTATTTCAAATTTCCAACCAAATTCATATTATAATATAATCCTAAGAATGTTTGAACTGCTGATAAATAATTATAAATCTTTATTGCTAACAGACTAGATACAATTTTGTGTGTGTTTTTAATGTTACATTAAGATGTTTTCAATTTAGCACCTAGATCGAAATTCAAACTTACTAAATTAGTTTCCTTAATCATGATCTGATCCTTGATGACTGGTTTAGGTCCCGTCTCCCAAGAGGCCTGTTCTTCCAGAGATGGTTCAGCCCACGGCTGTAATTCTCCAGAAGCAAACAACGCGTAGAAAGTAATACCAACAAAATGTACTGATGCTGCCATTATAAATACAGTCTTCCAAGCTTCTGGTGTCTGAAACGGAGTAATGTTATCATTAATTTCAGAAAACAAACAGAAAACTCCTGAGTTCTGCCCACTGTCCTAAGTCAGAATTATCCTACTTCCAAATTCAGGAGCAAGTTGAAAGCGTTACTGTTCAGGAGAAATCAGGAGTTCAGGCGACATACATAAACCATCCAAATTCACAATATGATTATTTTTCTGAATTACGAAATATTTTTCGACCGGATATTTTCTCTTTCTTTTTAGATGTTTATAATTTATTACTTGAAATAAATGTCTCGTATATTTTATTTTATTTAATAGTAAACGTAAGTACCTATTTGTATCTGGCACAAATATTATTGTCATCAATTTTAAGATCTGTATATAAATTAGTCAACTTTCAAAAACAAAGAAATTATTAACATTCTCAGATGACAAAACCAAAAGCTTTAAATTTGTGATTTTACAAGACTGTAAGTAATAAAATATAGAAACAAAATATGTATTAAAATGTATATATCGTTTGTTAAATAAAGTACAATGGGTGTTGAAACAATAAAAAATCTGATTTTTTACGTCTGTTGATAAAATTTAATCACATAAAGCAACGCATTAAACCTTATTACGGCTGAGTGGGTCACAATGGAACATCACAGTGCGTGGGCTATTATTGTATGTAGCAATAGCTGTGGGTAGCTGTAGGAGCCTAGTTGTAGTTCTGCTTTTGCATTATGTTTTGTTTGACACAACAACAAATCTGGTCATGGAAGCATGAAGAAGTGAAACGATATGATATTATGAATGACTGTTTCATTTCCAGCCATCAATCTAACCGCCCGCCCTCAGAGGGTAGGTGTACAAGTACTTACACAAGTACAGATTATATAATGCAGGGGTGCTAAAAACTCAGTCATAATAAATCAGTAATAATGTGTATAAGACTAAATTATGTAATGAATCGAAATTTTTCAACATTTAAACGAATAAAATATGAATTTTACATTCTTATTTAAATCATTTTTAAAGACAATAAAAAATACAGACTACATTTTAGCATTGTTCAATTCGAAATGAACGTATTTCTTCAACCTCTTACTTTCTATGTTCTATTCTCTTAAATACTTAAAATATTTAGATATCACATTTAAATGATAAGATAATTTACGAATAGGAAGATTTTATTTTATTACGAATGCTTTGAGTCAAAAAACTTTACTTATACGTAGGTACCACTATAAATATTTTGATTAAAAATAATTTTTTTTTTGAATATATAATCTTTATTTATCTTTGAATATACAATTCACATTTATCAAATCACATATAAAGATATATTCATAAAACTGCAACCAATGAACGAAGCCCTATAATAAATAAGAGCGTAAAAATTAAGACTAATAGTATTTAGAACTCTTTTTTGAGTACTTTATAAATATCTTAATTAGTTTGCGAGAAGTTAACCTAAGATAATTAATCTGGCATTTGTAGATAGGAACTTGTAAATTTGTGCAATAATGTTTTTTTTAATAATTTATAAACAATCAAAACACTGTTATATTTTCACCATATTTATTCAAACTCTAACGTTTTCGCCCACTTCAATGGGCATTCTCAAGAGTACTAATGCCCATTGAAGTGGGCGAAAACGTTAGAGTTTGAATAAATATGGTGAAAATATAACAGTGTTTTGATTGTTTATAAATTATTGAATATGAATTTTCACAGTGTGAACACAAACACCCTTCAACAATTTTTTTTTTAATATCTTTTGTCATAATTTCTGGATACCCCTGATAATATTATATAACCATATTTAGAAGCCTCAGTTAAAAAGAGGGTTAGACTAAGAGGCAGATAGGCGACATGAAAAGGAGAGAGCGGGTGAAGTAGAGTTTTCCAATGCTCAGAGGCGGCGATGCGTGGCTCCTCTACGTGATCACAATGCGGTATGAATGTAATATTCCAACAGAATTCCAGGATAACAACACAGCTTCTAAATTCAAAACTACTAGGTACCTACTTGTATAATCGAAATAATAATAATAATATGTGATATCGCAGATATTTGAGTTATTTAGCTATCTTCTAATATAAGCTCTTCACACTGAAGTACAGACTTCAGGTCAAGGAACGTATACGAGTATACAGCATATTATTCGTTTCGTTACTCATTTTACAAGAATTTGTACAAATTGTAATACAGAAGCTCTATTTGCAGCAAAAAGTGGCATTGCAAAATACAAGGATTAATTTTCTCAGACGGTAGTCATAAAAAAATAAATAGTTTCAATAGTTTCAATCATGTATAAAAAAGTAACAAACGAAACTATTTATTTGTTTTTTTAATGAATTTCTAAGTACAGAACTTATTGTTTGATATACATTATTAATTCATTTGCAGATTTTTATATTAGATATTTTTATTCCTTAATTAATTTTGTTATTTTACACGCAGCACGCCTCGATACAGAGCAACATAATTGTATCCATATTATTTATTTATTAATTTATTCATTCTTTACTGTACATTGATAAAAAACAATAACATAAAAGGTATACATTCAAATTAAATACAATCAATATACAGAGAGCGAGTTTATCGCAAAGGCGCGATCTCTTCCAAATAACCCAAATTGGTGATGTATTGTCTCTGGTTTCATAAAATATGTATATTTATTGAATAAAGTATTATTATTTCTTCCGCTCTAAGTACCTACTCAGGTACAATATATTAACAATCTTTCTCAAGATAAATGTTTAGATAATATAAATTTTTGTGCTTCAACACTTTTAAATGACGTTTATAATAGCTGTCATTAGAATAACCACACTTATATATTTTTTAATTAATATTCCAAATTCAATCCTATTTTTTTAGGTATACTAATAAAAACAATGAACTTATTTAGCTTAAATAAAATAAATACGATCTAGATAAACTAGAAAGACTTATTATTACACAATTAACAAAAAATAGATATCACCATCCAAATTCCGCGAAAGAAAGGTTGGTTCTGCCTAGGAGTATAGGAGGAAGAGGAATTGTTAACATTTCCTCTTTACATAATAATCAAATAGAATCCCTTAAAACATTTTTTAAAAACAAACAAAATAATTCTATATTACATAAAATTATAATACAGGCCGATAAAAATCATTCACCTTTAAATTTAGATGACGAAACAGTAGGTCCGCGATTGAACTATTTAAATATTTTGTTAGAATCTTGGGGTAGGAAGGAACTTCATGCTAGACACCTCAATGATCTCAACCAATCTTATGTTGACAAATATGCGTCAAACAGGTGGTTGACCATTGGGGAATTGTATGGGGAAACCGAGGGTTTTATGCTAGCAATTCAAGATCAGGTAATAAATACAAAAAAATATCAAAAATATATCATAAAAAATCAAAATATAATTGATGATTCGTGTAGGAAATGTCTGGCCAAACCGGAAACAATTCGACACATAGTTTCGGGTTGTTCCACTCTCGCTCAAACTGAGTATACCAATAGACATAATCATGTCGCAAAAATAATTCATCAAAATTTAGCAATTAAACATAATCTTTTAAACTCACAAATAGTAATACCTTATTATAAATACAACCCGGAACCGGTTTTAGAAAATCAAAATTACAGGCTCTATTATGATAAAACCATAATAACAGATAGACAAATACATCATAATAGACCCGATTTAGTATTACATGATAAACGTAATAAAATAACGTACCTAATAGACATCGCTGTTCCAAATACACATAATATACAAACAACCGTCGCAGAAAAAATACGTAAATATACAGAACTACCAGGAGAAATAAAAAATATTTGGCATTCTAGATCCGTTTATATAATACCTTTAGTCATGTCAGCTACAGGGGTAACTCCGAAATCTTTAATAAATACTTTACAAAAATTAGATTTACCGGTTAATTTGTATATTAAAATTCAAAAATCTATTATAATAAACACTTGTAATATTGTAAAAAAGTTTTTGAACACAGATATTTCAGGCACAATGCTGGTATTTTGATCCCGCGTTTTGAGCCTAATCCTTTGATATCCTGTATATCTGGATAGGTGAATTTTTCCCGGCATTAGACTGTTAAGTTTTTGTGTGACCATGACTGATCATATGGAGACTTATCTGGTTGTATAATGCTGAGAAGTGTGGATGGCAATTCTGCCGCCGCGTAAAAAAAAAACTAGATATTAGTTTTTTTATATCTTACCTGTTGTGCAGTCAGATTATCGATGACGATAGGACAGATAAGGCCAGCAATTGTTCCAATTCCATTAGACATCCCCATCAAGATACTGGCGTATCGTGGAGCAATGTCCAAATGATTGACATTATAACCAGATATTGCGAAACCACTAGCCGCAACACCAAGAGATAACGCGGTTGTAGATCTTACCTAAAAATCACAAAATATTACAATACTTAACAATTTTAATCCACGCATAATAAATCGATTATTTATGAATATTGACAATACACTTACAGCAGTTCTGGAATAAGCAACAACGATAAAGAACACAGCTTCTAATCCAAAACCTCCACAATTGAATATTTTTCTGACGTTGGTCGTTGATAGCATACCAGTCTTTCTAACGTAGTCAGCAAGTAGACCACCAAATGGCACTATTATTGTCATCAACAAGTGAGGAAGAGCAGAAATCATACCAGTCTTGAAAAATGAGAAATTATAGTATTTAGTTTAATGCCGAAGCAAAAATATTAATATCTTGTAAAGAAAAAATAACGTGAATACTCACTTCTCCTATTTCCAAACCAAATGTGCTTTGCATATATTTGGCTTGAAATAGAACGAGGAAGTAAAAGTTCCAGGATCTACAAAAGTTGGCAACTATGATGGCGTACACCGGAAGAGAAGTCATGAAGTCCCTCCAAGGTGTGGTGGCTATAGTTGGCATAGCGACGTGTGTGGAAGCCCCCAAAGATTGCTCAATGTACATCAGCTCACGGGCTGAGATGGCTGGATGTTTGCATGGTTTTTCAAATGAAAGCCACAACCAGAATAAATACCTGAAATTTTGGAGATTATAATCTTTCACAAGACAAACCATATGTTTGGGATTTCTCCAAATTATTAACATGTTGATTTGAATATATTTACCATACAGCTCCAGCCACACCATAGAAGTAAAATGGAGCCTGCCAGCTGATCCAGTCAATGAGAAATCCTGATAGGGGCATCCCCAGTACGACTCCGGCATAAGATCCACAAAATGCGATAGTAGCCAGCCTCGATCGTTCCATAGGTGGAGCCCAAAAACGCCAGATGCCGTGACATGCTGGATACGTCACACCCTGTTATAAAAATTTCAAGAAATTATAAAATATTAACGTTATATTACCCGAAGATTATGGTCGCTTCGTTTACTTATTAAAGATTAAACATTACTTTTCGTTTGATTCACAAAGGATTTTCTTTTCACATCGAAAATCACACATTGTATCCGTTAACCATAGTCAATGGATTACACAAGAGAATAAAATGTATGTAGTCACAAAATGCAGGACCGGTATATTATCAAATTCGGCTAAGAATAAATCAATATAAAAATGAAAATAAATTAAACAATTATTTTTAGTCGCACCTGTATATTTAATATATTATGTCTGTAGAATTGAAGAATAATTATTTTCATATAACTAGCATTACTATTTGAATTTACTTTATTTCTAAATAAATACACAGCTAAAGAATTATAAAATATCACTGTATGATAACATCTGGTAGTGAAATTAAAGTAGATTTTTCCTTTGTACCTACATCTTTGCAAGAATATCATGCGTTAGAAGTAATACATACTCTAGATATAGTGTTGTAACGATTATTCCTCTATTCAGCTCTGGTAACAAGCTTAGCTTTGTGTACTATACCCATTTGAGAGCATATTATGAATCTATAAGATGAGCCTAGATTTACTCTGCATTGTGTCGCCTGAATACTGGGGAATATATATACTAAACTACTTTATATAGCGAAAGATATCTTTGTACATATCATCAAAGGAAAAACTAACAATAAAATCTGATATTAAGAGATCTTTCTATTACGAGAGCTGATAATGTTTCTTTCAATAAAAGTTTAGTAGGAATAATAATATATCATATTATTATCAAAGGAAAGAAACGCATTACACAAACGTGAAACGAATTCGAATTGATGTGTTTTTGAATTAAATTTACAAGAATTTAAAAACCTGTTTTCTTCTGTAACATTACAAAAACTCATATAAATAGAGAAGCAATAAACACATTCCCTAAAAACTAAATTAATAAAGTCTTTTTCGTATTTCTTGAAAAGATTTTTATAATAAAAACTTCAAATCTGTTTCACTTCAAAATACATTATTATATTTGAATTTGAAGTCCCCACTTTCGTTCAACGTCAAATTCTATAAGTTAAACAAGTAAATATCATTCATCATTTGATTGCTCTTTGATGCAACTTTCTGAAGCGCAGAGTGATAGCGATGTCACTGAAATAGTGTATAGTGAAAGAAAGTTGTCACTGCTAGTATATCCAAATTTTTATAAGTAAAAAATATTTTTAGATACGTCCTTTCCAAAAAGTTTTCATTCATTAAATATATTTCAATAAATATCAAATTGAATAATATCAAAGAAACGTTCTTTTATTTAATTTATTGTACCTATACCTATTTTTTTTTTATTAAAGAAGCAAAGTAAAAAGAGATATATTGAATAAAAATTTAAAAAGAAATTAGATGATTGCGCTCTTGCATACTTAACAGTCACTCCCTCATCACATTGAGTTCAATATTGTCCTTGTCAATATTCACACAACTTTGGTTTAAAGCTTAAGAATCGTAAACTAAAACACTTTGAAAAGAATTAAAGATGATATTTTTACTACATAAAAAATATTTAACATTATTTTTAAGATTTCCAAAAGGGAATAAAATAGATCAATTTTATTTTAAATAAATTTTCAAGTGAATGTTAAAGATGGGTATTCTTAGAACATAACGTTTACCATATTTATCGTCTGTAATTTAGCAACGAGGCATGCCACCCGTACTTTATGTTTTATATTTTATGGCATAAAAGGATGATCATGACAACGTGACTCACGAAATATGGAGCTTTGCCTTCAAAGGATTTAGGAATAAAATGAACCACGAGATAAATTATGACTAATTACAAAATAATACATTTGGTTCACTTGCTTAACCTTACTGTGGAGTATACTGTTTTCGTAACCTGTAATTGATCTGAACGTTGCGGGATAGAGTGAAGAATGAGGATATCAGGAGGATGAGCGGATGCGAGAAGAGTGTTGTGGATAGAATGCGTGTAAATAAGTTACGATGGTTTGGACATGTGGAGCGAATGCAAGATGAAAGAATGACGAAGAGGATGTATATATCTGAAAGAGGGGGTGTGAGGAAGCGCGGACGGCCATGAACCACGTGGCTTGATTACGTGGATCAAATCCTCAAGGTCGGCCGCGTATGAGTAAGAGAAGTCGGCGTGCATGTATGAGAAACTGGATGAATGTGGAGGAAGCGAAAGAAGTTTGTAAGGATAGATCTATATGGCGTTCCGTTCTCTCTGCCTACCCCTCTTAGGACATATAAATAGATAGAATTGATCTGATACATGCATGGTTATGAGAAGGTTCAACTCTTAATGTTGACTACCCCACTTGTCTGAGATGATGCACTGGTCCTACGATCTGTTATATGAGAGTTTCATTCTATAATAAATGTATTAGTTACAATGATATCGTGACATTCATGAATAATCGGAATTTTAAATTGGTATCATCACACTCCGGGCACGTCTCCTATAATATAATAATACTCCCTGTAATAATATGTTTGTACTGAACACATTCGCACACATACAGACTATATTTTATGTAAATCTATGTAATGATAATATAATTTAGTTCACATCTTCTAAAGGCTTAACATCACTTCTATTTTATGCCTTTTCAATTTATTTTGCATTCGCCAATAAGCAGAAGAGGTTTTTATATGCATTAACATTAACTCGCCCATTGCACAAAATTATGTATTCAGTAGTTATGATTTCATGTTTTTTCTCCTTGTATACTACATATTTTTGCGCAATAAAGATTTTTATTTTAATTATTATTTTTATTAACAGACTGAATTAAACTACAATGCATTATTTTATTTTTTTATATCTATTTTCTTGCACATTTTTTTCATTGTTAAAAATACATATTAATAAAACAGTAAATTTCAATGACTAACTTCAAAAAGAGATTATCTCGTGTTTTGAAGTGAGTTACATTGTTACAATATTACAAATCAATACAAAAAGTAAATAAAAAACGAAAACACTATCAAAACATTATTGTTAAACTACACAAACAAAACGTTTATGTACTAATCACGATTTTAATGACTTATTATAATATCTTCTTAAGTTTTTAAGTGTCCTTTAAAAACAATTGATCGTAATGTCAAAACTCACCTCAACTAGTCCCTGTAAAACTCTTATGATGATCAGCACAAAGGGATGTAAAATCTTGGCTCCAGGCACCAGAAGGTTGAGGAAGGCTGAGCATGCGATGGCAGTCCCAAATATTCTGTTCGCCGGGTAGAGAGATGCCAAGAAGCCTCCAGGGATCTGTGTGATGAGGTAGCCCCAGAAGAATGAAGAGTCCACGGCGCTCTCTACTCCAACCGTCCAGTTGAATTTCATTGTCTATGGATGAAAATAAAAATATTTAAAAAATCACTTGGATCTAGACAAAAGACCTAACATGGAGATCATCAAGGAATTTTATGAAAAAAAGGCTATGTTTGAAATAAATCATCACTATCTTACACTAGTAACATTTATACAAGTTACGACATGTGCATATTCGTAGAACTAAATTCTTCTTCCAAATAAAAATGTATATAAAAAGAATTGTCGAGAAGTATTGATGTTCCTACCTATTCGAAGTGAAAAGTCAATGTTCAAATATAATATTTTGCCACTAGAAAGCTCTCTGTATAGCACACTTTTAAATGAGTTAGCGTAGGTAATTCATATAGGTATTATTGAGTACAACAAATTTACTATGGCACAACTCCACGAACAACAATAACTTTCTTCACATTTCATTAAGTCTCGTAATCTTAAAATATGACTTCATTATCTGTTGCGATCAATTTAATATGTGCATATTATTTTTATTGATAATAAAATATTGTCCTTTTTTATGAAGGGCTAACTATGGCGTCAGTATTCATGAGTTTTTCTACCCTAAACAACACAAGCTTGAGGGATTCATCCCCATTTCATCCTTCCTTTGAGGATTTCCTGAAGAATAAGGGAGAAACACACAGGGTTAGAAAAAATAATGAACACATGTAGAAGAAAATTTTATAAAAATATATATAGATATATACATAATTTCTAATAGATCATTATACTTCAAGATTACATTACTATTGGTGGATTTCCGCTATTTGAGTATTGGTTTATTAGATGGCAACACAAAAGTTTAATATATCACATAGCTCTAGTCTCCTTAATTGTGTCCCAACAATGCAGTAGGTATAATCTGTTAATTTTATTTCCACATATCACAGATTTAAGTTTTATGGACTTGATTTTCTGTGCATGTTTCATATTTGGATTCATCATAATCCTAAACTCACCTCTGAAAATATATTTATTTATTCAATAAACGGCTAATGCCTTGGACAGATAATAAAATAAAATAATAATACATTTCACATTGATATTTATATAGGTATTATATTGTTATTTTTGTGTCAGAACTGTATGATTAATTTTTCATTAGTATGGTCAACCCTATGTGAAATGTGTTTGCGGGCGTTTCGCTTAGTTGGGACATCAATGCAATCAGAATTACAAAACATCGCTAGGGGTGTATTTTACATATAATGGTAGTAGGCACCTACTCATCTATTACGACATCTACAGCCATCTCTATACAGCAAGCATAAGGTTTCAAAAATACAGGAAGTCAAATTTGCGTTATTGTTCCGCGTCAACAAGGATTTTTCCTAATGGATGGTGAATATATTTTTAAAAGCACTTCAACAATTTTATTACTTTTTCTCTACAAACGATCATAATATAGCATAATATTTGACATATATGTACGTGAAAACAGTAATATTATTACGTAAAATATAGACACAAGATATATACTATTTATATAAAACAACGTCTTTAAAACCCTTGTGGTTTTGCGATTGCAGTGGGAAATTATATTTTTCTTCTTCATGTGTCGTGTCGTATCACTTGTGAGAATGTGTCTCTTGTCTTGGGCAGTCTGTTGACAGCTCCTCGATACTCCATATTTCTATCCACTTGTTTATATTACAGAGCCAGGAAACTCAACTTCTTCCAACACCTCTTCAACCCTCGATATAGTTCTTGATAATCAATTGCAACGACTTGTACCTTTCTCCTCTGAGTATGACCTAAATAGGATTTTTTCCGGATTTCAATACTAAATATTAGTTCCCTATTTGGTCTGGCTCTTTGGAGACCCCTTGCACTGCTGACCATATCCATCTTAGGTATCCGAAGCATTATTCGATGCATTCATACCTCAAACGCCTTCAGCTAGTTCACGCAACTCATTATAAGGGCCCACGTTTCAACACACACAACAATACTGACCATAATGTAGAAATTAACCAACCGTAGCCTAAGCTTCAGATTAAAATTATCATCACAGAATACTTGTCTCATTTTGTTGATGTCGCTCGTGATCCTACACTTAATATCGATTTCTGGGTCAAGATCTTCTACTAAAATACTACCTAGATATTGGAACTTCTTTATTCTCTCTTTACCTGACCCATTCAGCTTAACTCGTACTCCTGTCGACTAAATACCATTGGCTTTCTTTTGCACACCTTCACATTAAGCTCCAGTCTCACACCAGGATCATAAATTATATTTATGAGCTTTTGTTAGCCATCAATGCGTTAAGCCAAAACGATTTTAAAAACTTCAACTCAACAAGTCCAAATTCATTTTTGTTATTGAATACCTTAAAATGTAATCTTTAGTAAGAACGTACTTCTTAATTATTGCATATAAATCTCCCATATATTACTATACAACTATAGATCCTAGGTATTTTGTACTCTCCATAAAAAAATAAGCATGGGATCATTATCATGGTTAACATTTTTTCAAGTACCTAAATACCTATGTGAATTATTAGAATATTCACAGCTTTTTCAATAATTATTCCCATTTTTCACTCGAGTGACTTCTTTTACTTTTAATGTCCTAAAATAATTGTTCACACATGAAAGGAAATTTATTACAATATTTTCACGTGAGAGCAAAGTTAACAAATTTTGCAAATAAATATAAAATATTCCATTAATATATGTACATGAAATATTGTATGCAGGACTTTCAGATTATAATTTTCCAAAAAGGGTTTGAAACGGGACCCCCACCTGCCTCGTATACCAAACTAACAGTGGGTGGTAGAAGAAATGGTCAAAACATAATTGATTAAAAAGGGGTCTCTATATTTATGGAACTACAATATTTCTTTCAACTTGCGACATTGCTTTTTGTTTTAATTTAACAAAATGGTTTTATTGAAACAAAACTTTGTGAGACAATACAATTATTCTTAAAAAATAACATTTCGCTGGAGTATATAAGATATAATTTAATTATATCTGGTTTATGTAGACTATATTTTGTGAGAATATTTTATGAAAGAAGTTGTTATTATGAATAAAATGTAGAAGATATTGTGTGAACATTTGATAGTTTTTACCTCATTAGATGCCATCAGTTTGGCCATGCCCATGTTGCATCTCATACCAAACGATATGATGAAGCCAACACAAGCCAAGACGGCCATTGTAAATCTCTTAGAGAGACATGGACATTCAGCCTTGACATATCTGTCAATATGTCGCAGTGGAGGACGTTCTGGTGATGGTAGTGACTCTGGAGAGCCGACGCCGAAGGTCTTCTCATATTCAGGCTTTTGGTCGATATCAAACTCTTCATATTGTGGATTCCTGCGAACAAAGTAACGAAATATTATTAATTAATCAAATTCACTGGCAAAACTTCCTACGAAGGCATACGAATTCAGTACATTAAATGAAATGTGATATTATAATTTTATGCGATAGAAATGTAAAAAAACAAAAATTAAAACATTAAAAAATATTTTCGAAAGTTACGCAAAATTGAAATGAATTTCTTTGGAAATGTGTCTAGATTTATCATCGTTGTAAAAGAAATTGCATTATAAAAACGAGAGGAAAATTTCCATTTTTATATAAACTAGCGATGAGTTTCAGTAAACGTCCACTCGAATATTTGACATCATCATCATCGCCCTCAACGCTCCTCTCGAGAGCACAGGGCAGAAACCAGTCTCCTCCATTCAGAGCGTCTCTGTGCCAATCGCGTCACTTCTTCCCACGACATTCCCTGCTATATGATGTCGTTGGCATAGGAACGGTGTATTGTGAAAGAGGGACGCCCGGGCCGACGGAACCCTTGCGGACGGAAGACATATAAAACGTTATCGCATCTACTTATTATCCTATAATCCCTCAAATCACTCCAAAACGGGTGGTTAGCTAAAAAATACAAAATAAAATTCATTCATCCGCATTCTTTTTTTTTATTTATTACAATATATTTAATTTTTTTTTAATCATGGACTATCTCACTTACGAGAAAAACCTTTCATTGTAAAATATTATATTATTTAACTTGGAACTGATTCAAGAAAATAATTACTGTAAAGATTCTATAACCGATATTATGACAGGCGATATTGTCCCCCAATAGATGTACATATGAACAGTGTCACGCTTTATGCAATATTATTGGTTTGATCACGCTACCTAGTGATGAGGAAGTAATGAGTTAATATTTGATCGGTAAGCTATAGCTGATAACTCACAATATGTAATTATTATTAGGTGACATTATATTTACATCAACTGACAATGCGCAAGGTACAACGTAGATATAGTATTGGTTGCCTATAATATTTAATATCATGCAGGGTTACTCATGACACAATCTAACTACGGTCTTAATCTAGTCTTGATTTATCCCTGCGATGCGCGAAGTCGAATCTTTTTAATTGGAAGATAATGTGTTTCTTAAAAAATTGATAAATATCACTGCAGTGTTTATTTATGCACAAATGGCTGATACATTCTTGGGGCTATGTCACATAGTCTCATTCTCAGCTACCACGGGATTGGCATGCATTTTTGACTGTAGTCACTTCGCGCATCGTAGTGTTTGACCAAAATAAGGTTTATATTATTTAGTTTGTGCCATAAATAGCCCTGCTGCATTACACTATGTTCACGTATGCAAAGTCAGTTATGATTAACATGTTTGATGATATCTGTGTTTATATTATTTGTTAATCTAAATATGAATTTTGAATTCTAGCATAATCTTACTGTGTTTTTTTTTTTAAAATTTTGTTTGTATTTTGTATTTGTCTCATGCTTGGGATTTTAAATTTACATGTCTGGTGAAGTTGCTGCATTCATTGTTTGTTATTACATATTGGTAATGATAGGGGACTTTACTGGTCCATTTATGGCTTTATATGATTCTGTTTATTGTTACCTGTTTATGACTGTCTGTATCCCTGTAAAATGTATTAAAATAAAAAAATATGAAAATAGTAATATTTAAATACTGACTTATAAAAAACTATTAGTTTATGACACAAATCACTTGATATGTGCGAATGATGGATAAAAGTTTTATTCAAGAAATAATAAGATGTAGTACAAAAAAGTTGTAAAGTTAAAAGTCTGACATGTACAAAAAACACCAAAACAACGTATTAGATATGTTAAATAATGAGTTTTCTGCTCACACAAGCTCACAAAATACCTTTCTTGGTATTAAGATACTATATTTCATTAATTTCGACACAAAATACTGCTAACTTTTCACTGTTAACTTTCATCAAGTTAGTTAGACATTTTCAAAAGAAACAATTCATAAAAATTTGAAGTCTTGTACCTAAAAAATAATAAAATTAATAGTGAAATTAAAACAGTGTTTTGTGTTAATATTAAATATTTTAAAAATGTGTTTTCATATTGTTAACACACAAACCCTAGATCATTGTATATTATTTAATTATTTATAAGGTTTAAAATAAATTGTAATTTGATTTTTTCAATTTAATTTTTCATAACAACTTGTCTTTATTAAAGCTTTCAATTAATATATGTATGTAAACATAGCATTGATGAGTAACTTTGTAGGTATATGAATGCATAAATAAAATGAACCTGTTATGTTAGTAACAAATCTATAGGTACATAGCTATGTTTTATTTTCTATTGTATTTATCGATGGCACGCGCCGCCCTCGTCCTACCCCGTGTCTATTATACCTCACCGTATTTTTGATTTATTTAATATCCCATGTTCCCAATCATATCGCGAAGTTAATTAAATATTTTCATGAAATTAATGTATACAAAAATATTAATAAAACCGAAGCTCGTTTTTTACATAGTTACTCACACAATAATTAAGCTTATGTTTGAATTTGCACATGAAACTTTTAAATAATTTAAAACAAATTTTATCAGTTAGGTACCATGACTTAATAAAAAATGTCAAAATCATATACTTATACATACATACATACATACATACCATCGCGCCGCTTCCCTCATGGGGTAGGCAGAATGGATCGAGCGCCACTTCCTTTTATCCTTACATACATCTTTCGCTTCCGTCACTGTCATACAGTTCCTCATGAATGCTCTCCTGTTCAATGTGCTCAACACATGACCGTCCTGTAGGATTTGATTTAAATGATCTTGCCATTTAATCCTCGGACGTCCACGTCTCCGAACACCATTCCTCTCAGCCAAATATTCAGCCATAAACAGCCATTCTTCTTAGTCATTCTGTCCTCATTCATTCTTTCCACGGGCCCAAACCATCATGTCAAAATCATCCGAGAAAATATACTACTTAAACTATAGTCATATACTACTATACCATCACGGCATATTCCACAAGTGGGATAGCCAGAAGACCAGCTGTATGTAATAAAAATGTAAACTGTCCTCTTCTTTTTAATAATAATTAAGATATTCAGGATTGGTGGAAAACTTCATCGCTGAATTTATGATGTAAGATATGATTAAGAAAAAATTACCATATAAAATTTTCATCCAAATTTTTCTTATTGAATTTTATACAACAATGAATAAATGACACATTTTTAATACGTATCTATCCGTAGATCTGCATCATGTGTAGATCATATACATAATGTTTTTACCATATAAATAATATTTTAAACAAATAATGTGGTATTACAAAACGCAAATTTTTATTATTCTTTAAAAAATATTTCATATTATTATTCTCTTTATTTTAAAGTTTGGGAATAGTTACAATATAAAAGCTCAATACGTAATAATATAGTGCATAAATAACCGAGTAAAAAACATCCCCATATATATGTTTATTGCTGTAGGGTGTATGTATGGGGAGGGTAGGGATGGGGTGGAGAGATATGGGGATATTACCACCCCTCCAAATGGATATAATGGTCGGCTTTTGTTGAGTTAATGCGTCCCTTATATGGTGACGTATAATTTTAGAAATTTAATGTTAGGTTAGCACTAACACGGGAGACCTGGGGGGGACACCATTAGTGAGAAGTTACTGTGTTGTGTTGTTGCTTGTTGTGATTTTATTAAGATAATTATATGAACGAAATAATTATTAGGTATTATGTAAACTATTATTGTTCAATTAATGTTACGTGAACAAACTGTCAATGTAATTTTATTACATTAAGTTATACACAAATTTCATAACTTGTATTTATTCATTTATTTATAAAGTAATGTATTTTAATATTTATTTCTGATTTTGTATTCTTTTCCCATTTGACAGACATAGCTCATAATGATGTACACACAAGTATAGAAAATTAAGACACAACAATCATAAAAAGTCAACAAAACACAAAAAAAGAACAATATAACACAGCACAAGTTAGGAATAGAGTCAATTCGATAGTAGGTTATCTTGCCCAATTTATTTTATGTGATTATTTAAAATAATAATAATAATATTATGTTTATATGATTGATATGAATCATCAATTTTCATAATGTATAGACTTGCCTGACTTTATTAAGCTGTGAAAATTCAGTCGCTGCGTAAATAAAAAATGATGACACAATTTTTACCTAAAAGTTTCGCTACCTACAATTTGTCGAAATAAATATCGGAAGTATGTATGTGTATGATAATTAAGTACTTACAGTGTAAGATATGAAAATACTTGCAGGAGCCTTTATTTAATATCATACAAGATGTTGGAGCACCTTACAATATGCACTCAAGAGAACCGACACGCGCCGAGCTTATGAATAACTTCCAGTACAGTATATGGAGTATGTATAGGTACACTTAATTATCACAGTGCCGGAGGACATATTAACTGTACTTAATATACCTATATGAAATCTATGCAATAAGTCACAAAACATATTTTTAAAAGTTTTTTTTAATTATTTCTATTTAATAATGTTATTAAATAGAAATAATAAAAATGAAATCAGATGAAAACAAATAAATAAAATAAATTTTATGTAGGTACCTACGAGTATAAATATATTTTCCCGAAAATTTTCGTCATATTTTGATATGACGAATATCTAAAACTTTTTTATTAGTGTCAATTTCTTTAATTTCCAAAATCGACAATTTTGGATTTTAAAAAAACATTGGAAGACAAATTCCCCTTAAGTATTCCCCTGGAAGACAAGTTTTTAACTTGAGGATGTCCAATAATTAAACATATGACTAAAAAAGCGTGCTTTTATCCACAAAGACATACATATTATTAAAACACAAACTGTTATTGCACTCATCTTTAGCTTCCTGCATATTTACAAACACATACTGTGGAGTCGCCGGTAAAGAATAGGTCATCCACCCTTTTGTGCCAGTTTTCGAGTGTCCTGTAAGAGGCAGGTATTCGTAAAACATCACGTTTAAGACATTTAACATATTGAATTCAGCGATGAGGTATGCCAGTCATCCTGAACGTCTTACATTTTATTGGCACGAAGAAGACAACTAACATATTTGTTACGTGCAGTTTGTCTACTGGCTACCCCACGTGTGAAAAATACCGTAAAAGTGTGAAAAAAATGTTTTAAATAATATTTCCTCATACAGGCATTCTAAAATAATAATATTTCTAATATACCCACCTACCGACATAATTGTAATGATATACTCCTAAATGACTCATAATGTGTGCGATTCTTATGGATGATGAGAAATGACTTATGACAATGTAAACACACCACCTACATATTCACAAATAATAATAGTAATATAATATAGTAGTTATAAATTTAATATGAGATGTAGTATGTATTATAATACAATATTAATATTATTATTATTTTATAGGATATTATAGATGTATGAGAAGGTACCGTACGTCTAGGTATAATATACTACAAAATAATATAGCAAACAAGTCCATCCCTGTAGTAGAAACAGGCGGAAATGACATCAAGAGGCTGGCGTGATATTGCTTTCAGTTGCCTCCCTAGTCCTACTACCTCCATCATAGTAAACTGTATTATTATAATATATATAGAAGAAGCACGGTGCTGTGCGGTGATCTTATAGTAGGCGGATACTACCTACCAAACTAGATAATATGTTAGAACATTTATTATTGAAGAAAACTGCACTTCTAAGTATCGTGTCGAACTCAATCACTAACAAAACATTAATAGGTATAAACGATTAAGATTTTTTTTTATACGGCGCAAGCCTTTTACATGTTCAAATATAAGACAGACTACAGAAAATAAAAATATACACAATACAAGTTCACACATATACACGTAATTAAGCTTAGAAATATATAAAGAGTCAATAATTATCAAAAAGTGTCAATATATTGATACACATTTGTAGATTATTAACAATTAAACAGATAAGACAATCAAATAATCTATATAATATAACAACTATCCTACTTGTAAATAATGAGAAACGTAATAGTATAGAAAGATAAAACAATGTCTTAGATCTCATAATATTGAAAAGTTTTAATAAAGAAAAATAACCAAATTGTATCATCAGTTTTAACCAACTTTTTATGTAAGTTTTTCTAGACTCCTCTTATTTGATTGGAGGGATCTTATTGAATAGGCAAGTGGGTCATGGTCCAATAAAGTCTGAAGCAGAATACGTATGTGCATAATCTTTATTTAACCGTGCAAATAATTACATAATTTGAATAGTTCATGATTTAAAAAAAAATCATGAACTGTTCAGAAGAGTTTGGGGATAGGTTTTGAAAAAAAAAATAAACATTTCGATTAAAACCGCATTTTTTATGTGCGTAAGTATTCGTTTTGGCGATTGGATATGAAGTCTGCACAAAACGAAGAAGAAATCTAACTAGATCGGCAATACTCCATTGTCATATTCATTCCATGAATAATTGGCGTTTAAGGAAAACACTTGTTGGGTGAGACGCTTAAATTAGAAATTATTATTTGTACGTTATGTTGAGTGTACGTTATTGTGGAGTGGGGTGCGGGTGAATTAATTTATTCATATTATATTACGAATATTATTATTGTGGCTCCGTTGGCAATTTTATTTCATAATAAACAGAAATTCGTGCAATAACTTGTGAATGAATTATTTATTTAACGAGGACAAATCAATATTAAGCGAGCGATGTGACTCGCATCTTCTCATCAAATTAAGAAAATTAAGAGTTCCTATTTGTGTAGGCCAATAAATGTTGATCAAAAGTACAGTTTTAACATTCACGACCTGGATGTATTTAAATAGCTCCGTTACTTTGAAAGCAGCATGAAATTATCTGTAATATTGAGTGAAAGAGGTGATTCAATCAGCTCAGAATTTATCTGGATGCAGGAAGCTTTTCCCGAAAAGCGTGGTAAAAAATGAAAGACAAAGACTGTACTATGTTTTTATAAGTCACATATTGGCTTACAATGAGAGTGGAAGCTCTTGCTTGCCAACTTACAAAAAATAAAGTTAAGTGAAATATTGTTAAATTATGTACCAACTTGTTTATAAATACTGCTATTTCATTTTGATTATGTATTAAAGGCAAATCCAGTTAAATAATAATAAAAAAGATAGCAAGTATTCTAAACATTTAATTAATAAAACCTTGTCAAGAATATTTTAAGTTCTTAATCCTTATACGAAAAATAGCTAAATGACTTCAGTTTTTATAGATTTTCAAGACACTTATAATCCATGAATTAATAATAGTTAATTACAATGTAATAAAAATATTATGGTGACAAGTTATAAAAACTCGCGATTTTTTTATTTTAATTTCTGCGGTACTTCTTTGTCCCCAGCCACATCACTAAACAATGCATTATTCCTCGATCAGGTTGTATTACAATGCCTCAATTTATAATAATGGCGTTAACATCCTTGTTAGACCACTTTATCATTGGATATATTATGAGTACAATGTTCACAACACAAGTGCAGCTGTATCTCTCGGGGACCATGTATCACAAAGAAGCAACTACTATTTCACTACTTGAACTTTTTCATATAGCACAAATGATAAAGAAGAATAAGCTCTTTATTCATACCGTTACTATGGTAGTTAGGAAGCTCACTTATATTCTACTTCGAAGACAGTTTCATCCTTAGAACATGGTTCGCTATACCGAAAATTTCATACGCGTGATTTACGTTGCCTGTTGCAAGGAGACACGAATCTGTTTATAAAATTTAGCGATTTCCTTTTTCAAATCACTATTTTATATGCATATTTGAATTCACAATTTATGATTCACGTGGTATTTAAAACTTATGATCTTTCCTGTAAATGAAACAAATAAAATGTTTGACCAAACAATTTGAAAATTATAAATTTATCTAAAAAAATAAATAAATGCAGGTTCTTTTAAAATTCACATAGAAGGAAAAGCTACAATTTTTTTTTATTTATTTATTCTTCTTGCACTTCATCATTACATAACAGTGTTAACAAAATAATATGAAATTTTAAAAACTAGGACGATGTGCAGTGGCGAGATTATCACTATAAAGTGATTTCTTCCATCTAACCACGATTTTCTTCCATTTTTCATTTTCCTATCTTACTAATACTGACTATTAAATTGGTTATGCAATAATCAAAATGTCATCAGTTCGGTTAAAATAATTGTTTGATTTCAGTGCTAATATAAATGATAAATACGACTTCGGTTTTATTTAATTTAAGGCGTTACAGAAAGTCGAAGAGTAAAAAATTCATTTCGTGAGGGACGAGTTTCTATTTGGGTTTATTTTCCATCGTGTTGAATTTCGTGAACGTTTTCCTGCCAGATTGTCATTTTATTCTTATAGCATTAGGTAGAACGGTGAGTCTAGTAAGAATTATTGCTTTGGAACCCGAGTATCGTCTTGTTAGAGATTTTTATTTATGATCAGCTTTATTTTATGTGCGCCGGGGATTTGCCAAGTGAATTGAGAAGCTCAACACAGTTGTCTACTTTTACCTTTACTGATATATTATGTAATTTGATACATTATCACAATAAAATGTGAAATCCCATCGTACCGTATAAACTAACCATTTCATCCTACACGTATTAAATTATACAATGCTAATAAAGTTATACTTTATTGTAACTTTACTGAAATGGTTTAAATTTCATATTTCATAGACATTAAATTCACAACAATCACTTCTGTTATAATGTTATTTTGGTTTCTAGATTTTCATTATTCTCTGAAACATCTGCCCAAATGAAATTATAATAGTAGGCTGGTTATCTGTCACGTGTTTGTCTAAAGATTTAAACCGACTTCTGTCATTTTAATAATTATGCCAAATGAAATAAATAATATGATTGTAAAACAATGCATTAAAAATTAACGTGAAATAATGTGTTTAATTATCTTCTTAATTATTTTTTTTATATTATATGTTATTATGCACGAATATATTGGAATCAAATTGATGGATAATTAATATTTCCTATAAATCTCTCAACACAATTTTAGCATTTTGGTAAAGTGGCACTCTTTACGTGTAGTCTCCTTTATTCATATTTTAAGCACGGTAGTATGTAAAAGTTGTGTGTATTTTACCAAATTCATCTAACTTATCAATCGATGTTGGAATAAATAGTTCTTTTAATAATAATTTATATTTTATTGACGATGTTCCATTTGTTTAAAAAAATAAGAGAAGTATTTGTTTTTCGTTTAAATCCTTGTAAATATCAGTTGTTATAAACCCCAGTCTAACAAGGGAATATACTCTCCACTGTCCTTCATGTCTAATCCCTGCGGATCGATCGCATCTCTAGTGTTGGTTGTGGGGCATTGGGTTAGGTAGTTCATTACTTGCTGAGATATTCGGAAGGCTTTCACCGTACTGTACAGACTTATATTATTTGTATTGTATTCCTAAGTATAACTGGTACTTCTTCATATTATACATAGTACCTACACCCTGCAACGTAACGTGAGGTATACATTGTCTGGGAGATTAAAAGTTTATGTATTTCTAATACAATTTGAGTTATATGAATGAAGATTCAATTGCTTTATCTATGTAACATTACATAATAATATTAGATATATGTATTGATATTTTGGACTGTCTTAAATAAATCATTTCTCTGAAAACTCGCGAATCTTAAGTAGGCTTTTAGGCTAGAGTAAAATATATTCAATACATTATATAAATTTGACACTTTTGATTGTTAGAAATAAATAAGTTAACTGGTAATTTATTTACGTGAATAAATAGGGTTGAATAACGTTGCAGCATTGAAAAGAAATTCTTTCAAAATTAGTACATTGGAAAAACGCATAACTTGTAAATCAAAATCTGAAATGAAAAAATCTATAGTGGGTATATGACTGTAGTACACTGTCATTTCTTTGGTCTTTTGTCTTCTCGATATTAAATTGAAACATTAATAACCGACTACCAGACAGAAGTGCATTAGACGAGGAAGCTTAGATATTATATATGTATACTAATATATATTTTTATATAAGTCCACTTTATATTTAGTAGGAGGACTGGGTGAGTTATGGTAATACTGACTACTACTAAATAATAATAGAGAGCACTTCTCATTCTGAGTAAATAATTGGAAAAGAGAATTATTATTACTATTATTTTTATTCATACCTTCTTCGCTTTTATTCAATTCATTCGCAGGATCGCCATCGCTCTGAAATTCATCTGAGAGGAAGGATTTGTAATTACTCCTCTTTGAAACTAAAAACTTTCCATTAATTGAAATAATATTTATTTTATTGCTGAATTTCATTTCACGTTATTTAATCAAGATAATTGAATCGATGAAATAGGATAACGAGCTTTATTCGATTTCGTATTTAAATATCGTTGAAACGTTTATTTTTACATTTTTAATTTATAAACGAGTACTAAAAATTCGTGGCATAGAATTCAAAAATATCAATAACACTGAGCGTATAAGATTAAGAAGAAAACACCAATAATGTGAACATTGCGGTTTCTATTTAATATTTATTCTATTGAAAATTACAAGCTTTGATGCACGTTTATTTATTTCTTTTATTTAATTTTTCTTGCACATAAAAAATATGGTGATATCCAGTGGCGATATTATCACTACGGTAGTGATTTCTTCTATCTTCTAACCATGTTAAATTTAATTAAACTACTATTAATTTGACATCTCAAGACATATTTAGAAAGTAGTAACATATCGCATTATATTTATGATCATCGCTTGATACAGTTTCGATTCAAATGGAAAGGTATTGCGTGTGACTGCTAATAAAAAATTCATTCACAAAATTGACGAGTCGTTCACGAAACTTGTAATAAATCCCCAAGTGAGAGTTCCAGGGGCGTTTAGGAAGGAATGTGAGAGAGGGTGCAATCCAACAGGTTGTTATACAGCTACATGATATCGTTGGTATAATGTTAGTGAATAAAGTTACATGGTGTGGTGGTTGGTTGTACCTATTCCCAGAGGTATTAAAGGTAACTGCACCAAATCAGCATGATAATATTTGTTTAAGATTCATACTTTATGAAGTATACAACACACCCCATTAAAGGAAAGGGCGAGGTGTACCGAACGGTTGATATCAAAAATGATTTATTTTAAATCATTTTAACTAGAATGTCTTTAGAAATGTGAGTTAACCAATTGTCTTAAAATATAATGTAAAGTATTTTCAATATCTATCGCAAAAATCAAAATTATTGTGAAGGACTATATAGTTTTATCTTAATAGGTGTGACGATGTGACCGACCACAAATGAAATACTTATGTTTCTATCAAAATGTTACGTAATATTTTCCACGGAACTATTTTCGCTGTAAAATAAATGAAATTCATGACAAGTAAGTAATGTATTACTTATATTTATTACTTTATGTATTTTTGTATTGCATAATCATGACTTAGGCCTTTTACATATATAAGTTTAAAATAAAGAAGTAAAACAGTATGCAGGACAAAAGAAAATAAACTTAATTACATTATTTATCTAACAATAAAATATTTAATTACACATAAAACAAATCTTGATGTTTCCCATTTAATTGATATTTATGGAGAGTTGACAAAATATCATTTAGTCGAATTCGTGACATTTGATTGACTTGTAAATAAAAATAACGTTTTGATTAAATATTAACATAGCACATGGATGATGTTTTCAGACATTGATGTCACGCGAATTAATTCAATGTCATATAAGTATTACGATAATCGATTGACATTTCACATAACCTCTTTTTATACCGACCATCCCTACTATTTTTCAATATTAATGTCAGCATCTAATACGAAATTCAAATAAATAAGAGTCACTTACCACATCCATTGCCACAAAGACATGATTAAGGCACTTTTTATTACTAAAAAAAGGCTTTACTGGTACAAAATCACGTAACGGTAAAGTAAGATTTATATGCAAGGTATCAGTCTATATTATCGAATAAGGGTTGAATGTGAATAGTAGAACATTTCACTCAATAAAAGTCAATTTAGTATCACCGGCTCAATACTTCGTAGATAGTGAATCGTAGATAAAATTTATTATTATTGTACGTTAATAAAATGTAGAATTGAATCGAAGATACGAGCGGCGTAGCAGAGAAAGCTACGAATACTGACCCGTAGTGTATAGTGAATCCTCTACGTTGGAATAATAATAATATTATCAAGTCACACGTAGATCAGAGACACTCAACAAGTGTCTGTTTAACTCTTTAACAAACAAACATATGATCCAGATATCACTGTTACCAGTTAGTATTCTCTCACGCCCACTACCCTTTTTCTCATTACACGATACTTAATTCGAGATATCCAGGTACAAACATTCAATTTTTTCAACTGAATTCACTATACTTTACAAGTTTCTTTAATTAAAAATTTAGAAATATGTACGATAATTTTAATTAAAACTAGTTTTAACAGTGATAATGATGAAAACCTCTTTCTGTTGTGCTTAAGCTTCAAAATATTAATTTAATATTCGGAAAAAGAAAATCAACCAAAATAAGCTTTTAAAAATTGTAGTATTTTAAGTCTGCTTTTTTCGTTTTTATTATTGTTATAAATATTAATGTTTTGCACCTTCTTTCCCCAGTTTCTTTTTGATATTCAAGTTCAGCTTAAGTTTAACATTTCATTCAAATTTTTTTTACATTTACGTTTAAAGCTCATGAAAAACTTTAATGGTTTATTGTCTTAACCTCCATGACATAAAATTACGGGTCTTTATTAAATTTGAAAGTCTTTCGTAAGTTTATCGTATTTTACATAAGTGCAAGAGTATTTTTGTATATGAAGATACTATGAAAAGTATGATGAATAAACACACGTTGATAAAATGCCGATATTAAATAGGCGATTTGAAATAAAAAGGAAGTGAAATAAAAATAATAATAATACAAAGTTTTATAAATAAGGAAGAGATATGTACTATGTACTAAGCACTAGGTAGGTAGGCAGGGAGCGCGGAGTTTATTAACCACGTTCCAGACCCAAATGAACGCGCGTCGAGGCGCAAGGAGGGAAGCGAGGGAGTTGAGATGTTCGTCTCACTCACCCTACAGTTGCTAAGCACCTTTCAATGGAAAATACTTGAGTGAATGGACGCAAAATGATGGACCATTAAAGGTACCGCTTACAAGTTAGATTTGTATGGAATTTTACTCCTAGCAACCCTCTTCTATGATGACGGGTTACGCTATACCTAACTAGCTATATTATATCTACCTATTTATTACTAACTACTTATACATACATAACTATGTATACTTACCTAATAATATTCATATCATAAATATAACTTATTGATCTGCCGCCTTAATAGGCAAACGAAGTTTGTCTCTCAGTCATTCGAATGATATAAAAAAGCCAATACACTTCACACTCATTCTGGGTAACTTTAATATTCAAGTTAACATTAACAACACATGTATATATTATTTTTTTATACACCTACAAGTAAGTTAATACATTATTGGTATTTATGCAAATTATGTTATAACGCCTCATTCACGGAACCGTCTTGCACTGTTTATTATGTAAAAATAAAAACGTTTAACATTGTAGCTAATTTTTTTTTGTTTTGCTTACATAAGGTGTGAATGACATTTCTTTTTCATCATCATAACGCGGTTTTCCTCACGAGGCATGCAGAATGGATCGAGCGCCACTTACTCCTATCCTTGCATACACTTTGCACTTCCATTGCTATCATACAATTCCTCATGCATGCTCTCCTATTCAGTGTGCTAAACACATTAGATTTATTTTTACGCTGTGTTAATTTTTCTTTTTTCCTCATTTCAGCACTGAGAGTTGAATGAATACATTTTTTTAAAGATATATTTCTTATTCCTTCGAACAAAACATTATTCTATTCTGATTCTCGTTTTTCTGCATATAAATGAGTTGAATTGAAGGAACCAAAAGTATGTCCATTGATATTGGGTAGTATTGACACTTTTCATATTATTTTTCTATAAAATAAAAAATATATTTTATATTGACATAGGTATATTAAAATAAATCACTTACTGATTAGTTAATTATTAATTTATGGTTTCACAAAATTATAACATAAAAATACTAGAAAAAACATCCCATTTGAATAAAAATATTTCACCAAGCTAAAAATAATAGAAAATACATCAACAAAAAAGGCAAAAAAATTGCAAATATCTCTTAATTTTTATATTAGGTATAATTTTTTTTTAGGTCCATCGAAAAATTCGTAAGGCGATAAGTGCCGCACATTGTTATTTTAAAAATAAATCTTTTAGCGCTTAGTCCCTATTTTATTTCCAGTACCTATTCAATTATAACAAAACATGAAAATTGCCAAGTCAACGAAATAAATGAGTGATATTTTATAAAAGTCGTAAGATATTAAACACAGGGGTCGATTTTATTAATATAATAATAAGTCGATTGAAAACTATCATTGGTATTATTAATCTATAAATGAGGCTTTAATTCAGTTTAAGAATAGGAATTATAGCGATTAAGATAAACATTGTTTAGTTCTAAAAGAAATGAGAATTGATTTATTAATTTGACCTCAACCTGTTCTCTCCAACTGTAAGTCGATTAATTAATATATTAGTTCTACGTTTGATCAACAGATAAATGTACTCTATTCTAACATCGCTCTTAATTTGGTTTATCAAATTATTTTATATCTGATTTCCTATTTCACAAATATACATTACGTTTCTCTACTCTGCAAATATCTGTTACATCAATTATATAAAACAGGAAAGACGATGAGCTGAGTCGTGTCTTGCAAATATCTAATAATAGTCCACCAAAAAAGGACCGTTTTTTGTCTGCCTGAAAATTTTCAACATCCCAAATGATTCCGTTTCACAATACATAGTTTTTAAGTTAAGTGTCGTGTGAAAAGGTTACCCAATTGGCTCAGAATCACTCCAAATGATGATATTTCCACCTTGCACTTCTGAAAGGAATATTAAAGACCATGAAGAAGATTTTTATTTTTAAAATTAAAATTTTCTACGTTTATTTTTTTGTGAACGAATTCGGTGACCCATTTCTTGATGATTTGTACTTGTACATGTCTCTCACATTTATTAGTGATTCGATTTTTTTGTCGATTTCAGTATTTCAATGCACTTCACAAACTTTTATACGTCGATTTGTTTTGCGAGGCATGTTTTTCACTGCAATGATTGTTATGGAGATTTCTAGAAACTGGGTCAAAATCCACGTTGTACCACTAGGAGAGACGAATAAAAAGAACGAAATACTTTTTCACATGAAATAAAATGCAGCTTTCAAATTCATATTCCTGATCATAACTATATTTTTTAAAACATATTTATTCGTTTAATTATTTTGTTCGTTTCAAATTACACAAAGTCGGTAACTGTCACTCATTGTTATTTTTATATTAAAAATAGATTTATTATTTATTATAATTAAATTTATTAAAATTACTCGTAGGTAAGTACTTGAGCGCATATGGACAAAATTGGAAAGAAAAATGTGTCAGCATTATTAAGAAAATTGTTTCTTCCGTTTATAATATTCGATATTTGTCTATTTTTTTTATCACACTAAAATAATTTCTTTTCCGTGACATCTACAAGTCATTTTGCTTCTGTGTTATCTCCCATAATATATCTTCTCTTCCCTCAATCTGTAGGTATTAATATTGTAGTGTGACGCAATCATCCGAACAAAACATCTGCAAACACAAACACATGGCTGAGAGAGATTCCAGAAATCAATCACCGACATCATTCAGACGTAGTATATTTACTCAGCTTTAAGAGAAATCACATAAAATCTTGGATTGAATGTCAATAAAATACAATAATAAATAATATAAGTTATGGTGAGAAAAGAAATAATTTTGTTCTTAAATCTTTAATATTTGTTTTGAACAATCCTTCAATTTTCTTTGCACTAAATATTATTTTAACTTATCACAAAAAAGATAGTTGCAACTGATAACATTACGCATTAGTTTCTTAATATTATTCATAAATAAAATGTATCTAAGTACACATTTAGAGTCAGTAGATAACTGATTTTATCCAATTATTAGGAGTTTAATGTTCTATAGTATAGTAAAAATAAGGATAACAATACTAAATTAATTATGTACTTACTTAACAAATTTATTTATTTTGTAGAAAATGAGAAAATATATTGATACTATTTGGAGTTCATTGAGACGGGTCACAATAAAAGTTTATTAGTTAATGGAGAAAACAATGAAAACTTCCATTCACAAAATACAAAACTATATAATCTATTTCCAATCATTGTTTGAATGAACAAAGTTACTTTGTTGGAGCTCATAGAAGAAAAAAACATAGTCCGATGACCCCTATTTGGAAAATGAGGTTTACTTATCAAGGAAATGGAGCCTCTCTTTAGGTTTTATACTCGACACAATAGACTCTTTGTGAAGCCAAAAGAATTCAAGCGAAACCAACGACAACACACAATTGAAAGGAGAAAGCTTGGGGTTACCAAAATAAACCAAGAAATCAAATGTAACGTATTACTTACGAGGTTTCCCGATCTCAATGGATTAGAATTATAAAGAAAGAATAATACATTACATGGATATTGATATTTCAGAAAATATTTTGTCCTATTTTTTTATTACATAGAAAATTTACTTCATAAAAGCATGTTTTTTTTTAACCAAGTATTTAATTTATCAAATGGAGTCGCAAAATTTAATAGACTACCAAAATTCCACAATTTTTTTTAAACGTAGTAAATTTTTTTTATTGCTGTTTCATTCCTCTAGACGTATTATACTTCTGTTACTACTACACCATCACGGCATACCCCACAGGTGGGGTGACCGGCAGAGTACATGCATGTAAAAACACGCAAGCTGCTTCTCTGTGTCAACAAAAATCAAGACAATGAGGATGGGTGGCAAACCTAATCGCTGTACTTATGATGTACCTAGAATATCTTTATTTTTTCCAACACTTGCCAACCCCTATTTTTTAATAATAATAATAATAATAATAAAGACAATTTATATTTGGCGCCGTTTAATGATCCGTGACCATCTCAAGGGCGCCATGACTTTTCTTGAAAAGCAGTGTTTTCAGCATACTCCTGAACGTTGCAGTGGGCTGGTTCTTTCTTAACGGTATTAGTATTCAATCATTTTCAACTCCGGTCGATATATAATGTATATGGCAAAACAACGTTTGCCAGGTCAGCTAGTATTTAATATTTTCTTCATTTTCTGAAGTGTCATCTACTTTGTGAACTTCTGCGATCATCTGGGCTATTATTACATTAAATAATAATAAAATAAAATTTACAAGAAAAAAATAATACAAAAAAACACCATTCCTTTCTCGTGAAATGCATCATTGAAATATCGTTCAGTAGCACTTGTCACATAAGAATTAGATATTTGTTAAAATTATATAAGTATGATTTTTTATTTTATTTGAAAGGAAATAAAAGGTTTCCTGTTTTATTTCTATTTTACTCAATATAAATAAAAATGACAATAAATACAAAGAACTTTAAGGCAAGGGATAAAAATGTAAATGGATCGATAACAAAGCTATCAAAATTACGACATCTACATTTATATACTAGTAACTGAAATCTCCCTTCGCTACTGAGCAAATTGTGTTCGTCTGCTGATATATGCTGAAAAATAACCGCCCAACACAAAGAAAAACGATACAAATGAAAGAAAATCCCCTTTGAATATTTATATACTTACAAGTTCGTCTCTAACGTTAATGCATATTTCAGTGTGTAAGAAAAACCTTTTTCATTGTGTAAATACTGTAGAAAATAGATTTTTATTTTTTTAGCTATATTATTAGCAATATGAAGATGAGATTTTGAAAAAAAAAATTGTTAATTCCGAATATTTTTTTGCAATATTATATTTTTCACTGTATTTTGAGATATTGGTCTTGAATATTAATATTTTACAATACAAGATTTATACTTGTTTAAATTATCTGTAAATTATATTAGTAGGTATGTCAATACAATTTAGATAATCCGTGGAGCACACGGCAAAATTGATTTCTCATTCTTGTCCGTAAGTTTTCGAGTGTCCTGTAAAAAGCAGATGTTCATTTTCCATCAAATTCAGCAATGAGGTTTGTCACCCATCCTGAATGTCTTAATTTCGTTGGCACAGAGAAGAAGGCTTGCATGTTTATGACATGCAGCTAGTCTGCTGGCTACCCCACTTGTGGGATATGCCGTGATGGTGTAGTAGAACAATTAAGATTTAAGTAACTTAACGAATGAAGTTAGAATGTTAAATATAAAAAATAAGTTCAAAAAACTATTTAAGAAACAAAGCTATTATCGTTAATATTATCCCAATGAACAAGTCTTTAACCTTAGTTTATTATCTCATAGAACATTGTTGGATATAGTAGACGTAATAATTGCATCCCTCTTTCATAAACTTACAATTTAGATGACAGCATTATACATTGTGGTGAATATATAATTATATCATTTGCATCATAGCGACCGCTTGTATTTTTATTATCTTAAGGGTCATTAAGTGTGGAATAAATCTGGGAATATTTTATGAACTGTTATAATAATTATGATGATTGTCATAATTGTAACGTGTTGTGAACAAATGAAATTCGCTAATTATAACAAAACTATTTATGAAGTTATTTTCCGGCATTTTGTTATAAGGAGTAGTCAAAAAATCTGGAAAAATATATCAACATTCTTCAGCAATAGAGTTTTACAGGGAATTCTTATATATTCGTGTTTTATTTTTACCATTTTATTTCTATTTTTACACAGATATTTATTTCTGTATGATTATTATTCAATGAACTCCATTTAGTGGTTAAACCAACTAAAATTCAAAGATGAGGATTATTATGATGGTGTAAATTAGTGAAGTATCTTTAACAAGTGGAGTAGTAACATCGTATTCACTGTGTCGGTGTTTAGGTAGTAGAATTCCATATCGAAATAAATAAACAAGCGTTTTATTCTACTATTGATTTAATTTATGAGAGAGACGTCTTTCGTCTTATCTCAGATTGACAATCTTAGATTGACAATGTCCTCATAAGACGAAAGACGTCTCTCTCATAAATTAAATCAATAGTAGAATAAAACGCTCGTTTATTTATTTAGTAACATCGTCTCAAGACACTACATCGATAAATCGTACAGAACGTCATCTGTGATAAACAAATAAATATATTTGAAATTAAAAAAAGTATGAAATAAAATTCTCATTATGGTACTCAGTTAGAAGACATTCTTCTTATAATCCACTGTATTTGGTTCTCAAGAGTCCTAAACCATGTTACTGCATGTTCTGTTGCAAAATAAAAGCCTTGCATACTTCCTGCAAGTGATTATATGGGACTGATTGGCTATGTGCTTTGTTGTTTGAATAATATCTCCACATACAAAATGTCGGGAAATCGGCAAGTTCCCATAGATGTAAATGCAACCAACTCTGCATTTGAGTTGTAATGTAACCCATAGTTTACTTGGCAGTTGAAATCCAGGTGGAAGCATTTCTGTTCAATTCCTGTTTTTTTGTTGTTGATGTAAATCAAAGTAGTTTAGGGTTGTTTAGAAGACGCTGATTATAAATGACGTATCTTTTGTTTATAATTGTAACCCTTGATACAGTAAACCTGTTAGCATAGATAGTGGAGAGATTCCCTTGAATTATTCACACAGTCAGTCTGATAATATGTCCAACTACTAAATTGAAAATAAATGCAGTTATCTGTGAATCGCAGGAAATGTTCATCATAATCCTTTGACTAAACGCTGCTTATTTGTCCTGCGAGACGAAGTTATGCACCTTTCATTGACAATTTAGTTTCATTAATTTCTGAAACATTACATTCCTCCTCACCTTTTACTGTATGCACACCCTTCCATCAACCTTCTACCCCCTCATCTATCGTCACGCATTTTGGTTTTCACCCTGATTCCTTTTTACGGAAAGGACTTTGATTTCACCACATGAAATGTATCATAGCATACCTACATATTAAAATATTAGGGTAATATTTTTTAACAATAAATTGTTTTAAAATCTGTTTGATACTCAAGTTGAAATTTAAGTACAAAGGATCATTTTTACGATTTATGGAAACGTATATAAATATTGTCTAGTTTATACTATTTCAATAAACTTTAAATCGCATTAATCGTTTTTTTTTACCGGTATTTTCCTTAGTAAAACATATTTTACGAAGAGTATTTATTTTATATTTTGTCATCCTTTAAGTACATTTTTTATGATTAAATTACAGGGAAAATATTTGCCATAACTGCATCGGTGACAATATTATTTGTAACATAAACGTAATTCGATCTGACATTTTCCCATCAGCAGCCTGCTACAGGAACTCTTAAGTTCCCGGGGAGTCCATTTAGTGCATGACAAATTTGCTAACTTTTAGCGGTGGCACTCAAATATTTCCCCCCATGTATACCAGCATAGGCATGATACTTATTGTACTTCTACCCCCCGCTTTCCTTTTACCCTCTCCACATCTCTTTTCCCTATCTGCAGGAGGTATCCGACTTGAAAACCATCCGCAATGAATTTATCAAGTCAATGCTTCTGAACAATGCCTTCTGAAATTACATTTCATATACCCCAACTTGATCAAAATGCACTTTGTTCTGTCTGATACTTTGTTAGCATACAATTTGGTAAGCTATAAAACTAATTTAGTTAGTGTTTACATAGACTAGAGCTTATTTTACGCAGGAAGGCACTGTAAACAATCATTGTGGTGAAAAAACTGAAAATGATATAGTCTTATAAGAAAGGATTGCCTGATAATGATAATTTATCTAATCTACGAATGAAAACTATGTTTTATCAAAATAGGTAAGTATGAAAGTTAAAAAATGTATTTGAGATTACCACTTTACATTGTTTACATGATAAAATTGACATTCAAAAAAGCATTAAACATTATTTATCACGCAAATAAGCAAGTATATGTAGTTAACCAATAATTTTTCAAAATCTTGTTTCAAATGAACCATACATAATCTTCGTGAATTATTTTATTTATTTATTCTTTACTATACATTGATGACAAAAAATGTTGAAATAAAATTAAAAATACAATCAATACACAAAGGGCGAGTTTATCGCGGAGGTATGATTTTTCAAACTTACACAAAGGTTACTAGACTTTCAATTTAGCAAAATTTAACTTGGATATCTAAAAAAAACACTTTGATTTTGATATACACATCAACAATAAAACGGATAGTGTAAAGACAATTTAATATATGCGCACATTTTTGTCTACCCTAAATGTTTATATAAATACAATCTCAATGTATTCTACTCTTTACCCTTCTATACAACATCTAAAAGCCACGCAATTTTCATGTTTCAAAGTGTACAAATGGGAAACCCATTTAAATACTCGACTCAATTTCAATATATTGTATGTACATACAAATGCAAGTCTCAATATTGTAAGCGTTTCTCAATAACATCAACAGTTTCTATAGAGGGAAGAAGATCTAACAATATTACTACGTATTGTAGTATTTTAACCCGTACTCGCAATAACAGATTTTTTTTTTTTTTTAAGATATATCTGGGTTTTGTTTGTTATAAACCCAAATACAACCTTATACACCTTTCACAGTAAGCTACTAAAAGCTTGTGTCGTGAAAGGGGAGTTTGCCGGCACCTGGTATCGAACCACCGACCCCATGTTCACGAGGCCGAGACTCTACCTCCAGGCTACCGACGAACTCAAAAATAACTATTATGCCAACTGTTTTATTCCTCTAAGTGACATTTTATTCTTTTCTATTTTTAAAGATTAGGACTACTAAGTTTCAGTTTATAAAAAATGTGAAATTATACTGGATATAAAGTTATTATTTGTTATAAACTTGTTTGGTTATTTTACGAACCCAAATACATTGAAAAAACACTAACTATTTCAGCAGAATATTATTCAGTAAAATTCAAACAATAAAAATACACAATACAGCAATATTATTTGTAGGACGAATAGCATACATATTCATAAATTAATATTACATAATATAATACGGATTAATGATCATTACGACTGTAGGTATACGATACACCTGCATAGGTAACTATCACTCATACATAAGTGAAACTTTACTCCTAAATAGAAATAAGTAAGTATAGTCATATCCTACTTTATAGCTAACTCTCGGGAGTCTATTTGATTGTTTTTGGCCAATTCTGAGCATAAATCGTCAACTGACATTAAAAAAATAATAACATTATGGATCAAGGTTCGAGTTCGTCGGTAGCCTGGAGGTAGAGTCTCGGCCTCGTGCACATGAGGTCCGTGGTTCGATCCCAGGTGCCGGCAATCTCCCCTTTCACGACACAAGCTTTAAGCTTACTGTGAAAGGTGTATAAAGTTGTATTTGGGTTTATAACAAAAACCTAGATATATCTTTAAAAAAAAATATATCAGGTGCCAGCAAACACATTAAAGTTGTATTTGAATTTATTACCAAAACCCTGATGCATTTTTAAAAAGAAAAAATTAAAAGTAGGTAATGAAAAGGTGCACTACATCATAAACCATTTTGTGAGTAATTTGTGGACAAATGTATTCTTGCAAGTACAAGAACAACTGAAATCAAGTCAACGTAAATATGTTTTTTCGTTGACTTATTAAACGCAATACAAAAGTTTGACAATAATTTTAATTAAGTATATAGGTATTTTTTCTATTTTTTTATAATAAAAAAATATATCTGAGTTTTGTTATAAGCCCAAATACAACCGTATACACCTTTTACAGTAAGCTACTAAAAGCTTGTGTCGTGAAATTGGTTGTTCAATTGTAATGCGCAATGTAATAATGTTGAAATGTTGAAATATCTTTATTTCTCGGATATTTCAGGAGTCCAAGGACTCCTATTTATCCGTTTAGGTGAAGATTTTTTTTAATATTTGGACTCTCTCTATTCTAATATAACTATGCCAGTGTTGGCATCTACGATCCTACCACGTCAGTGGGCGGGGGACCCGGCTGACGCAGCAGATCCCATCTTGAGACCCACACATCTACGAATGTCTTAAAGCAATGTAATAAATGATAATGTATCGTGAATGTCTACTCGTTCATCCATATTTTTATGCTATAATTTTTGTAGAGAAATGGTTACACAGCTGTTAAGCCAGTAGATATCTATTGAATAAAATATTTTTTTAGATTATATTGGTTCATGGTTTTTCTATGGCTTTAACTAATTCATCTCTCGCAGAGTGTGAATGCAGTACCTATAGAAAGTAAATCTTCTCAGTTACACAGACGCAGCAAAAGTTCAGTGTGATCAAGTTTAAAGGGAGTTATATATAGTAATTAATAATGTTTAATGATATTCAACATTGAGAAGGGTGTAGATTTTAATTTGACTACTCTACAATGCTTCGAATAATAATTGAAAATGTCACAAAGTGATTCTGTGTAGCAGGACTCATTATTAATATGGTACGTGTATAGACACATATATCTGTGATCTATTTATTAGATTATTATATCTTAATATTGCTGAAAAAGATATACAATTTTTAAAACACACAAAATAGTATATCCAAAACCTATGATAAAAAAAGCAAATCCTAAAAATTTTTAGTTATACAAAAGACTTGCTTAAAAGTTTTGAGTTCTAGGTGTAGCCATTTAAGTCGAATAATTTCACATGAAGTCATAGATTTTATTATTGAAATTAAGGTTTACAATATAGCTGCATACTAAATGTAAGTTGGTGCTAAAAAATAGGCACTTCTTTAAACAATAAAATATTAAATTAGATTTTAGTATACTGTAATATCTTTCAAACCAACGTAATATGAAAAGGATACAATGTATTTCACTCATAATGTATCAGATTTTGTTATTATCAAACACAATAGACAGATATCATTTTCAAAATACGTGGAAATTAATAGAGTAGCTACTACATACATAATATTTTGATATAATCCTCTTTACAATAGATAATCCATATTAAAATCATTAGGTAAAATAATACCTCTCAACATAACAGAGGATCCTCATCCCCTCTTGTAAAATGCTATACTACGTTTCGTTTGTTTGTTTTGCAGTGAGGGAAACATGAAATAATCGTAATCCTCCAAATCTCAACAGACAATGTTGCCACTTGTTAGTTAAATGGAAAAAGCTTTACTATTGCATTATCTAGATTAGATTCTCTTCTTTCGAAAGCCCTTTACCCTTGTTTATGTCTCATAATGTTATTTATATTTTTATTCTACATTTTCGTACTGTTTTATTAGTTTCTAAGTGTAATTTCTTCTTAGTACTCTTATTAATTTGATAAGGAGTGTAGACTACATCTTTTAGTTATTCATTTATCTTTAGTCTACTACTGTTATATATGTATGTACTCTGGGTTAGTTAAAATATACCTCAATTATGAAATAAACTCGCTCTCTATAATATATTAAATATTTTAACTCATAAATTTATGATAATTTGTAATTCCTTATGATAAAACCAATGTACTGTAAATAATTAAATATACGGAATAAAAATTTCTTAGTAAAATAATTGCTACTAACATCAATCTTAACACAGAAGCATTGAAATTAAAGAGACGTTTTTCTTTTATTTGTTCCTTGTTCGTGAAGCTCTCTAGGTGGAACCAATACTCCTGCATATAGAGAGGTCGCAGTTGCAATGGCTGGGTGACGTTCTCCGCATGCCAGAAGACAGACTACCACTTAGATCTTTGGAGGCTGTGGGAGAATGCAGAAGACCGGTGGGCCGTCCTAGAAGAAGCTGGCAAGGGCAGGTGTCAAACTTGTATGTTGAAAGGCTTGGTTTGGAGTGGCCAGAGGTCCTGGAAGCAGCAGTGGACAGGGATCTCTGAAGGAGGTACCTAGGCGCAATGGGTTCCCGACCCAACTAGGACAAGGGGAAGAAGATGTATGTATGTATGTTCCTCAATGAAACAGATGGAACAAAAAAAATACATAAATTAACATTACCATATTCAAGATGTTTCAGACATAACCTTCAAGGGTGTACAACTTTACACACTGAAATAGGCACAAGTTAGTAAACCCTTTAATTACCTTTCTTATACAATAAGACGTGAGAGTTTCCTAGATAGATTTGTACCTACATTTACATATAACATAGTAATGAAATTCCCTCTATAAAATTATTATTTGATCACAATACAATTCAATTCACATCAGACTTATAGATGCTGTAGATTTTATGGGTGATATTCTTCACATCGATTTCAATATCCAATTAAATTATTATTATTCTACAGAGGTGTTTATTATTGTATTACTACTATTTCACAAAGCCACGTGACTTGCCAGCTTGTTGTCAACTGCAGATATTCTATAAAACTCCAAGTACCTGCTTATATTTTCGTACAGCTCTCATGAGAAATTCATATTTATCATAAACCAGATTCTCGTAGTTATATATAGGTAAACTAATATTCCCATAACCTACAAGTAAATATTATAAAGAGATGTGAGTGAAAACACTCATAAAATTTGGTCTCACAAATTAAATATAAAAAAGGTATTGCTTTAGTTTATCTTATTTCGACTGTAGTATGAAGAAATGGATTGTGATTAAAACCATCATTCCGTTTTCCTTAATTTATTAGTATTCATACAGTTCCTTTTGCATTCAACGCGCTCTGCACAATATGCACAAGAGTTAAGAATATTAATATGCATAAAAGTTAGTTGTGGCTAAGAAGCCATGTAGGCATACCTTCTTAAACGCTCTGTTCTCGTTTATTCTTTTCACACAAACTAGCGTAGCATGTTTATATTATTCAACTTATTTTCATTACACAAGAATTCATGAAATCTAGTACAATATCAATATTATACTTGTCGAGGATCAATCTCGCATCAGAAGAAGTAATATTAACATTATTTAGGTAATAAAAAAAAATGTTAGATTACTTTTACTAATAATATTAGTTTAAAAATGTATTCAAATGACAAAGAGGACACGAATATAGTTTAGGTTTGAGTTTTTAGTAAATTGATCACTATAAAATTGATTACAACTATGCATGCAGTAGAGGTATCTTATAGATATGGAGGCAACCCAGTGCTAAGTCTAAAGGGAACCAGATTGAATTATCTCATGGTTGACGTGAAGAGGGATGCGAGTCGTTAATCAAATAACTAATTGAATCATATCACAAAACAGCTAAGTGATGGAAGTGCTTATTCCACATCACTCACAACAAATTATCTTAATATGATTATTATTCGGTTCTCATATATAACAATATTTATTATACTTAAAAATGGAATGAATGAATATAAAGAAATTAAACATTTGAGTGAGCTTAAGTCAATTGTAAGCTCATATAAATCACTCAATTCCGTTTATAGTAGTGTGATCGATATAATAATATTTTATAATCATTGATTTCCATTGAAATCTGTTTTGATTGGTAATATAATTTGCAGTGACTCTTTTAAGTCCAGTGATATTAAAGTATAAGAAACTCTAAATGTTTTCCGGAAAACCCAACGAGAAAAGAACCTCTTATGTACATTTGAACGATTTTAAACCTTATATATAAATGTGTTATGACATTTCTGAACGTATTGTAATTACCATATCCGCGGTGATTTACATTACTAGAAGATGCGCGATCTCTTGTAAGGCATTAAAATTTACGTATCTTACAAGTATCGTGTATATGACTGCATATAAAAATAATAATATTGTTGAATGTGTAGGTGAAATAATAAAAAGAAAAGTCTCATGTATTGTTGTGGGCGCCACCGCTAAACAATGAACCCAACGGAGACTGGTACAGATCATACTCGTGGGAGGGTTACATAGCTGGTTTTTTTCAACTAAAATTGACGATATAATTAAATTTTATTTATAAGCACACATTTTTTGCCATTAAATTAATTAATATAGCACTATGTCCTTGAAAATTTCAGCAGAAAAAACAAAAACTTGTAAATTAAAAATTATTTGAGTAAATGTATTAAAAACGTGCGATGCTTCAAATAATGTCTTATTTGTGGGAAATATTCATAGGAAATAAACGCTTATTCCTGTCACAAGGTTCTATTAAATTTGCAAAAGTTTATTGACGGGGTGTGGAAGTAAATTAACTACACAATACTACTATACTATACCCTCACGCCGTGTCCCAGGAGAGGTGGGCAGAGAGAACGGAACGCCATATAGATCTATCCTTACAAACTTCTTTCGCTTCCTCCACATTCATCCACTTTCTCAGACATTCGTGCCGATTTCTCTTACTCAACACGAGCCGTCCTTTAGAATTTGATCCACGTGGTTCTTGGACGTCCTTGCTTCCAATAAATTTGCCAATTAAAAATAATTAAATTATCATTTCGAGATGTGCGTGAGATTGGCTGCAGAGACACACACATATTTATAATATATTTTAATGATGTACGTGTACTTTAATTTTAAAAATTAAATTTAAAAAAAGTTATGTTTTCCTTCAATACTTCCCTACGAGCCTGATGGTCTAGTTTTAATCATGTTAATGGTTTCGCATGAATACAGCGAGCTTTAGCGTATTGAAGAAAGAAAAAGGGGTGCTATGGATGTGAAGTGAGTCCTACGCCACCGTATGTGGGTGAGAAGACAAGCACCTACCTACCTACCTATCTATCTCTTTTACTAACACTACTACTACTTGTACAACAGCTACTGATACTACGACCGACACATATACATACACACAGTATTGTCTAATAGAGGATGAGGCAGTGGAAAAAAAGGAGTTTTGTATATTATAATATACTCTAATATTTAGAATCATATTAATAATACATACGATCAAAAACTGTATAAAAAATTATCCATAACATTATTGCGACATTAATAGAATTAACTAAAAAAATAATTAATACAGATACTTAGTTCAGATACAATTAGATAATAAAAAATTAATTAATGAGAAATTCGGGACTTAGTTTATTTTTTATATATTTATTTACTCCACAGAGACAAAAAAGAGTTGACAAAGCATTAATAAAAGAAGAAGAAAAAAACACATTGATACGGTCGGGCCATCCCCTCAATTTAGCGTGTCTTATAAATTATACAAAAAAAGTTAATGTAAGGGTAGTAAGCAGATCTCGTCCTGTGCAAGTCCAGAAAACCAGACTCACACTAAACTTGCAACTTAGACAATAAATTTAAAAAAAATAAACATTGCAATGGAAGAAATATAGTTTTAATTAATAATTAAACCTTTACGATGAACACTATTAAGTCTTCACAACAAAATGAAATTAAATATGCAAATGAATAAATTAAAATAAAATATTACTTAACATGTATTCAAATTAACAACTTGGACATTAAAAAAATAAACAATATTCAATTTGCAATCTGCATCCTCGGTACAATTAAGGGTGGGTTAAGGAGGGGGTAAGATTATATTTTTCGCTGGCTGGGCAAAATGCAGATTAACTAGTAGGGAAAACAGATTTATGGGTTTAGTAACTGAAGACATTTGGGGATAAAATAGCGAGGATTTGTATCTAGTGCTTTGCATGTAACTTAATACAGCTATAAGAGGCATTTTGTTTGATGAGATACTTATGTTTTTATATTATGATCATTTTTGAAGTATAAACTGCAAGGAATTTTATTACACAGTTAAAAGAGATGTATTCTTGTATTCTTGACTAGGAAAATGAAATAATAAAATGAATAGGATTTAATGAAAATATTCACGGTTTGTCTAACAAAATGTTGAAATAGTTCCCTTTTCATAATTCATCTTTTCTAGAAAAGTGAGAGATTTAAGTACCAAAATTTTTTCTCATTTTTCCATTCATGAATCTTCATTTTTGATAAACCCGAATAATGAATAACTTGAATGTAAATGTGTGAAGGTGGAATAAATTAACAGCGGGAGGAATCAAAGCCAGGATCTCTTGCCTATAAAACACATTATTTTGTAACTGATATTGAAAAAATCGTACGTGCATAATATGTTTATTAAATTGATATACTTTCAAATGATTTCTCCGCATATCTTTTTTATAACATATTCAATGTCATATAATATAATGGCATCCTGTTTCTCTTTACTTCATGGATATTGAATCTCATAGAATTGATATAATAATTATTTCTAGTATCAAACCCCAGCTGATCCGTTCAGATTTGAAATGAACATAATATTCATATTATTACGGAATGGAGGCTTTATAATAATATGTACTTTCTAAGATAGTTATTATGTGAACCGGAAATTCAATCAGTTTCTTATGCGAGAGACCGGAAGTGATACAATCAAGTCCTTTGACGAATATCCTTTTCGAAAGATAAATCAGCTATTGATATGTTCATACGAGGAAATTGACAAATGCTAGTAGTATTTAGAGTAGGTACTTGTTAGTATATTAATATTTGTTAATAATTCAACACCTTAGTTGGAAGTTATGGGTTCGTTGGAAGAAATCGCACTTCTGCGATAAATTCGCCCTATGTATATGAATTGAATGATTGATTACAGGATGTCCAAGAACTACGTGGCTTGACCACGTGGATCAAATTCTCAAGAACGGTCGCATGTTAAGTAAGAGGAATCGGCGTGCATGTATGAGAAACTGGATGAATGTAGAGGTAGCAAAAGAAGTATGTAAGGATAGATCAAGATGGCGTTCTGTTGTCTCTGACTATCCCACCTGGGACACGGCGTAAAGGTGTAGTAATAATAATCGGATGATTTTTATAGCGCCGTTTTGTGGACAGATCCACCTCAAGGGCGCATAAGTAGTATAGTATACATAGTATTTAAATGTATTTCGGTGTAATTATTCTTGAAATAAATGTACAGTAAAGAAAAAATAAATATTAGATTTCAACACATTATTTATGTAATGTTCACCTTAGAAAAAAACAATAAATATTTTTGTGGTAAAGTAAAATTATTAATATAAATGTGATAATATGTTGCCGATTCTAAGAATATGCCAGTGTTATAAAAGTTTGTGTATCTACTTGCTTAATTGCGTACGTGATTTTAAAATTACAATACTAATAGATATAATCAATACATGCAGATTTGTATCACAAATGCTTTGTTCGATAAAGTGCTCGATAAGGAAATGATGATATATTTGAATTGTATTTATTATTTGTATATATATGTATATAATTGTGTCTCTTTCCCCTCACAAAAAGTCATAAAGACATTACTTAAATGGCAAGCGCACGTTATTTTGTATAGAGGTAGCGAATAGGACAACTATGACAACAATTATCACCCGATTTATCATACGACGCTTATCAGACTCATTCCTGTCCATTAACCAGGAACCCTTTCATTTGAGAAACTTCCATTTCCCATTTCCGCTATCGCAGCACCATCTTTTGGGGGAAATTCATACTAAAGCGATGTTATAAACCACCCTCCTGACGGCGAATGTAGCGCCGCACTGTGCCGTACAACGAACAGGAAACAGATAGGACGGGATTCTGTGATGGGATTATTGAGAGGTATTATAGAACTAGGAATTGGTCTGTCACTAGGATAACACCACCTATTATACTTTAATTTACTCCCTACGAAAGACGAATATATCTTGATGTAGCAACACATTCGCAATTTTATTTTAAGTTATTCGCGGAAGTTACATACTAACTTCTAGTTCAATATCGTAGTAGGTAGGTACCTATACAAATTTCTAATTTTTATTTTTTATCGATTACATAATCTTTTTTGACAAAATATACCTCAAATTATTTGAAAATTCGTCAATGATCTGTTTTCTAATTAAATCATTTATACACTCGATTTTATTTTTAATTATTTCCTCTTATTCACAAACACAGTCTTTCTGTTAATGGAGACTCTATTACACATGGTAGACGGACAATACATAGTCCATAGTTTTACAGAAATCAATTCTATATATAATGTGATTGGTTATTATTTAAATAAAACAAATTAATTATAAGAAGACATTAAAATTATATTTATTAGAAGAAACTATATTATTTTCTATCTGTATTTGTATAATATAACTTGCAATACAAGTTATATTAGCATTAATATGATTCGTATCACACTTGGCAATATTTCATCCTAAAAAATGTATTTTGATAGATGACTAAACATAAAATAAGATGAACTCTGATCTCCAATATTCCATCCTTATAATATTGTGGATATCACACAATGAAAGCAACAAGAATCACCACAGTAAAAGTAAATAACAAAGTGATCAAAATTCAGTAGGATCATTCTGTGTATGTGTACTTTGTACTATATTGTAGTAGTGTAGTGTACTGTACTGTGAGGCTTTTGTATTGAAAAGAACTTAGAAGAGGAGCATCAATGCAATATATTGCTATGTGAGGAGTTTACGCTAATATTTACTCAGGAAAACTCCCAGTTATATTGCTACAAAGGTTCTACAACATTCACATTATTTTTAAGTGTACGATTTATTTACGGTTTTGAACTTCGTACATTAATTAATATTGATCTTTAATTCCAAATACTTGCTTCACTAGATTAAGCATAACATTTTACGCATTATAAAATTACGTAAATTATTTTTAAATTATTTATATAAGAATGACAAAGAGGATATACTTGTCTGAAAGAAAAGGTGTGAGGAAGCGCGGACGTCCGAGAACCACGTGGCTTGATCACGTGGATCAAATTCTCAAGGACGGCCGCGTGTTGAGTAAGAGGAATCGACGTGCGTGTATGAGAAACTGTATGAATGTGGAGGAAGCGAAGGAAGTGTGTAAAGATAGATCTGTGTGGCGTTCCGTTCTCTCTGCCTACCCCACTTGGGATACGGCGTGAGGGTATAGTATAGTATAGTATAATTATTTTTGTAGGCTAATGATATAGTACATGATTTTTTTCATTGCAATTCAGTGTAACTAGCCACAAAACTCATATTATTATTATTACTGACAAAGAGACGATTCTTACAGGGATCATTACAGCGGAAGGCCAATGCGATCCCAGAAGAAAATATCTTGATAATTAGCTACTAGTTGTACAAGACTCAATGGACAGCTTCACAGAGACATGTCTTGTGTGTAGAAATTGATTAAATATATATAATAGTATAAATAGATTCTTCTGGGACAAAGACAACGAAATAAAGAAAACTATGTGTTTCTCTGTAAATAAACATTTTTTTATAAGCAAAAACATACTTATATAAAAGTAATTAAATAACAAAAAACATAAAATATATCATAATCAGATTAAATTAACAAAAATACATTTAGAGACCGTATTTCAGGTCTTTTATATCTAACACAAAATATTTTATGAAACAAAATCACTCAAACAACTGTCAGATAAAAATTCTAAGTATAAATTTAAGTAAATCCCTCGAATTAGTCATGAATTAGTAGACATGGTATCACATGAGTAGGTGGTTTTCTTTTGAATATATTAAGAATATCTGGATAAAACTTAATTAATTAATAGAATATTCATTTATAGTTTTTACTCCTTTTGTATGTTTGTATATACTTAAGTATGTATTTATCTTAAATTATTTTATATTATTTGATCGGTTGGTTAATCACTGAGAAGAATGGTTGGTAAAACGTTGCGAGATAGAGTGAAGAATGATGATATCAGGAGAATGAGCGGATGTGTGAGGAGTGTTGTGGACAGAATGCGTGTAAACAAGTTGAGATGGTTTGGACATGTTGAGCGAATGCAAGATGAAAGGATGACGAAGAGGATGTATTTATCTGAAAGAAGGGGTGTGAGGAAGCGCGGACGTCCAAGAACCACGTGGCTTGATCACGTGGACCAAATTCTTAAGGACGGACGCGTGCTGAGTAAGAGAAATCGGCGTGCATGTATGAGAAACTGGATGAATGTAGAGGAAGCGAAAGAAGTATGTAAGGATAGATCTATATGGCGTTCCGTTCTCTCTGCCTACCCCTCCTGGGACATGGCGTGAGGGTATAGTATAGTAGTATAGTATAGTAGGTAGTTAATTACAAAACACGAAAATAAGTCAAAAACTCTCATTCATAACACAGTTGGAGCAAGACAAGAATAACAATAAATAAAGAAGAATAAAATACAAATATTTATCAGTTTATAACATTTGTTAAGCCAAAAAATTATAAATGCAAATATCTATATTGAGAAATCGAGATTTCAGAATTATATTGATGAAATTTCTCTCTAATAAGTGATAGTGAAATAAGTATTTACCTACTAATCAAAAGGAAAAAATATGTAACGATGCAATATAATACACACTTACATTAAATCTTTAAAACCTTCGACTTTGGAGTGAGTAAAATTCCTTTACTATTTCTTTAATATGTATAACCGTCATATGATATGGGGAGATATATTTTTAATATCAGGGTAGGCAATGTCAATAGACTGATGTTTAATATCAGTTGGATATTTGATATGCCCTGCAGTAAAGAGAAGATGACGATTCAGATTATCTAAAGTAGTAACAAATATTAATGCATGTTACTTTTATTACATCCAATATCAAAGAATAAGAAAGTCAACGAATACTATTACAGAAAAACATTTTTAAAACTCATATTACAGAAAAATGTTAAAAATTTATATTTGTCTATATCACAGCTTCATATCTTCTAAAATAATCTAATTACTATTTTGTCTCTGTATTTTGTAATAACTTCTTTTTCATTTGAGTAGATATTTTGTAAGAAATCTGGAATAAATACTTACGCTTATTTACGTAATTATGACTTAGAAAATCGATTGATTCACGCAATTCACCAAATATTTTTTTTAATTACATCCTTGCAACACAATATCTTTACAATTCGTTTTTTCTTTTATTATGGCTTTTGTCTGCATATAATGAATATCCTACACATGATGTATATAAGAGAGAATATCGGAGCCTTTGATTATTGCTCGGTAGTTTAATTGGACAAAGCACACCTTGCACACGTCCCGTCCGGGGTACTACCCAATAAGGTGACGTTGTCATTTCAAAGCTTTAAATGATAGTTTCATGTGTTAAACCTTACATAATTATATAACCCGATGTAATGGTCAATAATTGTAAAAATGACATCGATATACATGAACATACAAGTCGTCCTAAAAACATAACATTTAGAGTGGACGGCATCTTAACATTTCTATTAACTTTTCTTAAATTCAATATCCGGATATTATTATGAGTTGAGTATGACGTAAAATTCATAAGAATTGCATTAATCCAATTGTAATAAGTTGGCACAATAAAAATATTTACGGGTCACAGAATTCATAAAGGCGGGAGGGCGATGAGAGGGCTTCCGTCGCGACGCTGAGGCGCCCCTGGTTCGGCGGCAGACAGATTTATCTGCGGGAATGGCCCAGAAAACACAAACCAAATTGGGGGAGACTCACTGGAGACGTTCTCTGATTCCAACTACTGAACTATTAATCGATAAACTAAGTGTGTATTGTGATTCTGTTTTGTATTATTACTAACTGGTCTTCCCAATGAATAAAAGTCTATTTTTGTACATTGTTATATTAGATACATATATTATGTACGTACGTCCTTAATACAGCTTTTTATGATATATTTATGTTATATCTTGATATAAACGTGAACTGCTCTCATGTATTGAATAAAAAAAAATACAAATTGATAAAATATAGTCCTTAAAGGATATTATCAGCTTCAAGTCTCGTATCAATTTAAGTCCAAGTTAATCTTTTGATATTTACTGAATTAAAACTTCATTTGCAATGAAATTGAAAAACTATACCTATGTACATATATACCTAATATGTATAGTAGTGGTTATGGAGATATATTTCTATTCGATTCAAAATATTGATTTTCATTCATACTTATATGACAAAATTAAGATAGATAAAATTTTCATTAAGTAAAACTGTTCACCATTTTTTAACAAAACGTATCACGAAAAATATATTTTATACTCATTAACACATACTATTTTGCTATTCCCACGATCGGGGAAGCCAGCGGACGAATTGCAAGTAATAATTATGCAATTATTTATTTATTTTATTCTTCACTGTACATTGGTTACGAAATTACAAAGTAAAACAATGTCATAAAATTATCAGTTATACAATTCAATGTACAGAGGACGAGTTTATCGCTAAAATGCGATGTCTTCCAACTAACCCAGTCCTTTAGTCCTTTTTGTTGGAATAAAAATTAATATAATATTCAGGATGGGTGGCATATTCATACTACATCGCTGAACTGAATATTTTACACGTCTTACACGGAGCGTTATACGAAAACTTACGTTTTACAAAACATTCGATAACTTAAAGACATTTTCCTTACCAAGGACTCTACGGGAAATATTATATTTAATCTTCATAAATAAATCTCAGCTGTGATTTTATTTTCCGCGATAAAAATGAGAACAACGGACTAGACGTTCTGGCATCGTTTTTCTATCCCCAGTAGGTATCTAGTTTACAATATGATAAAGTAGGTACCTGATCTTGAGAATTTCCTAAGAAACTTGATACTGTCAGTTTGTCTGTTACGAGGGACAAACGCTCCCTATCTCCTTATTAAAACACAATATTCATGTCAACATTATACAGCCATATCGATCATGGGAGAAATAATATAACAGTAATAAAAATATGACGGATGGTTTGATTTATTTTAACGGATATTTTGAGATATGATTTATTGCTGAGCTTCTAAGTATTATATTCACAATCCTAATGAACGTTTTATGGAAAACGACGTAATATGTAGAAGAAAAAATCTCAGCAACTCATTTTTCACGAATTAAGAATATCAGCCATATAGAGATTGTTAATCGTTTTCAAGACTCAGTGTGCATACACATACCTTCATACTTTTAAAATTAATGGCATAGCATGTAAAAAGTTCAAGGATAAAAAAACACAGCTATAATGATGATGTGCGAGAAGAATCAATAAATATAAATAAAGAAGATGTTTATTTTAGAAAAAAAAAAAAGACTGATGATACAAGTAGTCTTTTCTTTTAATACTTAATAGGGAATAATATTATAAATAATTCTCGAAAGAAATTATTGGAAAAATATGGGAGATCCTTAATTCAAATGTGAAAAAGTGGATTTAGAGAAAAGAAAAGATTTAACTCCAGAACGTAAAAAAGCACACAATACCTATAATAATGTGATTATTTTAGAAAAAATGCGAACTCATTCAGAGTTTGCATAAAATATAAACATTCCACTATAAAATATAAAAATTCCACATAAAATATAAACCTACACTATATTATTAATTTGAATACATCTCTTATTCTGATAAGTATTACGTATGTATTCTATACAAAGTGGGATTTGCCGACTCTTATAAAGGTTTTAATTACACGTTGCGTTTTGACCACCGAAACTTCCCACAAGTCCCTTGTGAGTAATATCATGTTGATTGGGGAATCCATAGCTGTACCGACTCGACATAATAATAATTATAATTTGTACACCGCTACTTTATAACGAGACTGATAATCTCTTTGATAAAATCCCATCACTAGGATTGACAGATTCTGTCATTCCTTTGAAGGCATTCATGTATTAATTAATTTCAGCGAGACTCACGTATCGAATATCCTATTCATTATTAACGTTGTAGTACTAGAATTATTTTTTCATTTTAATTATTACTATTAAATATTTTCTAGGCACTTTTTTATAAATTTAACTTGATAATGTTACACTTTATGTTAAACTCTCGTTTTTTATAAATCTAATTGTTTGTGTCTTTTTTTAAAGTGATCGTACCTTTGTATACATGTATTGTATGTATACAGGGGTTTAACACGTAAAAAGTTTTGGTCGTGATTATGTGTAAATAAATAATAAAATAAAAATGGATTTTATTTCATAATATTACATTAAAATTTATTTATAGTTTCAAATCCAAATCATCTTCCATTTAAGATTAAAAAATGGCATGACATTTAAAATAGATATATAAAAGATATATGAAATGTCATATTTATTGTTTTTTACCAGCTTGGGAAACTTATATGAGTTATCCTTATTTTTGCAATTTTGATGGATTGCAAGAAAAAACTTTATTTCAACAATTTTTAAGTACATTTAGCAACAGAAGATATTGGATTTTAAAGGGTTTATTATGATTGTGTATACACTTGTGAATACAAATTGAAGAAAAATTATACAACCTCATCATATAGAAAAATTAAATAGAGCCGTAAAAGTTCGTTTCTTCCTTGTTTGTATTCTACATACATTTAAAATAGCAAAATGAAAGTGAAAACGACACATTAACAAATTCTTTGTAAACAATATATAGTACCTACTCTTTTGAGAATAGATTCATCATTCAACATTTATTCACAGGGTGTAATATAAATTCAACCCTTTAAAATCACATGTGGTCACAAGGAATGACCAATTGCCCAAATTGTGAGAACCACCACCCATTGCCCAATACGTAAATGACCAAAACAATTATTCTAAGTGCCTGGTACATACTATATGTATTAAATTTAGTAGCTACTGCATCCTCATTATTAATTCTCTATCATGATTTATGGGTTTATTATTATTTATTATGCATGAACACGTATTCCATTTACAACTTACTTATTATACTCATACTTATTATATAAGATAAAAAAATACTAAATATAATTTTTCACTCCATATGATGTGCTTAATTTTTTCTACTCTTAAAAGCCTTTATGAATAGAAATATTTAATAAGATGTAGAAATTGTTTGATGGTAACTTGCTTCAAACTCTATAACAGTGAAATATTTTGTATTCTAGCCAAAAATTAATCTCAGTTGCATCATATTTTAAGCATTAAAGAACATGATCTTATCAAATTATTATTATTCCCTTTAAACTTACTTTGCACATTATTAGAGCTTTTGGCCAATACGATGTACAAAGAGCATAGTTGTTTGAATAATTCAGCAATATTTTCTGTTATTATCAAATTCTTATTTTCTTTATATTACGTACAGCAGAGAGCAAAAGTGTAAAACAAACACATACCTTAATACTTTGATGATTATTTATTGGCGTTTAGGTATATTTTTGTGCAATCATTTCCAAAAAAGTTTATAATTAAATTAACTTTAATCGTATAAAAGTCAAAAGTTCTAAATTTAGATGCTGCATAGGTAGGTACCTAAGTAGGTACTCGTCCAGGAACACTTTCCCTCTTGCGGAATATTTTCACGGAGGCAAAGCAGCTTTATGATAACAATGTAAAATTCACAAAGGAGGGCTTAAATTCCATTAGTAGGATTTGTAATTTAAACGGACTCGATGATGAGAGAAGGTAGAAGTTGGGAGGGTTTCCACTAAACAGTCCCTATTATAGTCTATTATATTCTCTTAATAATGTTTATCTTATTAACCGCACAGTACCAACGTCAGTCACCACAAACTCACTGACAACAATCTTTGATCACATTGAAGATTTCATAACAAATATATATTATTTTATTTATTTATCGTTAATTAAGATTCATTTCAATGTTTGTAAGTTGACAGAAAGAAAGACATTTTTAATATTAACTCTTATTTGAATGTAAAAAAAATACGAAATATCATAAACATAAATCAAACGAAAAACAAGGTGATTCCGAAAATAGATTCCTTCGGCTTATTTTTAAAACCTATTAGACTTTTTGATCTCTCTTATCATATATTAGAAGACACTCGTATAAAATGACCAATTACAAATTCCCATAGAAACAATTATAAGAGTTGATTTAAAGACACTATACAAACTTTATGTGTTAATATGGTAAAGGAACGAGCCTAATCGTTTTTTGTTTTAGAGTTGCACCGTCTCGTGTACCGGGTTAGTTGGAAGATATTACAATCTAGTTATAAAATCGCCCTCTGTGCATTGAATTTTATAACTGATAATTTTATGATACGTTGTAATGATTCATATAACCAATGTACAGTTAGGAATGAAAATGTCCTGATTCAATAAACAACTACGTAACAATCGAATTGCAATTTATTTCATAGAGTTTATACACGTAGTGCTATTGTATCAATGCACACAAGTATAAGAAAAAACTAAGCACCAGAAAGAACCTATTGCATATATCAATGAATTAAAAATAATAGTGTTATAGATCGTAACCTGTGGACTTCCCGGTAAAGGAAGGGTAACTCGTGGAGTTCCCGGTAATATGAATAGGTCTCTCTTTTCTGCAATTTTTCGAGTATTCTGTCAAGGAAAGTTTTCCTAAATCATCACGTTTAAGACATTTTATCATCATGAGTTAAGTGAATACCCATTCTGAATGTATTAACATTTATTGGCACGGAGAGAACAACTTGCATGTTTATTAAATGTTTATTAAAACTGATCCACTGGCTACCCCACTTGAGGGAAATGCCGTGATGAGATAGAGGGATGGATGGTTGATGGTGCGGTGTATGTACGAATTACAAAATTGATTAAGTTTTCATGCTACACTAAGAAAAGTTTTAAATGCAAAATACTAAAAATAATAAAAACTAATATTTAGAAATATTTCTCTTTAAGATGCTAAAAATATTTTAAACAACTTTACAATAAGTTACCAGAAATTTCTTTAGTAAAAATAGCAATGAAAAGTTTGATACTGTCGTGAAATACTCGTATTTGAAATTAATTTCTTTCAAAGGACAACGTACTACAGAAAGTGTACCTACTGATCAAGAATTTTTACATACAATACATTTTGAAGCGACAAGATTTCATCAGGTTTTTTTTCCACTTTTATTTAAAAACTTTTAATGAACATCATCATAATAATGAGCGCTATATAAAGCAGGAGGAGAGTTTGTAAGAAACCATTAGGTGATTGCAAAATTTCCCCGATAGATAATTTAGAAACAAAAGTCATTACTGACGGTTGATTTGTTTGATGAAGAATGATGACAATAATGCTTCACAGAAACACTAATTATTATCAAAAGATGGTACATACATCCATATACACATTGTCAGGAGATGAAGTATTATATTATATACAAGCTAAGCTACCTTAACAATATCTAAACTTTATACTTTCTATGAAGAGACGTAGAGGAGACTGGGGGGTGTTTAGAGCTTTTAAATAAAGGGAGGATGGAGTGCTAATGGCGTGATTAAGAGATTGATACTAACAAAAGGGGATTGTCGTGCTAGTTTATATCGTTGATGAGGTACATAATGTCTACCCCTTTCCATCCATACAACTCTAATTATTTCTCCAACAACAATTTTTAGGTATAAACTAAAATATTTTTTTTAAACCTGAAGTATTATAAACGTGCACTAGGTACTACTGCTGAGAATCATAAAACTAACAGCTAAATCGATTACATATAATATTAGTAAAATATTTAAGTATAAGAGATTAATAAGTATAAGGAATTTCTCATAATTCAGTACATCAGATAAATTTTTACAAACATACATACATCATTCATTCCATCACGGCATTAGCAGAACTGTAAATATAAAACAAGCAAGTCATCCTTTCTGCTCCAATAAAAGCTAATACGTTCAGGATGGGTAGCGTGCCTCATCGTTGAATTGAAGATTTTAAATGTCTTTTACTTTGTTTTACTTAACACGCGAAAGCTTACAAAAAAGTGCGCAAGACTTATCTATCGTGGAGCAGCTGGTAAAAAATTGGTCTCCCACTCTTTTCTGTAAGTTTTCGAGTGCCCTGTAAAAAGCAGGTGTTCGAAGAAATTAAGAATTTTATATCTTAAATTCAGCGAGAAGGGTTCCACCCATCAGGAATGTCTTGATTTTATATTGGTACGGAGAGGACAGCTTGCATGTTTATTATATTCAGCTGGTCTGTTGACTGCTCCACTTGTAAGTTATGCCGTGATGGTAAAGTAATATATATAAGACTTATCTATTCTTTGTCGGGAACTTCACGGGATTAAAATTTATTCATAGTAAAAACAAGTTTACATTAAATTAATGTAGGTTTATATCTTCTTGTATGTTTTGAAGAGATCTATCCAAAAGTATTGATAAAAAAAGATGTATTAAAAAAAATAGAATTAGATAAGTATGAAAAGTAAGGTTCAGATGTAGCCCGAAAAGAAATGAAAATATACTAACGCTTGCTTATGTATGATTATTTTCCATAAATATCATCATATCGATAGCTTACATAATACGTTTTCGTTCTTTAATAATATCTTTTACTACTACTATAAAATAAGTAGATACTCACTATTAAGGATAGATAGATAGATAATAATATTTTCATGGTTGGTGCGCGCGGGTAGAAAACGCTGGTAACTCAATTTCACGCTAAGTGCACATCCCAAATATGATTTTGTTTCAGCGAAATGACCACCCCGTGGGAGGAAAGTGATGCGTATTGCAATTTATTATATTTTATAATGCTTCAGCAAAAATTTTATTACATTCAAATCCATTCGACTATGTCAAAATATAGGTACCTACATATTTGTATATATATATATATATAAATAATTTTCTTTAGCAGATGTATCAGATATACGAAAAATTCTCTTTGAAATGCAAACTATTGGATCTTTCTACTTTTTTATGTATATTGTAGGAAATCAAGTTTCAACATATAGTTTCAATTTAACGATTAAAGAAAAATAACCGAACCATTTGAACCCGACTTAATCTTCATCGTAAAAATAAATAACGAAAAAATATACTTCAACCGAGATCGAAATGTTAGCTTCATATCATTTTTGTATAATATTACTGTATGCACATAGATTTTACATGTATTTAGTATTTTATTGGTAGAAACTTCAGTTATTATTTGTGTATTAGATTTTGTATATATTTTTATTTCTATTTTTTTGTATTAAAGGCTATTATGGCCGTCCACTGTATCAATAAATAAATAAATATACCTATTCTTATTTATTTTAGTCCATCAGAGCTTTTACAATGCAATTTTTAATTGATATTAGCACAAAACCTGTACCTTATTACATCTTTTCATCAAATTGATTCACTTTAATTAGTTTGTATAGTAAAATAGGTATTATTTGATACCTTTCTCAAAACAAAGATATTAAAGCATTAGGTACATGGGAAAAAAATATTTGTATTGCTGTTTCTAAATCACTCTATTAAAAAATAAATGTAGTCAAAAAATAAAATCATCAAAATTGTATAGGTATGGACTATTTACCTACATTTTTTGTTTTGTTAAGTGAACTCATTATAAAAGTTATGTACCTCAGACATTATGATTACTATTATTTTTTCACGTCATACAAATGTGATAAGGTAGGGACGCTAGTCAATACTGAATTGCAATGTGTTTGATTGCAATACACAAGTTTATATACTATGTCTTCTAGTCAAGTAGTATTGCAAACAACTCGATACTACATACGTCTTATGTGGGAATATTTAGTGCAGTGTAAGTTGTATAACCGGCTACAGTAGATGTAAAAGTATGTAGTACCTAAGTTGCGGAGAAATGATGACATAAATCCGGGATAATGTCAGTTTGTTATCAGCGCTGTGCAGTCACCAGTAAAGAGGGATCAAACTGAACGCTTGTTAGCGCGACGCGACATTACATTGGGAATGAAATTGTCATATTTCATACCTACATGTTTATTTATGATGCCATTTAGATTGTTTTCTCAATGTGGGGATATTGAATGAACATTTAAGTACCTATATACAATATATTGTACTATTTTTTTGTAATTGCATTCCTTGTTTGCTGAATGATTCACACATAAATAAGATAATTGCAATGCCGTTCCAAATTCTATAATAGTGATCACAAGTTGTGATACTGTTTTTATACAAAACAAAACAAAAGTTATCTCCTCCATCCATGTCGGATACGGAGTAGGCAGAATGGAAAATAAGTCTAAAAACATTTTAAGATAATTATTGTAAATGTAATAATTCTGAAATATTATAATTATGAATTCAGCACCTATTTTGAGATAAGCAAAAAACTTGTATAAAATCTGTTAATTACTCACCGGCCGAAGACGCCGGACGCCTTGTCCTTAAAGGCACCGAGTGCGCCCAACCCCGGCATCCTTTATAAACAACACTCACACACGGTTTTCATGTTCGGACCGCGTACGCCATCTCTGAAACAAATAAATAAACGTATTATAAATCAAAAAGCAGATAAAAAGACATAAAATAAACGGGACTGTACTCAGAAATTTTTCATGGATTAATATCTCATTTTTATACCTTTCTTTAATATTTTAAATAAACAAAAACCTATATCAAATTAAATTATAACAAATCAATTAAAGAAAAAATCGGTCGATTTCTACTATAGGTTATTCAGTAGTAGGTATCCAATTAGAAATTATGTATTGAGATGGGGGAGGGGTACAAATTATATTTATATAATGATTTATTCGTGTACATAGTTAAATTTCATGCCATGATTATGCATTTAAATAAAAATGCAATTACTGGAAAAGATGCAACCCCTTGCCCCCATATGGATTCTGTGATATCTTGTAACGGTACACAGTGAAAGATAATAAAAATACGTAATACTATGATCATCAATATTTATGTTATCATAATGGATACTACTGGATAACCTATAGTAGAAATTGACCGAAAAACCTAAATACAAATTTAAAAGTTCTGCTAAATGTTATTTAATCATAATTCAGGGATAACTGCCTCAATTGTTGATAAATCTAATAGCCTTGGTCACTCAAAAATAAGTGAATAGCCTTAGAAAATAAAATAGACATATCTAAAAAATATTGGTGTCTATTTGACACTATAAATGTTTGCAAATTCAGTGTAGCAATTTTAAAAAGATAAATAATGCAAACAAATCCATTTTACTCAAACTTTCAAGTGTAGATCTTTTCCAAGATAAAAAAGTGAATGGGTTTATCTTACTGAATAATTCATTCCTCGTGCTACATATAAATGCTGTGGTTTTGATAATAATTGAATTGCCAATTTAAAAATTATCTTCAAACTGAATCTGGACATAAATTAGCATTGACTGTAATTTTTTTGCACCCATTTCTCTATAAAATTGTACATATTATGATCAATGTACAAAAATGAATGAATAAATAAATAAAGATAAAAAATCAGTATTATATTATTCAAAAAGACATTAAAAGAGAATATTGAAATTAAGTCTACTTAGCTCAAATAATTTTTTTATTAAATTACGATTTCATCAAAAAAATCTCGTGATAAAAATGGTTAAAGGTGAAAAGGTGAAAAAAATTAAATATTTTTTGAGAACTTATTCATTCATGTTTTTATTTAAAAAAAATAAACTTTTTTAATTACTTTTTTAATATCTTGACTATATTTAATTTAAAAACTATTGAACTTTCATTCACCTAAAATTTCTGTGAATTATTATAGATATGTAGGTTTATTTATAGCGTGTATATTTATAGGTATTGTTAATGCAAATTGTCCTCTAACAAAGGTTAGCTACTGCGCATGTGCGCCTCCTCTACGTCATTAACGGTAAGAGACTGACTATGAGGCAAATAATCGACCAATAAATATTTTATAAAATATTTCTTTGAATATATCCCTTAATTTTTCATAATTTTATAGAAGAAGGATTTGATGCAGAGTTTTAGGAAAATACAATTTGAATGGAAATTTTAACGGATATTGATTTCAGATATATAAATACAAGACATTATTATTTGATCAATTTTATACACATCACGCTCCTATAAAATGCTCAAAATATTCATGAGTTTTAGATAAATCGTATGATATGTAATTCTTAAACATAAGTATAAGAGTAATGAAATGAAAGAAATGTATCAACACCACTACTTCTTCCTAATAAACAAATGAGACTTGATTCAATATCAGTCATAATTGAAAATTTCAATATTTTACTTTTTTAGGAAGATTAAAATAATCAATAATTCCAAGTAAATTTAATTTTTGAAAAGTCATTGATATATAAAAGTTGTGAATAAAATGTTAACATTGAAGGTCAACAGTTTCCTGAAAGATTTTTTATTAAAAATTCTTCGCACGATTCACAGAAAACTTTCATCCTTCATTTTGTTCACGTACGAATTTTCACATTTATGACAAAACTTTTCTCCGCTCTGATGTTTCATAATGAAAATAGAACAAAAGACAGAATCATTAACTTACTATATTATTACTTTTTTATGTGAGTAAACTAGTTTTTTGATAAATCTAGGCTACTTTTAAGAAATAATTAAAAACTTTTTTCAGTATATAAAAGTCTCATTATTTACCCTTTGATATTTAAAATAAAAGTATATATTTAAAATAAAAGTACATAAATGAGGGTACTAGAAGTACATGTATATACTTTTTACATAAATATGTACTAATCTACTTCATATGTAGTACATACATTTGACAAACGTAGGCAGTATATACATGGACGAGTCCATTTAGATAAATGGAAGAAAAAATATGAAATAACGTAAATTTATCAACGAAAACTATACAAATATGTTTATTGGTTAATTAGGGATACACATTTGAGTTAAATAATTGAAAATATTTGAGATTTCTTGATATAAAAGTAAGAATTACTTACAGTAGTGTGGCTGGAATCTCTCGGCGGCAGCTTTCACGTCTGCTTCAGAACCTCTCTGGCGTAGACCCGCGCCCTTCACTCCCCCTCCCTCCTCTCGCCTTACCCACCCTCGCCCACAGGATCCCGCCTCTGTAATACGTAGATGATGTTACTGTTCCAGTTTTATCGACCAATTGGAAAGCTCTACACTCCGTAAGAGGCGGAGCTTGAAAAACAGCAGACTGTTTCAGAATTTTGTGAAATCACTGCTGAAAATCTTTTCAATGTGTTGTGGTTTGGATTTATGTTTTGCTATGTGATCTGAATACGTCCATGTATAGCAATGTACTGTGTTCTATGAACCTGCTGTATGATCACACTGTATTAATGTGGACTGAGTATGTAAATATATACTGAATACCAAGTTATGTTCTGCACAATATATATGTGTTGACTGTATTATATTATTACTATAAACATGTATATTATTTTCTATGAACATTAAATACTGCGGCGAAATTTTCGAATTCTCTTGTATTTACTTACTAGTAAATAGCGATTATATAACATTTCATGTGAACATTACCACAACTAAAGCATGAATACAATTTTAATACGGAAATGTAAAACATTTGTATAATATTAATTATTATTCACATTTGAAAAGACTTTCATATTCTATGTAATTTAAATATTGTACAATTTCACATCTGAATAAACTTTACAAAAAACATGGATGAATCATTAAAATTTACTGACCATGTATCATTCTAAAAACCTTTTTGATTACGTATGTACAAAATATTATTTCGGGAAAGTTTGACTCAGCAAAAAACCCGTATTAATTTTTTTTTTATCAATCACACTTTTTATAAAGATACGAATCATTCAATAGGCACAGTGTCTCATTTTATTTATTTAAACTTATAGGGTAGATTTGGAAGGCAGAGAAATAGTTAAAAATAGACAAATGATAATTTCAACTGATAACTTATCGGCTCTGCAAAATATCTATCGATGTATCTATACCCTCACGCCGTGTTCTAAGTGGGGTAGGCAAAGAGAACGGAACGCCATATAGATCTATCCTTACGTACTTCTTTCGCTTCTTTTACATTAATTTAATCTTGCAAAAATATCTTTAATATTAAACAAATAATTTATAATGTGATAATTTACTACGAATTTTAAGTCTACGATACGATTTATTGGTACAAATTTATTTCGATATGTAATAATATATTAGGATGTATATTAAGGTGTATATGACAGGTAAGTATTCTTAATACCTTAACTATTATTGGCATGAAGAGGTCGACTTGAATATTTATTAGCAACAGTTGGTCCGCTGGCTACCTTACTTATGAAAGATGCTGTGATAGAATGGATGCTATATGAAACTGCCGTAAACTTGTTTCTTCGAAATGATGTAAGTAATTTTCTATTCACCCTGTTTTTTCCGTCGCCCAAATTCAATTTATGTACTTAAGCCTCCTTCGCATTATTCAATTTAAAGTACTTATCATCAAAATGCTAATTAAATCTTTACTTCTCGACTTTATTTTCTAATAGGTATTAAAAAGTATTATAGATCCATTAAAGTATTCATCAGTTATTTTTTGTACAAATTAAACAGGAAATATAAAGTTTTCATTTCTAAATTCAACCTTACCTACATGATACATCTATCCATCCATCCCATAATGGCATCTCCCACAATTAGGGTAGCCAGCAGACCAACTGCTTGCAAGTCATCATCTGTATGCCAATAAAAGTCAAGATATTTTGGACAAGTGGCATGAACCATCGCAAGGCTGAAAATGTTTAATAGAATCTTAAAATGTGATGTTTCACGAATACCTGCCTTTTACAGGACTCTCGAAAACTTACAGAGAAGAGTGGGAGTTATTTCCTTTACTGGAGACTCCACAAGTTAAACTGCCTACACTTACAATGGAAAATATTAAAATTTTCATTGGAAAACTAATAAACCCACTTTATACGCCTATTCAAATATTACTATATATCTTCTTATTTATTTTTTATTTATTTATTTTATTACACTAATAAATTACAAATCTTATACATATTTACATTGATGCCGCCCAACTAGATATAACCTGTTCTAGGGCAAACATCTCACAAACATATCAATCATATTGAAACATATACACAATCACAAAAAGCATTCATCTCCTATATTAACACAATCACATTCATAACAAGAAAAATCTTCTAATAGAAATCTATACTGTCATGGCATATTTTTCAAGTGGGTAGCCAGCTCAGATTAACTGATGAAATTAGATAGAATTAAATATATATAAATTCTTTGAGAGGGTTTTTAGTATTACCAGACCACACGTAGTGGTTTTAGCCGGCCAGCCTTTCAGGATGCTCACTCATAATATGGCACCTCCGTGTGGACAAATCGGCTAGTGTAAAAATTAGAATTGCTTAAATAAAAGTATCCAGATTTCTGTACTTTCCGAGTGATTGGTGGGTCCTTCAATGTAAGTATATTATATAAGAAAGTATTTTAAAATATTGTTGAATGATTTTTGTCTTGTGAGATCCTAAATCAGATAAAATGACGTATAGATTGTATCAAAGAGTCAATTTATTTCTAGGTTTTTGAAGAAAAACTACTGTAGGAGAAGACCGGTTGGTGTAGATTATTGTCTTAATATAGCTTGAAAATTTCCTAACTTCTTAAATGCAAACAAATTTCAAACATCACATACAGTGGAAGATTTGGTATGAAGTGACCAGTATGCAGTTACATACATACATATAGACAGAAGTATCTGATAAGAATAATCTAAGCGTAATGGTCCTCCGACTTGTTACAAGAAAACGAAGATTTTTTTCTTCTCCTTTTTTCATCTTGCGATGCTGAAGACCAGCTGTCTTTCCATCTTCTTAGTGGTCTTCCTTGGGGCCGTAAACCTACTGTTGTTTCCTTTGCAGCTATGATTACGATTCTGTTTTCAGCCATCCGATCCAAAATTGTCTCCTTTTCTTACATCATCTTACGATCGAACTCCGTGTTCAATTTGTTTGTAATCTCAGTACATATTTCTTATTCTATATCACAATAGCACGTAATGTTTTCATCTCTGATGTTCTTAGTAGATTTGTAGTTTTTTTTTTTTTTTTGAATCGTATTTTGTGAATAAACGAACGTGAATCGTAGTTACGAAAAATATGTAGCAATGTATGTATTTGCAAAACAAATACTTTTTGTGCTTCACAATGCGATAAAGAGATTAGCTGAAGGGTATTTTTATTCTACTACTATATTAAGTGATTTATTTGTATTTTGCAGATACTATTGCGGAAATTATTTTCTATTTTTATATTGTTTCATTTTTCCTTTTGCTTTCATATTTCCTTTGGGATATTATAATATACCTACAGAGTATATCTTAGAATACAATATATTGAACAAAAGGTTTCCACTGGAGTGGAAAAACGATCAAGTTTAAATGGTCATAAGACGACAAAAGAAGCGTGGACTATTTTTATGTTTTGATAAAATCTATATTATTTTTGAATCAATGATTTATTTACTGTGGAATATCGTAAAAGGTATATTCACTTATTAATATAACTATACACTACTATACCATCACGGCATATCCCACAAGTGGGGTAGCCAACAGACCAGCCGCATGTAATAAACATGCAAGCTGTCCTCTCTGTGCCAATATATAATCAAGACATTCAGGATGGGTAGCGTTTAAATATATCTAAGTATATTTTTCTGTGAAGCCCCAGCAAAGAATAGTTCTCCTATTTTTTTCTGTTAGTTTCGAGTGTCTTCATATAAGGATATTTTTGGATGTATAATCGTATGTATTTTTTGTTTATTTATTCTGTATAGATCAAACAGTTGAAACAATAAGTACAAACATTAAAAAAACAACAATGAGCAAACCAATTAAGATTGATTTCTTACCAATCTAATAAACATGAATTTGAGGTAGTTCATTAAGGCGCCCCTTTAGCAAAAACGATAAAACAATCCATTTTCAACAAGTTTGGTACACAAACTCTCAAAACTTGTTAACCCTACGAACATTTTGATTCCATAAAATATGAAAACAAATATTAATAACCAATATCAAACTAACTTTAACTTTTAAAAAAATATTGATTTTAGCTTCATAGTATTCGTTTATAAAAAAGCATATTTCTAGAAATCGAATTCGTGGGTGTGTTTGGTACATAAATGCACGAGAATTCTAGAAAATTTCATGTATTTTTTTTAATATTACGAATACTTAGATAGTTATTACAATTATACAACAAAAAAAAACTAATTATTTATGATTTTTTCATGGATATTGATCGATTTAAAAATATTTTTTTTTGATAAAATTACTCATATTTTGGAACCAAATATCGATTTTTTTTATGCGTCAAAAAAAGTTGACTAAAATCTATAGTATTTTTATGCTTGATAGGATAAATAAAGAATGTATATATTTTAGAAATAATTTGTATTTTTCATATAATAAAGAGTACCTAAATAAATCTCGTCAGTCTGCGATTTATTTATTTTTTAGTAAAAAACTAATATTGGTAAAAAAAAAAATTGTTTATTTGATCAAATCAATATGTTCGCAAGAGTCGACAAGTTTTGGCAGTTTTTCTATCAAATTTGTTGAAAATTGAATATTTTACTGTTTTTGCTAAACGGGGCCCTTCAATAAAAAGATACAGGAAGACTTAAAATGCTTAAACAAATGAAAATGTAAAATAAATTTAAAAATGTAAAAAATGTAAAAGATGTAAAAAATGTAAATAAATGTTAAAAAAAAAAAAATTAAAAATGTAAAAAATGTAAAAAGAGTAAATAAATGTAATAAATGTTATCCACAGTACACATGTATCAAAGCAGTAAACAGAAAAAAAAACATTGATGTTATAATGGTATGCCAGCCATCTTGAATGTCTAATTTTATTAATTATAAATAAAACAATTATTTATAGTATATCCACAGTGACCTTTTATTAGATGCGAGCCGGCTTTCAAGAGCTTCCTCTCTTATCTTTTCGCTAGCCTGATGATGAGAGCGGAAGCTCTTGAAAGCCGACTCGCGTCTAATAAAAGGTCACTGTGGGTATACTATAAATAAGTGTTTTATTTATAATTAAATTAACATGAATTTCCACCAAGTACCGTCGGTTGAAAATATCAACTTTGTCTAATTTTATGGTACGTGAGAACGACCGGGCACTTTTAGTCCATTATAGTTAGTCCACTGACTACCACTTGTAGGAGACAACATTATAGTATAGATAGATAGAAAACACTTCACGCTTCTTCTCTAGCAAGAACTTCGATACACTGTTCACTTCTATCTCTGACATTCAATTTATCATGAATTTTCTTTTATTCAATGCGCTTAATAGTCTAAGAATCTGGTCTACATGATTTAATCTAAGATGTAGAACAGCTCTTAATGGATGAAAATTCCTGAAATTATTAATAAATTTATTGTGAATGAGACACTCAATGAGAATGATGAAGGCAAAAAAATTGTATCGCCCTAGTATATGTGTACTGCATCGAAACCAGTATATGTGTACTGCATCGAAACCAGTATATGTGTACTGCATCGAAACCAGCAAGGCTGAAACGGGCTTCCACAGACGATCAGAGAAACGCACGACATGTTTCGGTTCAAGAACCCACTGAAGAGTTTTCTATTCAAGAAATGACACGGAATAATCCATAAACAACCATAAGCCACGTTTTTCAACACCATTCCTCTCAGTCATCTATATAATATATCAACGAACATGATAGATCTAAGTATAAAAATGTACCTATGTATAGTTATATTATAGTAGTATTATTATGTATGTATATTTGTATGAGTGCTTAATAATATTTTCATAGTAATTTCGTAAAAAAAAATATTTACAGACATCTACTTACATTATATTAATACCCAGTGTAGTATAAAGGTAGTACCTATGAGACAACTCAATAATCACTGCATCACCACACTACATTAGTTTCAATTGACTTCACATTCGGGGAATTAATTTTCAATGCTGGGCTGAGAGCGGCTCGTGGCTGGTGGGTGCGTCCCAACAAAGGTACATATTATAAAGGTGACTCCGGGAGTAGGAGAGAAGAGAAGAAGGGAGAAGAGTTGCTAGGAGACCGCACTTTGAAGAGCTAATAACTTGTATTCATGAAAACGACTCATAACATAATACCTACTTGTATAATACCTGTCTGCTTCAATACATATCTACCCTTGACGAGTGTGTACTTATTAATATCTGTATATTTTATGTACCTACTCAAAGTGTAGGTAAAATATTCTACCTTCAATGAAAAAAGAGTAGTACAAGTAAAAATAATTATATCATATATTTTCAATCTTCTGTTGAAAGCTCTAACAAAGTTGATAGATATTACTGGTTGAAAGAAAGAGTTATCAAAAATATGTTGGATCGTGGGCAAAAAACTCGTGTAGAACAGTCCCGTAAAGGATGAAAATTGCACAGATTGTTAACAAATGCATTGAATAAAAAAGTATGAAGGAGACACCCAATGAGAATGATGTATACAAAATTTTTTACTTAGATAATAATTTTTCATGTCTGATTTTTCCAGACATAATTCATTCTTGAATACTATTGTTTCTCTGGGAGGATCACCATCAAATTAATAAATCACAAGTTTGTACTTGGATATTAAAATTTCTCTTGAATATTTGAAATTTGATCTATGTACTGACTTCGAAAAGACAGGAACCTAACCGATGCATTTTCACTTTGATGTTTTGTCGGACTATCGCGATGATCTGGATAATAAAATATTTGGAGTCAGTAATCTCTAAAGAGGCTCAAGTATTTGATAAACACCGTTCAAAAGAGAACCGTAATCCGAATGAATCCCACGATTTATATCTTCTCCTTCTCTTCACAGAGCTTTTTACCTCTCATCCCCCTCCCCCCTCCCTCTTGAGCATGATTACAGATCTTAATAAACACTTAAAGCCTATCTCCAAGAAAAATCTATGAAAAGAAATATATACTTTGACATTTCTGTAGCTTATTAAGAACGGTCTTAAGAAACTTAAATACATCTTGCTAACCCTTCGTCATTTGTAGATTTCATTTAAAGGAGTATTCATCCAACGACCTCCAGGCATACAAAGAATATTTTTATAAATTAAAAAAAAAAGATACATCTGGGTTTGTTATAAGCCCAAATACAACCTTATACACCTTTCACACTAAGCTAAAAGCTTGTGCCGTGAATGGGGAGTTTGCAGGCACCTGGGATCGAACCATGGACCCCATCTTCTGAAGGCCGAGACTCTACCTCCAGGGTACCGACGAACTCAATATTTATTCATTAGAAATCATTGTGGTCCTATTATTGATTTACCACATTTATTTTCAACTAAAATGAATACTCAAAAAATGTCTTATGGCCACATCAAAAAATATAAAACAATGGTAGAGAGAAATAAATTAGATACCAAAAGGTTGCTATATTGCTACCGAGCATGGGTGATTTAGTAAAACAAATAGATGTACATATATAAAAACATAATTCTAAAAATATTTGAATGCGATGGTACAAATGCGAATGAGTATGACGACATTGAAAGCAGTGTGAATGAAAACGATGTGATAGACATGACTGAGATTATGAATGCGTTAAAGAAAGCGAAGTGCGGTAAAGCTGTAGGGTATGATTGTGTTGCCGTTGAGCTCATCAAGTCTGGTGGACCGGGATTGGAGGAGGGCTATCATCTGCACCCTGTACAAAGGGAAAGGCTCTAGACTTGAATGCGGGAGTTATCGGGCTATTAGCTTGCTGAGTTCAATAGTGAAACTATATGGTAGAATTTTGATTGAGAGAGTACGAAAGATAACTGAGTGTAAGATATGGGATGCACAAGGAGCTTTTTTGAATGGCAGAGGGTGCACCGATCAGATATTCTCCCTGCGAATGGTCATAGAGAAGTTTCTGGGTAAACACCGCTCGTGTTGTCGGAGTATGGGGTGAGCAGCCGGTTGATCCGCGCAATCTCTTCACTTTACGTGGGGAGCTCCGCTTGCTTGAGGGTAAATAACACTCTCTCGGAGTGGTTTGTCCTCACCAAGGGAGTAAAGCAAGGTTGTGTCATGTCTCCGTGGCTGTTCAACCTATTCTTCGACTACTGTATGCGACCTGTGAAAGAGATGGATGTTGGTGTCAAGTTGAATGAATGGGTTTCGGGTGAATGCATTGATGTACGCAGATGATTTGGTGTTGATGGCTGATAGTGAAAGGAACTTACAAGAGATTGTTACGTGTGTGTATGATAGTTGCAATTTAATGGTTTGAAAATTAATGTTATGAAGACGAAAGTTCTAGTGTTTGAAAGAGAGAATGAAAAAAAACGATTTGCGAGATCAAAGTTGGTGACGAATGTTTGGAACAAGTAAGTGAATATGTATATTTGTATATACCATGTTGTAATCTCATTCTTTTTGTTAAAATATTTTGTACAATAAAGTTTATTATTATTATTATGTATATTTGGGAAGTATGTTTGCGAGGGATGGAAGATGCGATAGGGACATTGAAAGAAGGAATGTGGCCGGTGCTAGAGTAAAGAGTCGACCCATTGTCGGCAATGGCAATGTGTCGAACATGGCTAAAATGCTGGTGCACAATACCATTCTGGTACCGTCACTTACGTATGCAAGCGAGACATGGACGTGGTTGAAAAAGGACGAAAGTGGAATAAATGCAGTAGAGATGCGATCGTTGAGAAGAATGGTTGGTAAAACGCTGCGTGATAGAGTGAAGAATGAGCATATTAGAAGAATGAGCGGATGCAAGAAGAGTGTTGTGGACAGAATGCGCGTGAATAAACTACGGTGGTTTGGGCATGTTGAACGAATGAACGAGGTAAGAGTGACAAAGAGGATATACTTGACTGAAAGAAAGGGTGTGAGGAAACGCGGGCGTCCGAAAACCACGTGGTTTGATCAAGTGGATCAAATTCTCAAGGACGGCCGCGTGTTGAGTAAGAGGAACCGACGTGCGTGTATGAGAAACTGTATGAATGTGGAAGAAGCGAAGGAAGTGTGTAAAGATAGATCTGTTTGGCGTTCCGTTCTCTCTGCCTACCCCACTTGGGACACGGCGTGAGGGTATAGTATAGTATAGTATAATTCTAAAAAAATAAGGTAAAAATCCACCAGTGGTGCGATATGCCGTGATGGTATAGTAGTAGTAGTCGAAAATCTACCAAAATTTAAAAAAAAATTGGTTATCCGTATCGCAAATATAATAAGCACAAGCCTTCAGATCTAATGGAAAAAAATAATAATAAAATATTCTCAACACAATTACAAATTTCTATCTACCAAATGTATCTTATATCCTTCTAAAATATACAAATTCCACGGTTACTCAGTGATTTATCCATAATTTCCAGCTTATTGTGTATTATAATAATATAGGATGAAGGTACCGGGAAAAGAGAGAGGGACAGATAGAGTTTAAATTAATTTCCTGTTGGAAGGAGACAGAATGCTACGAATAGGAATATTCTGTGACTCGTCCCTCCCACGTTTGTATAGTCATCAAAATGTATTAAATTTATGCAAATCCACAGAAATGTTTCAGAGTACAGTAGGTGCAATATGTTTCAATATTTTTCTATTTTTAAATTATTTCACTAAAAATCAAAAAAATCCCTTACTTTTGATGGCACTTAGCAAAGTGTTATCGTGAAAAAATATATGTAGTGTCCTAGTATCAGAATTTGAATTTTTCTTCTTCAGTATCTTGAGATAAAAATATCAAGTATTCTTTATAACTATTAAACATTTTCCAATATTTATATTTATCTGAAATAGTTCTAAAAATATATTTAATTCTTGACGCAAGAAGGTACTTTATGTGTAACTTTTCTGTAATATTTTTTCCTCAATTTATTGTGCTATGGAAACGGTTCAAAAATTACTCCAAAAATCGGTTTAAATATATAACATAAATCTCTTTGTGATATTTATAGAAAATTCTTGGAAGATAGTTATAAAGTATCAATGTTACAGAACAAATATTAAATCAAATTCTGTGTACTCAACTCAGAACATTGTATTCTTTGACATATGTAAACTCTATGAAAAAACTGACATGGATACAAATAAAGAAGCTCATGTTTACGTTTTGCAAATTAGAAGTACCTTTATCGTATATTATTTTATGTGCCTACTATCGTATGTATTATGTTATATTATATTCTCATCAACTCATTTAATGTGTAAAATTTATTTTGAATTATGTTATGTTTATACTTTTTATGATGGCTGTTTATATAGTTTGTAAGTACCTTCTTAAATAAGATGTGAAATGAATATATTTTTTTAATTTATTTTGCAATATCTTCATTGTTTTGTAAAAAGCATTAACCGTTTATCTAATAAATAAATATCCATAATTTTTAAACTTAAAAAATCTTATTTAGGATCTCACTAGACGAAGATCATTCAACAATATTTTTAATGCTTTCTTATATGGTAGGTATACGCACTAGCAAAAATCCGATGAAAACAATAATTAAATTTAAATAATTAAAATTCAGTAGGTGAAAATTATGACGATTTTTTTATTATTCAAATTTTTAAAACTATTATAGTATCGTTACTATTTTCATAGGAAACGGTGGAGAATATTAAGTTCAAGCTTTTACTCTACAAGTATATAAGCACTAGCAATACATAAGATTGCCTAAAGAAAATCTATAAATCTCATCGATATAATTCTCATGAAATTTCCCCGATACTTGAATGTAACGATTAAAAATCAATTCAGCCGCCTATTCCCATATTTCCCAGGCAACATGGCCGTGTGGAAAACAATTGAAGCGGATATTGTAGGCGGCGCTACGTGCTACGGCGCCGCCCTCAGCTACGGGGTAATAGAATACTAAAGCCTCATAGGGTATAGAGCTTAACCGTGAGTACCTACCTGTGGTAATAAAGATCTACGAATAAAGGTGCTAGCTGGATATATCCCTCATTTAAACGATAAATAATAATATTTAATAAATATAGCATATTCGGTTCAATGTAGACTTTTAGATTTATAAGGCATTTTTCCAGGTGTCTTCAACCAATGTCTCATTAAGTAGTCAATAAATATTCAAACAATTGTGTTCTTCGAAATTTGAAAAAATATTTAAAAATTCACTACAAATGCAATAAGACTGAAATACTTAGTTGAATATTTTACGAGTAATTTTTTTTTAAAAGATATATCTGGGTTTTGTTATAAACTCAAATATAACCTTATACACCTTTCACAGTAAGCTACTAAAAGCTTGTGTCGTGAAAGGGAAGTTTGCCGGCACCTGGTATCGAACCATCGACCCCTTGTTTACTAGGTCGAGACTCTACCTCCAGGCTACCGACGAACTCTACGAATTATAAAATATCTTCTAGTGCTCAAATGAAATTTTAATTTTATTTATGTACGATTTGGAATATATCGTACTTCTACAATTAACTAAACCAATACACTAAATTGTTCCCATCTTTGTTGTTGTTTTGCATTATTTTTCATTTTATTATATTTTATGCGATAAGGATTATTATTTTTATTTTATATCACATTTAGTTAACAAAATAATATTGAGTTCTGCGTTTTGAATATAACATAATATAAATAATCAAATAATAAATTAAACAATGGTGCTCGGAGACGTGGACGTCCGAGGATTAAATGGCAAGATCATTTAAATCAAATCCTACAGGACGGTCACGTGTTGAGCACATTGAACAGGAGAGCATGCATGAGGAATTGTATGACAGTGACGGAAGCGAAAGATGTATGCAAAGATAGAAGGAAGTGGCGCTCGATCCTTTCTGCCTACCCCGCGAGGGAAGCGGCGTGATGGTATGTATGTATGTATGTATAAATTAAACAAAAAATTAAATTTTGTACAAAATGTAGAATCTCAACATAATCCGAGTTAATTCTCCCATGATGTCCTTTGAAAATCATGAGAAATTATGCAAAGTGCAACAAGGGCTCAAACCTTAATACTTAAAAAAAAACACTCGAATTCGGGGTTTTAATATTAAAAATGAAGAAGAATCCAGAGGTTTTTCTTCCTTTGTAGAGCTGAAATTATTTAGAGAAATTGAGTATGTAGCAAATCGAAAAATTATGAAAACCAAATCTTTAATTATGGACACGCTCTGCACAACGAGCAGGACAGCATACACGAGGAACTTAACGAATATTATGGAAGGAAAAAGCGCTTGCAAGAACAGGAATAAGTGGTGCTCAATACCATCTACCTACTTCGTATGAAAAGTGACGTCATAGGAATTCTATGTGAATGCATTCTTGATAACAATCTGCTGAGCTGATTGGCATTCTAACTGTCAGCCTTCAAAAGTGTTAAGCCACCTTCAATTTGTATGAAATTGATTATTCCTGAAAATAGGTTTTCCAGATTTTCATTTTTTCCAACCACGTCAACAGCAACTCCCCTGAACTTACATCTCATACATTCTTACACGTCAAAGATACAGGAATCAAATTAAAGATTGCAGGAGCTTTGCAGGTCCGGACATTGATAGTGATCATAATATGGTTGTGGCGGAAACCATACTGAAATTCAAAAGGCTCGAGAAGAGAACCACAAAAAGATGGGACCTAAAACAGCTAAAAATAAAAGAAGTTAAAGAGAAATACGACGAAAAAACTAAGATATGCGATTTTGAGAGTAATGAAAGTATAGATAAAGTATGGGGTAAAATAAAAGAGAAAATAACCGCAGCGGCAGATGAGGTATTAGAGAAAAAAAAGCCGCAAGCTAGGAAAGAATGGATCACGGACGATATTTTAGAAATGATTGAAAAAAGAAGGAACTTAAAGAACTCTAAAACAGAAGAAGGGAAAAAGGAATATAAAGCCCTTAGAAATAAAATTAACAGAGAATCCAAGCTGAGAAAGGAATGTTATTTGCAAGAAAAATGCAAAAATATTAACAGGAATATAAAACAAAGGAAATTTGAAACCGCATACTCTGAAGTAAAGAATTTCTTCAATGACAAAACACAACCACGATGTGCTATACAAGATAAAAACGGCAAACTGCTGTTTGAGGATGAATTGATCGTTAAAAGATGGAAAGAATACCTAGAACAATTATACAAAGGAAAGAACATAGTCAAGGAAAGCAAAGCACTAGAAGCAGAATATGACGTAGAAAATAATGGAGATGACATCTTAAGAAGTGAATTTGATATTGCATTAGCAAAGTTGAAAGACGGCAAAGCACCAGGTATTGACCTGATTCCATCAGAGCTGCTTAAATGCGCAGAAAAAGGCATGCTTGATACATTGTATAAGCTTGTCTGCAAAATATACAACACAGGAGAGATACCTGAGGACTTTGCCAAATGTCTGATACGAGCGCTTCCTAAGAAAGCAGGCACGACAAAGTGTGAACAACACAGAACCTTAAGCATGATATCACACGCTTCTAAGATACTCACCAACATTATAATGAAAAGGGCGGAAAATAAAATCAACGAAACACTTTCAGAAGATCAATTTGGATTCCGCAAAGAGACAGGTACAAGAGATGCAATCCTGAGTCTCAGACTTACTCTAGAAAAGAGAATAACAATTAATAAAAACACATATATAGCATTCATCGACCTTGAAAAAGCATTCCATAAAGTAGAATGGGAACAACTTTTTAACACCCTCAACCAGATAGGAATGAGTTATAAGGATAGAAGAGCAATCTGGAGCTTATACAAGAACGAAATGGCTGTGATTAAAAGCGGAGAGAGCTGTGCAGAAGCAAGGGTAGAACAAGGCGTAAGACAAGGATGCTCAATGTCGCCAGCTCTCTTTAACTGCTATATACAGCGAGCCATTGATGAACTGAGAGAAGAAATGAAGAACTGGACAGGAGTAAAAATAAATGGGAAAAAGGTCGACATGATAAGATATGCTGACGACATAGCACTGCTCGCAGACTCCGAGATGGAGCTGAACGAAGCTTTAGGAAAAATGGAAAGTATACTGTTGTCAAAGTACAACATGAAAATAAATAAAGAAAAAACAAAATGTATGGTCGTTGGAAGAGAGGAAGCGACTGCGAACATTGCATTAAATGGAGTGAGCATCAAACAAGTAAGTGAATTCGTGTACCTGGGCAGCAGAATAAACCAGGATGGACGCTCCAAAGCAGAAATTGTATGCAGAATAAACCAGGCAAGGATTGCCTTCAAAAAAAAATCGAAGATATTGGAATCCCCAAATATCGACTTAAGCGTAAGGAAGAACCTTACTAAAGCCTTTGTATGGAGCATTCTGCTTTATGGTTGTGAGACATGGACCATCAGCAAGAGTGAAAGCGGACGGTTGGCGGCCTTTGAAATGTGGTGCTACAGAATATATGGACCAACTGAAGAGGGACATGAACTGTGGCTCATACGTAGAGCTTAAAAGACTGGCTGAGAATAGGGAGGAATGGAGAAGAAAAACCAAACTCGTTGCAGACCAATCCAATGGATTGTAACTAAATATATATATTTAATATTTTGAAGTCCCATTTAATGAATACTTATTTTACAAAAGAAAGTAAGAGACGTCATATTCTCTTCACTATGTATCTTTTGTTTCTTCACAATCCACCCACCCGTTTGTGAGTGATTTAGGATTCAGTACTCATGGTACGAGTTTTTTTTCTTAGCTCAGCAGTACCTGAGATAAATTATATTTGTATGAAAATATTTCAGTGCCACTGCCAATAAAAATATGAAAAATTCAGTATTCTAAAGTGACGTAATTTTCACGAATAAAAAGATACTAAAATTGTTGAAAAAATAGTAGGCCTAGTAAATGTATCCTATAATTATGACCTACATATTTCTTTTATTTGATTCCGAGCCTAGTTAGTGTTTATAAAAATACGACATTATAATTCAAGTCGGATAGAGTTTGAGATACTTTACTCCCGTTAATATTATGGAATACGTGTCGCCTGAAATGATTACTATGATTCTGTTGTATACCAAGACAACATTTTATTCAGTGGGCACTGTGCCAAAATATTTTACTAACTGTTTTGAGGTGTATAACAGTTAGAAAGATAAATGTTATTAAAAACAAATTTCTAATGTGATTAAGAAAAACTTTGCTGTTTAAGGTAAATTAAAGTTTAACTGAAAAAACGATCTGTGTGTTCATAGCATGCAGTTAGTTTCCTGGCTAGTTGTGGGGAATGGCATGATGGCATCCCCGTGAAAGCCTTCAAACAACGATTTACTTCAAATCATAGTGGCATTCTACAATAGTGGTGTCTACAATAAATACAAAATAAGCCTGATTGTTAAATTTAAGAAGAAGAATACCTAATAATATCTACTTCTATACCATCACGACGTATCCCACAAGAGGGGTTGCCAGCAGATCAGCTGCATGCAATAAACATGTGAACTGTCTTCTACGTGTCAACAAAAAATTAAGATATCCAAAATGGATGGCAAATCTCAACGCTGAATTTAAGATGTAAAATGTCTTTATTTTTTTGAACTTCGTCCTCTTACAGGACTTTTGAAAACTTACAAAAAAGAGTGGGAGACCAATTTCTTACCGGGTGCTCCACGGGCATACAACTAAGTACATAGGATTATATATTTGCAATACGTAATAATAAAAGATTTCAGTAATTTCTGAAGAAGATTTGTCAGATGGAGACTATAATGTGAACTCATAATACTTTTCCAAGAAATAAAAAATGCATAAATAATGTTTGGAAAAAATATAAATACCATTTCAATTAACAGTAAAGACTGAGCACAACTCCCTCTCTCTCTCTTTCTCTGATATATTTTTTTATCAAATATTTAATCAATTTCTCAAAAAAAATATTGAAGAAGTATGAAAGCTGTATTTCATTTCAAAATGCATGAACCATGCAAATATTTTAACCATTTTCTACTGATTGTATTTTTGCAATAATTTATATGCGAAAAAGTTAACAATATATTGATTGAATTGATTGATTGTTATGATTCTTTTGAATCCAATCCATTGATTTGATCGATGGAAACCATATTTCCTTTACTACATAATTATACTTTTTACCTTTTTCTCATTAGCGTATCGTTATAATTTTATACTTTCTTGATAATAATTAAAAAACAAAATGCTGTAATAAACTCAAAAAATAGAAAGTACTACGTGCAACCGCGGGCAAAACCCTTAGAGGCAAAGTCAGGAACACTAAAATAAAAATATATGTGAAACTAGGATAAAGTTCGTTGGAGCAGAAAGAGAAGACGGATATGGAGGGACCATGGGGATTGTATGAGTCACTACTCAACAAAATAACCCACATCGTCACGAACGAGACACCAAGAGGCCGCAGATTGCCAGGAAGACTACCTAATAGATGCAAGGATAGCTGGTCTTCAGCGTTGCAGGAGGAGGCAAATTCCGAACAAACTGATCAACGATCTAATTATCTTTAAGAATAATTTTGCATAACATATTTTAAACTACTCCAGATTAATCATTCCAATTGATCACACTTATCCATAGTCAACCTATTTGAATAGGTATTAACTAGGTAGGTATGTTGTATATGGTACACATACATATGTGAACTTCCTTAAGGAATGCACAACACAGAGTTTCGACGCTTATGAATCGACTTAGGCTTGGTTAAGAGTACTCTTTAAACCTAGGTAACATTTCCAATTCCTCTGTGTCATTCTTATCACATGAAATTTTTGAAAGTTGTAATTTTGCATAGCCTGAAAGCTTTAAGAACAATTCATAGTTAATAAAATTAATAAACAGGAAGTAATTTTGTGTCAATTTTTAAATGTGGAACATTATTATAATTCAAAGTATAAAGTTTTGTAGATATTGTTACAACTATTATTAATCACGGCATATCTACGAGTGAGCTAGTCAGCAGACTAGCTGCATGTAATAAAAATGCAATCTGTTCTCTCCGTGCCAAAAAATCATTACGACATTCAGGATAGGTTGCAAAGCTCATCGCTGAATTTGAATTATTTGTTAATGTCTTTATTTTTTCCAACACCTGCCATTTACGAGACATTCTAAAACTTACGGAATAGAGTGGAATACCAATAATTCTTAGCGGGTGCTCCAAGGAACATATTAATATAAAATATTGCTGATTGTATTCATCAAACAATATATTATATTAAATATATAACTGATTTCTTTTTTTTAATTAACAAAAGTAGATACAGTATTTAAAAAATAGATTGGAACTATTAACATAATAGCGTGCAAATTAATTTGTTTGACCTTTAAGAATCTTCCTTAAAAATCTTAGATTCAGACCATCAATCAAAAAATTTAAATATTTAAAAATTACGTAAAGATTAACAACATAAATATTTAATAAAAAAATATAAAAAATCACGAAAAACTTACCAAATATTTGCAGAACTGTTGCTTGCTTCTGACGATATATCTCACAACTATTACTACCACATATTAAATAAATTTAAAGTTAATATTACGATATAAATATTTATATTTTTATATATCAATTTTCTTTAGTGATATGTACTAAATTGATATTCTTTAAAGTTGTTTTATAAACTATGATATATAATATGTAATGTAAAGTTCTTTTCATTTTCCGTAACTTCCAATAAAGCTCTCTGTTTTAGCGGCAAGTCGGACACTTTCAAAAATTTCCCGCGCATTATGACATCTGAAATGATAACGGAGTGTGATAAGAAGGTGTTTGAGACATTTTGACATTTTTAAAACCATAATAAAAAGAAAAACAAAAATAATATTTATTTAATAAACACCCGATTGATTTTATTCCATATGCTGTTATGTAAATTTACTTATTTTTTTTTTAAATTTAACATATTGAGTGTATTATTTAAATTCTTCAGGTATGTGTAATAAAAAAGAAATAAAATAATAAAAAAGTATGGCAAAATAACTGATAACATAAGTTTTATAAAAAGTTTTCAATCAATATGTTACTAAAAATGATTTTTTTTGCTAACTTTATAAAAAAAATATACTCCTACATCTTAATATACTTCTACATCATAAAAAATTTACAAGAAAAATTTATTGTGGTGAGATAACAATTGATTAGAAAATATTCATATTTGATAATAAAACAGATGGTTTGAAAAATTATGTATTGTTTACCGGTTTTGTCATGTCAAAATGTTTAAAAATGGAATAGAACGCGGCAAATTTTTGAAAGCGTCCGCCTTGCCGCGCGATCGTGTCACGTGTTTGGCGCGCACTGATATTCAACTCCTCTTCATGAAGGATTGTTTACCTCCTATTCCGCCGGCGATGTTACCGCCCTCTACCGCTACGATTTCCCTCGGAACATAAGGCCTCGACGTAGATACTCCTTTGGAAAATTCATTTGATTATGAAACATACGCCATTACAAAAGGTATAAATAGATATTCAATATAATGTTTTCTACATTACCTAAATCGAAAATATTTAGGGATTATAAAACTTTTATTTAAAATATTCGATGTCTCAAGTATTAAATCTGAAACATTATGAAAATAAGTTCAGTACGCTATCAATTGTACTACTAACAATGTTTTGTTAATAACCTGCCTAACAGTTAAGAATAAAATGAATACTAAAAAATAACTCCCATAGTTTAATTTTACACTAAAAATTATAATTTTCCGCATTCTCAATTTCGTTCCATGTACATACGTTTTTAATTTTTCTGATAACAGCTGTCGTTTTACGGTCAGAATGCACAATAAAAACAAGTTGACACAACTATTATGTAGATTGGAAATAATACTAATCTCTGTTCGTGAGTGAGATGTCATATAGTCAGCTACATTATTATTTTTTTATTAAAAAGACATTTTTTGAGATTATTACAACTTTCAGTCAATGCGATCCCACAGAAAAGTTGGATCAATTAGAAAAAAAACTTGAAAAAGCAGTTATTCTGTGTGTGTGAATAGGAACGGTTTGTTTAATTTTATTAATATTTTTATTACCTGTCTATATACAATCACGCCGTGTCCCACGTGGGGTAGGTAGAGAGAACCGAACAATTTGTTGATCTATCCTTCTTGTACGTCCGCGCTTTCTCACACTCCCTCCTTCAGATATCATTATTTACATATTATTTTAAATGAGTGTGAAACACAGGTTAGGGTAAAAATACATACGTTGGTATTTATTTAAAATTAATGATTATCACTTTATGACGCGTAATGTTTAAAATTTATCTTGCATGAAAATTTAGCTTATTTTCTCGTACCATTTAATTCAGAAATAGGTACCTATATGAGATCCGTATTCTCTGCGTCCCTAACAGCAGCTACATGTAATATCTGCCAGCGTGAAACATGATGGGGAAAGCTTTAAACAAAGGTAATTATAATCACATTATGATTATTATATGCATATGTAGTCACTCAAAATTATTTACCTAGATATGACTATAATAATGAACATAAAAATGAATCAATTTATACATTAAGGTATGGTCATGAATTAATAATTTAATACTTGTGTGAAGAAAACGAACAAATAAATAAATGAAAAAAAACAATTAATAGACGAATATTAATTAATCCATGAATAAATAGATGTAAGAAACTGAAACTAGCACTGAGAGAAAACTAGTCTATTTGTTTATAATATTTTAAGACATTAATTACAATTTAAGATCATTTTTATACAAAGGTTCATCTCTCTATCTATTTAAACCGTCATAGCATTTCGCATAAGTAAGATAGCGATTAATATATTGTATCTTATAAAACTGCAGGTTGACCTTCTCTTGCAAAGAAATAATAATTCATTCATAACGAATGGCATCTCTCATCGCTGAATTGAAGATATTAAATGTCTAAATATATTTGTATGTACATGTAAATACTGTTGTGATACTAATTAGCTATTTCTAAATTGTTTTTACCTGGTAATATATGTTGATACGTTGTCTTATTTCATGCATCAGTTACACATAACATTATACATCAGATCACCATCAAATCATTTTCCCAAAACGATATCCATTCATCCAAAAGTTTTTCAAAAGTAATACTCGTATCCACCCAAGTGCACGCATCATTGGAGTGAGATGAATCTCACAACAGCCATCGGTTCATAGTACCTACATACCAATATAATACGTCTCTAGTCTAGTCGGTTCTCAATACACAAGTTCCCTTGGGAAATTATGGTAAGCAGCGCTCTATACACGGATCAAAATATTATCCTTTACTCTGGATACACCATGTATTAGTCACTTTTTTGTATCGAAACTATGATTATGGTAGATATTTATCTTTTTGATAATGGGAAAACTAAATAAAATGAAAATAATTGTCATCATACCGTATAGTCTCCGGAATATTACATAATACATTTTCCACGCTAGTTGTTTAAAGTATTTTATTTTGTGAATCGGAGAAAAGAAGTCGTATTTTTACTATGAAATCCCTTTTGCATAATTCTGATACCTGCCAAGGGTCATGAAAATGAGGTTAGGTAGTATGCAAGATTTTAACAATGTCATAAAAGTATTTTATTTTATTGTAAAAGTATTGTATTATTTGATTATCAGTATAGAATCCTTATTTTGCTTCATGATAATTTTTAAGGAAAAGTTATATACTAAATTATATTAAAATGCAAAAATTACAGCAATTATTCATTTTTTTTTATTTAAGTGAGAGAGATTAGATTTGATTGAAAACAATATTCACATGCAATATTATATGAAATTAAAGTTGAATTTTATAACATATGCAAAAAGCACTAGAATCTGTACAAATACTCAAATTTATTATACCCATAGTATTCAATACTTCGAAGATACAAATACGTAGCCTACCGTCTCCTAAACAAACAGAGAAAATAACGGAATTGTCACGTTTCCGTTGGGGAAAAATTGCTATTTTTCTATTTACTTCAATGAAATTTTATATTTCTATTTTGATAATATTTTTATTGTTGACAAAATTAAAAGAGCTTATATACAAAAAACCCGTGGTCTAAAGAACAAAACAATACAATTTAAACTTAATATTATGAAAACTATGATGACTATGGAAGAGAGTCTAACAAATTTTCCAATAGATTGTAAAAAAATAATATATTTTGATTTTGTTATGATTATTATATTTTTCCTATGCCGACAACATAAGATCCATATGAATTTTATTCAAAAAGTCAACTTGACTATCACAAAATCGCAATATTGGCGGCTTGCTCTTACTTTATCTTGAAAAACAATATGTAATTTAATATTGTATTTCATTGGAACCTCAATATTTTGTAAACTCGAAAGTGTCTCGAGTTTCGACATGTAATGTCTTTTTCAAACTTATTTTCAAAATTTTCCAACAAAATACTAATCACATACAAAAAATTGAATTCCAAAATACTTATAAATATTATTTTATCACTTTCTCTTGTTTCATTTTATGACAATGCACCCGCAATTGAGTAAATTATGCCTAGATTTCACAATAAAATCCAATTTGCAAAGCAGAATATTAGGTTACAATATACGTCATCATAACACTCAATATAAAATATATTTACCTATTCTTCATAATCCTCATAAAATGAAGTGAATAACCTAGTCAAAAGTTTTGTGTCGCAGAATCGGTACCTACTTACTATAATAAATATATATGATCACTTCGGCAATTTTATTTGTAGAAAAAAGCTCTAGGCTTATAAATATTTTTTGTTTATAATAATGAGAAACTCTTTATTGTTGCCGTCAAATAAAATTTATATGTGTGATTATTGCCTTAAGACAATCTCTTTCAGTAACCCTGTAAACAACTCTAAAAAAGATACATCTCTAGGTATATATAAATAAAACGTTAATTTTCATTTTTTATATCCTTTTCTACACAATATGTATAATACTACAGATATCTAAATACATAAATTGAAACATATGATGTGATAAAACAAAGATCAATTGATATTTGGCTCGGAAAAGTTCAGGCGACATCTCATTTCATAAATGTGAGTAGACAATATTTGATTTAGACAAAGAGTTTCATCCCCTTGACAAGTGACAAGAAGAAATTGTTGACGCGGGGAGGAGTGAGGGTGGCAAAGCAGAACAGAGATGGGGTGGTTGGTAATGAAGACTTATGACTATCGTCAGCAAAGTCTCCGTCACCAATTCTACGTCATCTTTCATCACAACAGTGTTCCTTACCATTAATTCAATTATCAAACTTTTCTAGAGCTTCCTTGAATTAAAATCATTGATATACCTACCTATTTCATTTGATATATCATAAAACCTACTAGTATAAAAACTATGAAACAAAATTCATCTAGTTCACATTATTCTAGTACTATGATGGAACTATTAAAGGGTTTCCATTTATATTTGTTTTACATATAAATTTTACTTATGTATCCTGCCAGTGATTGACACATGGCTTAGAAATCATGACGTTAACGATGTAAAACAAAAAAAAATGAGTTGTGTACAATGAATTATGAAAAAAACAAATTGAACAATGAAATAATTCGAAAGGAATCGAATGTTATAGACATTATTATTATTATTCACATTTTTTTATTGTTATATTTAATATTATGTGTACAATAACTCACCATGTTTATATTTACTTTTAATAAATTCTTTAATCTTTAATTATTAACAAAGTCTCCAAGCTGAAGTAGCAATATCCTGGTTATATAGTTCGACGAGAGAATGACAGATGAACGCCTAGGATCATGGAGTGAAGACCATGGGATGTATGGATAACATAAATAAAGGAAGACCTCGAAAGCGCTGAGTGAATGACATTATCCGAGTTGTAGAAAAAGTAAGTTCACGTCGCTCAAGACCGTGTAAATCTTAAATGTTTGGAGTATAGAAATAGACAGCAGCGGAGAGACAAAGACTAGCAGTAAGTTTTGAATATTTAAAAACCTCTAGCATGTAATACCAATATAATCGTTATGAAGTCACTTTGATAGGGGTGTTTACATACTTTTATTAAATATTCACTAAAATAAACAACAGTTATACCAACATAATAATTATTTTTACATGAATATTAATGAACTAAGATAGCACATTAAATAATAATATAGGTAGAGATAGAAGATATAAGCTGAGAAAAATAAAACAACAACAAATTGAATAGCCTGAAAAAAAATATGGTCAAGAAATAAAGCATCTTTTGAATATATTACGTAATATTCAAATTTCATCTTGTATGAAATAAAAATAGACCTAATTTAATATATTTCAAGAATATTTGGGTCACAAACAATGAAAAGGAAACTTTGTAAGTCAATAAGAAGGGAATGTTAATGGTATTTAAGTAGACAGCACGGCGCCTCTGAGAGACTACGTAACGGAGGCTGATACGATGCTACGTAGGCGCCCCGGCCATGGCATCGAGACGCATACAGAACAGTTGTATGGCGTCGTCGGAGAAAGGGAGCATAACAACTATACATCATCTTACGCGAAAATCGATGACAAGTTTGTATCTACTTTATTTTAGGAAAAATCAATAGGAACATTGTCAATCTTGTAACCCATAAAATAAGTAAAATTTCTTTCTCAATTTATTTATTCAATTCCAGTTTAAAGTATTAAACAAATTAATATTTTAAGCTGGATTTTATATTGAACTTTGAATTGAAATTCAGTACCAAGAAAGTTTTTTTTTACATATCAATAAAAAAGGGAAACAATTTTGAGTTTAAAAAGAGAAAATGTGATCTAGGTGTATAATAAATTTTAATTTACCCGTGAATAGCCTCAAAATATACAGCCTCTTAATATCGTGAAGGTACAGGAAAAAACGATTTCAAACAATAAAACTCCCAATAAAAAAAATGTAATTAGTACTAACATTTTTTTTATATACTACAAATATTTTTTTTTTTTTACTACAAAAATATTACTGTACCATTTGCTTAAAACAAAATCATAAAAATAATATTCTTACAGCAAGTTTCTCATTGCGATTATTCTGTACTATCGCAATATACTGTATCGTGTGACATTCTTTATCGTGTAAGTTAGATAGTTAAAGCTTGCTTATAATACTTTTCAAGTGTTCTTAAAAAGCTCCTTTAGTGCTCATCTAACCACCCTTCATTGAAGTTTCCACATCGACGTGCCAGAGTGGTCAGAGGAGTGCAACTAGAGCCACGTGCTTTTCAAGGACCTGTTATATTTAAAAATATCCTGTGGATGAATCACATTGACTACAAAAAGTAAAAATAACTATCCGTAATTAATTATTCTTCATTTAATTCAGTTTTAACACACTCTATTAATGGCATAAGGGATAAATCAAGGAATATCTTATTTGAGTATTCTTCTTCTTCTTCTTCCAAGTCGGTCCCTCAATGCTGAGAATCGTGACCACCATGATCCCAACCAAGCGACAAGCTCCTCCACTGCGCCCTGTCCTCCGCCTGTCTAAACGCCTCACACCCTGTACTCCCTGCAGCATCTCTCACATGGTCTGATCATCTTGTTGGTATTCGACCCCTACTTCTTCTTCCTTCGACTCCACCATATAGTTTAGGCACCTATTAAACATCAAATAGGAAAAAATGTGAAATTGAGTTTATTTTTCAAAATAAATTAATATTTTCTATAATTGAGATTTCGACTTCTTAAAATAGCATAGCCAGCAAAATCAAAAGAATTGAGCATTGAGAATATTTAACATACGTTAGTAAAAATGTGTAATTCGGTTGGAAATTAATTTGAAAAAAAATGTATGAAATAATAATGTGAACTTTTAAGGATCACTCTTATGATTTTGTGGAATAAATTAGGATTCTTATAATAAGTAAATATTCATTGTAATTGTATAGTGTGAACGCTCACATGAGTGTCATTTTTTCCGCCAACGCGGGGTATCGTCCGGGAAATCCCTACGTGACAGTATCGACCTAAAGTTTGTACTCGGTTACCATAAAGGGGACATAACGTCACGGACGTGACACGAATACATTGAGCGCCATCCCGTTCCGAAGTGTCTCAACGGGAAATTGAGACGTTTAAATAACACCATAGATGCAATTACATATCATTATTATTATTATAAGGTAGGTACCAACACTCTGCCACCTCACCATAGATCACGTGGTGCAATTTAAATTTAATGATAGAATTTATTCCTTCATTCAATTTGTGTGAAATGAAAATTCACAGCACATTCGATAATTTACATTTGATGCATTTTAAAAAAAAGCCTAGATACTGCAAGCTCTTTTAAAAATTACTACAGCGTCTAAACATTGAGAAAGTCTCCTGGAAAATGACACACACGGAGCTGTATAAATATTCAGTTTCTAATAAAAACTCACTGATGATGGGTGTCTATCTACCCGAAAGGCCTCTGAATCAAATATTATTCATAGTGAATCTATTAAATCTACCAAGTACTATACAATCATTATAAATATTTATTGGATAAATCGAAACAAGGGCTTGTTTCTACTGTAGATTAAATAACACGTAGAAAGAAACGCTTGTTTTCTTTTATCAAATTATGGAATTCCTTAACGTGTGCACCAATATAATAAATAAATTAAAAATAAATCATTTTAATTACATTTCTCTGTACGTTAGTTAATATATACCCCGTAATATATAGTTTATATTATAACCCTTTATTAGTTATACTATTTTTCATTAATGCAGTGAAAAACGAAATCATACGCGAACGTCCATAGGATTTACAATAGTATTTGACTACCTTACAAGAATCATTTTGTTGAGTCTATATTATTTCATACTATATTAGCATATTCCAGAAGGGAAATTTAATGAGATGATATTATATAGGTATTATATTATCCAGTACTTCTTCGTATCTCAAATACTTTGTTAATCACATGAACGAACATTGACTTTCTATTCCAATAAAAATACAGTATGTATTTACATAAGTTTATGATTACGTAAATTATGATTTAATGCAGAAGTTTGAAACACTGTATAGTTATATTCGATACTAGAAGAGTTCAAGTAGAACTACGAGAAGATATCGAAATTCATCTCCAGACTATACCAGATAATCCACTTGATGCAGTTGCGATGTCCGCAATGAAAATTCTCTGAAAGTATGAAGATAAACTATCAAGTAGTGTGACCTCAAATTGGATTACTATGTACCTATCTACTAAGTAGTGAAACTTAGATGAAATATGAACTTCTGGTTGATCGTAGTTTAATGTCCTGTAACGTTTTCTTAGTATTGTAGTTAGAATATGTAGGTATTCTATGTATATTATATATGTACTTACTTAGTTTACTGCTGATCCTAATCTTTAAAATTTTCAGTGAATAGAGAAATCATACTTGTAATCGAAAATGAAAAAATCATAATCAACTTTGGAATCTGAGACCTCAAAAAGGTTCTAACTTATCGGACATCATTTTTACTGGAAGGAGGGAAAAAATATTATTTTTGACCGGAGTGGCAAATTATCTAGATCGGGTCCTATTTACGGTATGGTGCTAAAGTTATCTAGATAAATGTTATCGATATATAAAACTGAAATAATATTTTATATGATTACATAACAACATCACATTTTATAAACTAGTTTTGATTGATGTTTACCACTCTTCTGCTGAAGTTTTTGATTTTCTGTAAAAGGAAGATAGATATTCTAAGAAAAACATCTGAAAACATGATTTATGGTACATTTACTGAAAGGTTTTTATTATATGCTTATTGCATTTTGTAAGTCTCATTAGGGAATATTTTGTGAAAATATAATATATCATCAGTAGTTTGATGTAGTTGGAAGACATTGCGCCTTTGCGATACACTCGCCGAATTAATTGTATTTAATATGAATGTTCTTTTTGTAAAACTATTTTTAGTCAATGTACAGTGAGGAATAAATGAAAAAATAAAATGAAGAGATGAATACTACAGTGTATTTTATTGTCAGAAAAAATATTTTAATTTGAATGCGTCCAAACGCATCACATTACATTATGCACGTACAAAATATCGTTCAATCAACGTGAATACTTTTTTTTTTTTAAAGTGGTATAATAATTTACTAAGAAAACAAGAATTCCATTAAAAATAGAATTAAGTAAATAAAAGAGAAGAAACACTTCAAAATATCCCCAGCACGAAAAACAATACGAGGACAAAGAAGGAAATGAAATAGGAGACAGAGGAATTTCTTTATTTACATTTGCATCAAAGGCAATATTCAGATTTCTTGAAAAGGGAAGCCGTTTTTTTACTTTACATTCTCGAAGACGTGACATCATCAAATTTTTATTGTATTGACTGTTAAATAAAATATAAAAACAAATATATAATGTATTTCACATAGGAATATTATTGTATTGTTTGTGAAGCGATCAAATGAACGTGCTCAGAAACAAAATATCATAAAAATCTAATCACTTCCATTTTATTCAAAATTGCACTGTTTTAAATTCAATGAAATGTACGCATTCAGAATATTTTCTTTCAAATTAGAGAGATAGATAATTGAATAGGACTTATTATTCATTTTAGTAGGTATACCTATGATTCTTAATGAAGTGTTACCAAGTAAATGCCGACATAATCAATGATATTTTTTTCATTTTTTTCTAGCATTTTAAAACTGACGCGACCACTAACTCCTCAAAAACTCTTCTACAAACAGATTCACTGCAATTCATAACTTATTTTATTACTAACTCAACATACTAACACATCCACTAACACATTCGCTAACACATCTGCTGACTTTGCTAACACATCATTTTTGATTTATTTTATTTCTTTGCTCTTTTGTTTTTATATTTGTCAATATTCTTGAGATATAATAACATTCTATGCTTATAACTATTAGATAAATATTGATTTCATTCTGTCATTCAAAAATATTCATCTGCGAGATTTTTTTAATTATTTGTGTGCTAATTTCTATATTCTTATTGTTGGATGCCACAACAGTTTTCTTGCCACAACACCGCCCTGTGGTTAATATGTCGGTCAATTTTTTTTGACTATGTATAAATCTATTATATGCAAAATCACTCAATATTGGGTGAAATTTCTAAGGAATAATAATAATAAAAACTCTTATATATTTATATGCAAATGTAGAGGAAGACATTTCAATAAAGATATATTTTTATTAATTTGGAAATAATTTTACATAATCTCTCTTTCAAATATAATAAGGTTGTACATACCAGTTCTGAAATAACCAAGATCTCTCTTATTTGCAAAAAGAATACTTACAATAAATAGTACATGAATTGAAATTCATGTAAAAATTATTCTCTAGCGAATCTCTCAACCACAAATGAAAATCGCTAATATTAGTCGTTAAATATATGTATGCAATAAATTCACTAGCTAAACAACTTATGGGAGATAAGTGATGTTAAATATTTTTTTATTTCTTTAAATGACCTTAGAACTGGGGCAGCTTAAGAAATAAAAAAGCATCAAGGAGGAAAAATACCAATCCTCCACGCAGCATACCCGAACACTGTTTAATTTCACTGTGAGAGAGTAAGTAATTCCACTTCTCTATCTACCTATATATTTCCTCACGCCGTATTCCAAGTGGGGTAGGCAGAGAGAACGGAACGCCATATAGATCTATCCTTACATACTTCTTTCGCTTCTTCTACAGTCATACAATTTCTCATGCACGCACGTCGATTTCTCTTACTCAAAACACGGCCGTCCTTGAGAATTTGATCTACATGATCAAACCATGTAGTTCTCGGACGCCCGCGCTTCCTCACGCCCCTCTTTTCAGAAAATATATCCTCTTTGTCATTCCTTCCTCTTCCATTCGTTCCACATGACCAAACCATCTCAATTTATTTACACGCATTCTATCCACAACACTCCTTTTGCATCCATTCATTCTTCTAATATCCTCATTCCTCACTCTATCACAGAGGAATTAGCAGTGTTCTTAATTTATCAACAATCTTTTATAATGCATATCCACTAAATTACTCTAGAAAGTATAAAATATTCATAAACAATTATTAGTTGATCTAGTGGACACTCTACTTGTTTTCGATGACGTGATGGTGTAGGTAAATAGATTATTTGTTACATTTCCAGTATCAAGAATCATGTTTATTATAGGACTTTCAGATAATTCCCATAATTAGGTAGGTATTTATTTAAGTACATCCATGAAACTCTAATTATTCATTAAAGGTTCTATTTCAAAGTGATCCGGATATTCCTCTTAATAATGATAATCTCGCTGTTTGTTGTACAATAGTAACATTTTTCAAGGGGATGTCTATTTCGTAATATTAATAATAATAGGTACAATATTATTTGATGATGATAATAATATGATCCCCTAATAAAGTCTCCGACATGCGGCATTTATTAGTGTTCCGTTCATATACTCGTATACATACTGATGCTTTGCATACTGCATCGTCCACACAAAACGATCAAGGGGGAGATTAGAATATTATGTACCTCCTAGTACTTACTACTTACCTAGTATTCATTATAATTCACTGTATCTTGTCAGTTTTAACATTAATATCACAATCTCCCCTATTTTCTCTTTACAATGTTTACTGTATTCAAATTGACGTGTATGTCTACAAGAATTTAATAACTCCATCCACTTGTTGGCTAATAAAATAGTATCGATTTATATGTACCCACCTAAAAAATATTCCTTATATTTTTTTTAACTCACTTTAAATGGAAATATATAAAGCGTTCTTCTGGTAAATCTTCTCAAAGTTCAGATTATGATTTATGAAAGATATGAATTTTTAAATTCATCTACTTTACCAATAAATTGTTTCTCTAATGTACTCGCTTACGTACTTTATAATGTACATCTACTACTATATCATTACAGCATATCCCACAAAAGGTGTAGCCAGCAGACCAGCGGCACGCAATAAATATTCAGTGTGTCAACACTTGCCTTTGACAGGACAAGATTGGGTAACCAATTCTTTACCGGGTGCCCCACGGAACGTATCATAATGTAAATTTTATAATGAAAACCTTACTTAATTAGGGTAGTATTCGATTGATGATGAAAGCATTTACAAATTTGTGAATTTTCTAGTATCCGCTCCGTTACCTTCTTTTTAAAGTTTAATTTAAATTAATTAAAACTAATTAAAATTATTTTAAATTAATTAAAATTAAAACTAAAATTAATTTAAATTAATTAAAACTTAATTAAGGGTAGGTAGTCGATTAATGATGTACACATTTACAAATTTGTGAATTATCTAGTATCCGCTCCGTTACCTATTTTGTTAGCTTTCATAATAACGCACATCAGGTCAATTATAATTATGACCTAATTAATATTAATTATGACCTAATTAATATTAATTATGACCTAATTAATATTAATTATGACCTAATTAATATTAATTATGACCTAATTAATATTAATTATGACCTAATTAATATTAATTATGACCTAATTAATATTAATTATGAGCTAATTAATATTGATTATGACCTTCTTCTTCTTCTCTTCTTCCTAGCCTACTCCCGTCCGCTCCTGGACGAAGGCCTCCTCCATCGCCTTCGACGCCGCTCTATCTTGGGCTCTCTGCATCCAGTTGACACCGACGTACTTGACCAGGTCATCCCTCCATCGTAGTGGTGGTCTTCCTACACTCCTGGTAGTTGTTCTTGGTTTCCAGGTTAAGACCCTCTTTGACCACTTATCTTCTGGATCTCTGGCCATGTGACCTGCCCACCGCCATTTGAGACATGCGATACGTTGGGCAATATCTGTTACTTTTGTTCTTTGCCGTATCGTTTCGTTTCTAACTCTGTCTCTCAGGGTGATGCCCAGCATGGCTCTTTCCATGGATCTTTGGGTAACCCGTATGACCTAATTAATATTAATTATGACCTAATTAATATTAATTATGACCTAATTAATATTAATTATGACATAATTAATATTCGAATTTGACACAAACATTTTTCACTTCACTAAACAAATGCGTCAAACATGATGCAAATAACGTAAGATTGTAATATTTAATAGTTTTTCACTCTAGTGAAAGGCAAAGCATCTCTAAAAAAGAAGAGATAAAATATATATCATATAACTATGTAGGTATACCTAATAAGATTAAGTGAATAGAAAAAATAGTAGTCACAAGAACTTGGATTGCAAAGCACAAACAAAAGAGATGAACTAAAATAAAGACGTTTGTCTAATCTTAACTGCAGATCTCTGAATAATTCTCTTATTCCTTTTGGACTCTGCGTGCACCCTGCTTCTATCTTTTCTCTTCATTCAGTCCACCTCCCTCTCTCTCAGTAAATATCTATTACCTCATATCCGCTACGGGATCTCATCGTTTAATTTAAATTTATTACAGAATCAAGTGCTATGTACATTGTACCTACTCACTGCTACTGAAGACTTTAGATAGCTATTGGATACTAGATGCGAAGTAGATACTACTTGAATAATCGTTTCATTTCAAAATTGCCGAGGTTTTATTTAAAAAAAAAAACAAATATAGTTTCAAAATCGTTTTTAATGAATAAATAAACTTCTTTCATTTAATTTTTTATTTATGTATTTATACATTCCCAAGACCTCTTTAATAAGGGATATGGTGGGAGAAAACGCAAGACAATCTTCCTTTTGCACATTCAACCACATACTAGATAGCAACCGTCGGGAATGTTTGGGATAGAATGGGATATACAAAATATCAGAGTCAATTTTAAACAAAAAAATGCTAGTGTGTCATAAAAAATCAAAATAATAAATAGAGAAAAAGAGTTATGATCGATTTTTATAAAGCAATTAGTCAAAAAAAATCAGCATTACCTATCTTACTAAATTAAAAATACATACATTTATAGTTAGTAATCTTTTGATGTATAAAGATATTCACTAATTTTCAGGATGACCCAGCACTATATTAGTAGTTTAGTGTTATTAAAGTAATGTAATATTATCTTCCACTATCGCATCAGTTTCTGAAAATGAGAAAAAAAAAGAAATAACACATTGAAAACGGAAATCACTCAATCAAGGAAGATTTATGGCGTCGAAAGAAAAATACACTGTAAATGCAGTTCCTGTGTCACTAGAAGTATTGAGTTCACTCCCTCTGAATATATGAGAAGCAGGTACTACGTAGTTTTACTTCACTTCATGGTCCAAAGAAACCGATATAAATGATCTTTTGGACGTGTGATTGATGCTGGGGTCACAAGGACCACTTCCCTTTGTGTGTGGATGGGGATGGTTAAAAAGCCTTTAGGGAGTTTACATCACTCTCATGAAATAAAATCTACTCTTTCCTTTTCCTTTTATAAACATACTTAAAGAAAAATCTTAACGGTGTATTAGTTCATATGCTTTGGGAAGATAACAAACTTAGGATTTTTTCTATATTTACATCATATGGGCTTATGGGCTTCAAACTTAATATGAATTTTTAATTTGTGTGCACTTATAAATAGGGCGATATATTGATACCATTTTTTGTTTGCATTGTTTGTTTTTATGCATATATATTGTCTGTAGTGTGCTGTTGATGTGAAATAAATAAATAAATATAAAAAAAATATTGATTTCAATTTGAATGTAATAGTATTATAATTAGATTTCCTGCATTGTAATTAAAAATTATATAGAAATACGTTTTAAGATTACGTATTTCATCTACTAATTTAATTTAAAAAAAATAAACAATTTAAATTAAAAAAAAAATCTAGTCATATTGGCATGTTTAAATAATGTTCCGTAGGTATATAATCAGAAATTTAATATAACAAGAAAATAATATATGTAATACTTACATAATATCACTATACTCACTTTCCATTGTATTCACTAGTGTAAGAAATAGTATCACTTTGACTTTCACTAGATGATATCACTAATACAAGAAATTAATTCATTCTTATCATCCGAAGTTGTGTACATGAAATAGTTAGGTTAATACGAAATTTCTAAAAATTTAAATATTACTTAAATTAAGTACCAATGAACAGTAAATATCAAAACAATAAAATTAAAGTGTTACATTTAATCAGGTAAGTAATAGTAGCATCTAGTGATGTAACCGCAATTACATTTGAATAGTAACCACGGAAAAATCATGTAACTAAAAAGTTATCATGATGAGGTTGAATAATATCCTCCCTTGGGAAATCTCCCTAGAGAGTTGAGTTGTATAACATATATAGAGCATACTATCACGAGGGATAGGATTCATAGCTCGTTCGTCTCACCCCCATCTCCTACGCTTTCATCAGTATCACACTTCATTTCACGGTTGCGATTCAATCGCCGTAATGAATATTCATCCCTTGCCGTGGTGGGGGATGAGAATGAGAGCTGGTAAACATTTTTCAAACGTTTAGGGATAGTATCTGGTAAACAAATAGCTCTTAGGTAAACAAATCTACGCAGAGCCGATACACCCCAGGCATTTAAATATATTCATCATACCAATATATCTTCGAGTAGAATAACCAAATCAAATGCAAGTACTTACATAATATTTGTACGAAATATCGAGTACGTACTGAATTACAAATAAATATTTAGCAACTCTGATAAACAACCTCACTTCATCAAACATGTGTAATTACAGATTTGTATTGCTAAAGTAAAGTATTAAGTATAAAATTACACGTACAAATAATACTCCATAATTATTATTTTGTAAAGTTAAATATTTTAGGCGTGTAAGTTTAAGAATTAGCGAACATATTTTATTTTTTACTCGCGCAACTCATAAAATGAAATTATATTAATATTTTTTAAAAACCTAGAAATGATTACTTTTCGATGATTTTTTTTGTGATCTTACACGAGTAGGTATTATACTATATACCAACCTACAATCCCTAATTATTCTTTTCAATATAGTTGCATTAGTAAGTTCTTTGAATAATTAAAAAAAAATATATTTATACACAGAAATATTCAATTCAATTATGGATATCGAAGCTCGGTTACAATGGTCGATATAACATTTGATAATATTATATTTCGTACGCACTAACTTCTAATAGCATTCATAGTATTTTGACTATAACTACACATATAGATACATAAAATATTTTAATGACTCCATCTCTACTATGAATGTATTGTATATAATGTAGCTTCCTGAATTCATCAGATTTGTTAATATCCTGATTGACGCTTTTGTCCCGGGGCCATTTCCCGGATTATTATTGTGAGAGTCCCTCATTAGACGTCACCCTTCCTACTGACGGCCACCACCTACGCCAAGGGAAACGAAATCAAAATATTCTCTCTCTCTCATGGCTGATTTTCCTGTTATGACTTTTTTCCTATTTAAAATTTTCAATATAATTTGTGTTTCTTCAAGTTTTTTGCATTATGTTCATACTGCAGGAGTAAGATTTCAAATTTCTTTTTAGTAAGATTTCGAAGTGTTTTATACACATTATTTTCGGAGAAATATCACCAATACTTCAGTTTTCCATAAATATGAAGAGATTTCTTTACTTCGATGCGTCAAAATTAGAAGTTAGATAAAGAAAATAATGTTTAAGCTATATTTTGTTGCAAAAAATATATAACAACGTTGATTAATCACTAAATTGCATGATGCTTCTCACTACGACACATAAAGCCAATTAAAAAGTTACTAGATTTACCCATATTACCAAGTCAGTATCTATTTGTTGTAAAATATTGAACTTCTTCGCAGGATAACAGTTGTATTTAAAATTTTACTAGATATTCTGGGACACTGCAGGTAGATACTATAAGTAACCATAATCAGAGCAGAAAACATTTTTTCTTTTTAAGTTTTCAAAAAACTCATATTTTCCGGATTACGTAGGCCTCCCCTGTTGGTCCCCTGATGCTCAATAATAAAGCAATAAAATTAGTAATCATTTTCTTAACCTCTCCTCACAGTTCTGCTATAACAAATCATGGACTTTACTTATCAGTAGAGTTGCACGCCTAACGGTGGGTACAGTTATTACTTTTGTATTACGCAATGGAACTTATTACTATTATATTATTTGTACCTATTTTACGTATGTAATATACAGTCTGGAGCTTATTTATAATACTGTTAGAGGAAAAAGTTGGGTACCTACACTTCTAGATAATAGAATACACTTGACATACAATTAATGAATTTTGGAATTAACCTATATAATATCATATTATAATATAATATAATAGTATATAATATAATATCGTCTTTAAAAAGTTAATCACTTGTACAATAAAAATTACTGCCAATAAATGTACTGGAACAAAAAAATAATACTAGACCAAATCAACCTATCCTACAGGCAGTCAAATTTATCTATCTATCTATCTTTTCCCTCACGCCGTATCCCAAGTGGGGTAGGCAGAGAGAACGGAACGCCATATAGATCTACATAGTCAAGCCATGTAGTTCTCGGACGCCCGCGCTTTCTCACACCCCTCCTTGCAGACAAGTATATTCTCTTTGTCATTCTTCCCTCTTCCATTCGTTCCACATGATTTCAAATTTATGATGTCAAGTTTATGCATTCAAAAAATGCAAAAAGTTAATTTTCTGATTGAAAAATCAAAAAACTTCCTTTGGGAACATTATTCCTACATATTAAAAAGGAATATTATTATTAAAAAATATCACAAAAGACGTTTAGTGGTGTCTTTCATTATCTTAAATTAAACCCAAAGTTGTACAGTGTCTAGAAGTAAATTGATCACATGACACTCCTTATTGCCATCGTCATTGTTATAACTGTCCATCAGAAACACAAGGTGGAAAGAAGTCTCTCTATTCAGAGCAATTATATAATTTTATTTATTTATTATGGAAAATAACTTGATTTCATATCATAGGAGCAGCAAACTCGTATCGCGGGTAACGATTTTTGGGTAATCTAAAATGTGAATGAAAACAATGAAAATTTGAATCAAAACTATTAAAATACGTGAGCCCAAAACCATTGCTATTATTCCAAATTTATAACATGAAAATAAGCTGAATGTAGGATTACAAATAAAGCGGAACACTTGAGTAGTTATATTCCGCAGTTGCATACTGAGGGAAACATCAGTGAGAATATTAGTAAATACATACATACATGTCACTAATCCTCTCCAAGCAGCAGGGACTACAAACCGTCGCCACACATTTTTCTTGCACATTTTTTATACATATTTTATTTTATTTCATTTTTTTTTTACAATATTAAAGAATCAAACAGTCATAACATAACATGTTAACAATTAATACACTCAACATGTGGACCACCAAAGATTCCACTCTTACCAGAAATGTCTTAGTCTTGAGAAAAAAGCAAAAGTTAAAAAAATAAATGGTCTCCCACTCTTCTCCATAAGTTTTCGAGTGTCCTGTAAAAGGCAGGTGTTCGAAAAAATAAGACATTTTACATCTTAAATTCAGCGATGAGGTTTGCCACCCATCCTGAATGTCTTGATTTTATATTGGCACGGAGAAGACAGCTTGCATATTTTATATGCAGCTGGTCTGCTGGCTACCCCACTTGTGGGATATGCCGTGATGGTATAGATAGATAGATAGATAAAAAAATTAAAAAAAGTCAAAGTAAAGTAAAAAATAAAAAATCCCAAAATAATAGAAATCAAAATAAAATCACCATATAATAACAAGTAATATTATATAAGAAGAAAATATCCACTTAAAATTATCTAAGAATTTCTTTGAAACATTTATGATATTATTACGCAGCTAATGATGAAATATGGATATTATCTTAACATCAATTTATTATTCTTACCAATAATAGTTTCTACTTTCATAAAAAATAGCCTAGATAATACCATAATTAATGCTTGCTAAGTGTTTTTGTCTGGTATCCAATAAAAAAAAATAGTTTTTGAAACACGAGTAGGTATATTTTATACTTTTATGTAAGTACATTTATGAATAAATGCATACAACACCTCTCAGATCATAGGATTTTTTTTCTGAGTTACGATCTCCAAAAAGACTTACGGAATCAGTACTGTTCAGTAATAAATTTTAATTTCAGGAATTTCAATACATAAATTTTAAATGTATATTAATAAATTAAACTGTTCAGTACCCTGAACCTTAAATCGAGCTTTAAAAAAACTATGTGCTTTATTTAATCGCTTCATTCCAACAAAATTAAAAAAAAATTGTGTTTCAATCAATATGCACGATTTTTTCTTCATGAACCTGCATCACATAATTCTGCACATCTGTCTCAACAGAAAATAGGTACATTTTTCCATACGTGATAGAGGCGTCCATCCTTTCTGTCAATACTATGTTGTGTTCTATCAGTCACTAGAAGTGATAAGCCCTACTACTTGGCTGTCATTACACAGTGGTGTGCGTAATGTTGTACTTTACCACACTTCTAACAATTTTTATTGCCTACTACAGCAATAGAAGTAAGAGTAAAACACACGACAGACACCTAAGGATTTTACATACATTACACGATTTCTCCTCCCGTGAAAATTTAAATGTGTATCAAAGCTCTTTGTTTCTACATAGAGTAGATACTTATCATACACCAATATGTCCATCATAAGTGAAAATGAGATAATGGACATTTTTTGTTATTGTGAAATGTGGTATGGACATATTGGATTTAGAAGTACATCGACGGACATATCTTAATTTTTTTGCTGGCTTTTTATTTTACTTCTTTTCCTTGCTTTGTCAGGATCAACAATTTTAACAATTGTATCCATTTTAACTGCTATAAGTATTAATTTTTTAATAAAATGGCGGAACAACACAGCACACGCGACATTTGAATTTGATTTTTTAGACAGTATTTTCCTAATAAATCTGTGGACATACGTGAGTAAAATCAAAACTAAACCAAAGTAAAAACGATTCTCTATGTGCCCATATAATAAAGTGAAATTTTGTACCTGGTGGACATACCGGAGATTGATAAGTATCTACTCAATATGTTCGTAACACAATGGGTACCTACTATGATTTTAATACTATCACGACATGTCCAATGAATAGGGTAATTAGTAGACTCACTACATGTGAATCTGAATCTATTGAAATATAGGTATTATACAACAGCGATGAACATTACATAAATTGAATTAATAAATTTAAAAATAAACATACGAGATATCATTAAAGATGCTTTGGATGCCATTGCTGAAATTAATTGTACGGAATATGTTATTCGATTTGTTACAGAAGTGGTGGAAAACCTTGTCTTTGAAAAAATTGGAAACGTTGGTAAATTTTTTTTTTATATTAAAAGATTGAATAATGCACAATTTATGATTGTTAAATAAAAATCTGTATTATTCTGTACCAAAATTCCATCCTGATATCGACGCACCACGAACAAAGAATCTCTGCTGCCTGCAATCCAAAGCCTCCCGTTACCATAGCAAGAAGGGTACTTAAAAGATTTCAAGCACTTGAAATACATTTACTAGGCATTACTGAGACACTTCAGATGTAATGGAAATTTCTATTCCCTATTTCATAATATCGATTACTTCTTAAGCATAGATAGGTACCAGTACCAATATATTTCTTACTAGTTTGGTGATTTATATTTCTGTCAACACTTTCATCTAACAATTTTTGAGAAATATTTAGTAATAGACTATTGACGAGAAAAATAACCATAGTTACATTAAAAATAGATTCAATCCAGTCTGTTCAAGATAACTAACTATACAAATACAAAGGAAAAATTGTATAGAATAACTGACGAAAAGAGCCGATAATGGTAAAAAATAAAATAGGCCGACTATTGAGTGATAGTCCAGCCTTTAATCACAATTGCTTCTTATAATAGATCGTCTATATCATAAAATATATCTTATATAAGATCGCGAGAGTATTTGTTGTACTATCTTTTTTATGGAAGAACAAATTTGGCGACGAATTTTCCGACCAACAAGACAATAAATAGTCTTGTTTAATTTGTTGGCTCAAAACTGTGACGTATTTTCTCTGTCATACAGGCAATTTGTTGCTTTGATTGAGGCAACGTACATTCTGTGGTGTTTTATTTTTTTTTTTGTTAGTTTTTTTATTTGTTTTTATTGTTGTGTGATGTTAATAATATGTATAATGTAAATTGTATTCTCTTTAAAAAATATACTTACGAAATAAAAATGAGCTAATGCATGCTGATGAAGCAAATTTTAAATATGACTATCGTATTGATATGGATTTAATACGACAGCGTTGCAAATAAAAGTCATCAGAAAATCATGTAGATAATTAAAAACATAACAAAGAATAGGTAAATGATTGGGAAATATTCCATTTGAAATTAAATGACATAGAAACTTACGTAATTAAACAATGCTATTGAAATATTTTTTTTCTATTTCCGTGAGCAATCTGCAGGGAAACTTCAACACCCTATAATTTTCAGTAAATTATTTCAACCCCTCTTTGTTATATCCATTGCCATCTGTGTGCCAGTTTGTTAACACGGAAACTGCCATCTATTGGAGGAGACAACAAATATTATATGCGATTCGTACCCTTAATATTATAATGCTGTTTCTATAATGGGTATACCTCGATGGTTTCTAGTCATATAGGCGCAGACACAATTTTACTTTACAATGTTTCAATCTAAATTCGCTAGATGTACAGGAATTCTTTTTGTTCCATGAATTAATTACTTCTAGGATATTTTCCAACATATTGGAATTATTATCCGTACGTGCAAAAAAATCGTTACAAAGATTGTTTTTTTTTTTGTGGTGATTGGTAGCCTGATTTTGTAATTCTACTTTTCTTGTTTACTATTCCTTCTTTTCTTCCATGATCTCAATAACTCACTGTGATAGTATTTGGGGGTATATTAAGGTTTCTTTCAAATTCAAATTATTTAATTTATTATTAAACAAATGTAATTCACCCTATTAAACAACACAAGATAATAAATAGCATTTAACCGCAAAAATTATCTTACTGGTCTAGGATATTCAGTCAAAATTTATTTGTTTGTTTAATGTATAATTCATGCAGGTTTTATTTTATGTTTATTGAAACCTTGATCTGTTCTGAAAATGCATGCAAAACATGCATTCCTAACATTACTACTCGTATATTTCTTCTTCTTTGTTTGGTGTAATTGGACTGGTTATGTGGAATCGCCTACAGGTGCCATTGAGAGATAGTCAAACTGTCACCAGCTTCAGAAGCAAATTAAAAACTGAACTCTTCACTGGCGCCCTTGAGACGGTCTAGGGACTGTACTAAACGGCGTCAAAATAAAATCATCCAAAATCATCATCATCATTGATCTGTTGCTTCGAAAGTTGTTCCCTCTTGTGAAGACCAACTACTCTCCCATCTTTTTGGTGGTCTTATTCGTGAACGTGATACAGATGGCGTCTTCCTTGTAACGATGTAAGCATAACCATAAAATCTTGAAAAATTTGGACAAAATAATACAAAACAGAAATAAAAAAATTGTTACCCCAAATATAGTATACATGCATTAATATTTGTAAATACCTACATGTAATCTTATTTTTACTCTCGGATGTATTGAATATATGAATTATTTTACTTATATGCTCCTGCGAGCTTGTGAAAGCTTAAATAATAATTAGTACATACAGTCACATTGCTTATTCAAAGTTGCGCTCGGAGGACGCAGGGGACCGGAAAACTTGAAAGATGAGGACTAAGAGAGCCGACCCCAAGTAAATGGGATAAAGGCGAGGACGAAGAAAAAGAATTCACGTTGCTTATTCATAAAATATAATTATACCTATTCTTATTCGTAGATTTCGTAAAGCTAACTTTGCGAGTAATGTCTCTACCATGTACAGTACATGTTTCATATTCCCTGATTGTACAAAATCTTACATTTGGCACATGACTTATTTTTATAATTCAGTTATCATGTTAAATGTTTTGTATAATCTTTTTCTGACACTTTTTCTAACCACCAATTGATGCATTCTCATTGATTTAACCTTCTGATATGTTTTCTTTACTTATTGCTTTAGAGAAATAGCTACTCGAATTTACTCTAATAACAATCAATATTGAATATTGCAAAAATCGATTCTTCAGTCGCGTCGTCAGTGAAAATAATAAAACTGGACAAACCGTTTACAATTCCAGAAGCGCATCAAGGAATATGAAAATTAAATTATGTTCAATTATCTAACAACAATACCTGTATTTTATATTAATGTGAATTATATTTAATCAAATATACAATCCTTATAAAACTCAGTTCTGCAAAAATTTTAGGTATTATTTTATATCGAATGGGTACTTGAAAATTGTACCTACATAATATTTAGGTTTATTAAAAGTAGAAATAAAAATAGAAGTAAAATCTATCTAGACCAGAGGTTCCCATTTTTCTCATAGACCACTTTCAAACTTTTGCTGGTTCCGGTGGACCCCCTGCATTTCTATTTCCGTCGCTAAATTTTCAAGATGGTATAGGAACTTGAAATATTTCAAAACTCCTCGGTTCTCTTAGGGAATATTTTCTCACAGTACCTTTTTCTATAATGTAATGGGTATTTGTACCAACTTTTATTTATGTCAATATCAGCTAATATGTGTTTAAATCATTTCTACACCCCCGTCGCCGTATTTTCAAAATAGTGTAGGAATTTGAAATATTTCAAAAACTCCTCAGTTTTCTTAAGAATATTTAAGTAGCTGGCACTTGAACTAAATATCCGATACTTTGACTATGGATTCATGTCGTGGACCCCCCCTTTTGACTCGTGAACCCTCATTTTTTAGTCACGCCAACGTAGACCCCCGTCAAGTCTTCCGTGGACCCCTGGGAGTCTATCTGGACCACTTTGGGAATCACTGATCTAGACCATCGTTTCATATTTCAGTGGAATAACTGCACTTTAACATACACATACAACATTAAACATACAGGTCACCTTTGTGTCAATAGAAGTCAAAACATTCTGGATGGGTGGCATACTTCATCGCTGAATTAAAGTTATTAAATTTCTTATACGGGATATTTCACAAACAACTCCCTTTTTCAGGACACTCGAAACCTTACTGAAATAAGTGGGATATCTATTCTTTGCCGAGGCTGCACAATAAGAAACTTCATATACAGAAACAAAGAGAATAGGTAAATATTTTTAGCTTTTATTGTTACATTTTGTTCCAATTGCTTTTGTTAAAGACTACGTGTGTAATATATTGTCTTACTTCTCAACCAGATAATATAAATGACTTCTAATTAGAAAATGTTACGGTCTATTAGCCAGAGGAAGAAAACGAAATGTGGATAATAATTACGGTGCCAAAAAATACTAGTACCGAGAGATATACTGAGCTGATTCTGTACCACAGTACTTGTGTTTTTATTACGAAGAATTTCATGTGAAAACAAAATATCAACTGGCAAAGACACATAATGAATATTCGAGGTTGATAAATCATTGTTTGTCTATGTATTGTTTGTGTCTCTGGCGACTGTTGAAAGTTAAGTTTTCGATATTGACACAGCTGACCCGGCAAACGTTGTTTTGCCATAAACATTATTTCTAGATTACTAATATCGAGTTGAAATATTTATAAATTGTCACATAAACGGATAAATAGGAGTCCTTGGACTCCTGAAATATCCGAGAAATAAAGATATTTCAACAATTACTAATATCGCTATAAAAAAAGAGGTTGACGGAAGAAGGGTGAAAATTTAGGGCTGTATGTATTTTTTAATGCCTCATCATAAAAAAATTGTCCAAAAAATAAAAAAAATAAATTCGGGGTGGACCAATCTTTTCTTTTAAGGGTATAAAAAAAAGATGTTGGCCGATTCTCAGACCTACCCGATAAGCACACAAAATTTCATCAAAATCGATCCAGCCGTTTCGGAGGAGTTTCGTAACAAACACCGTGACACGAGAATTTTATACATTAGATATAGGTACTTCTTTTCTTTCTTATATCATCACACAAAGCTTTTATATTAAAAGGTGTACACGTGCTGATATCGCAATGCACGAAAACTATTACACGAGCTTGTTCAAACCAAAGTAATATATTTTAAAGAACTTGTAACTAATAGGCTTGCATGTTGGTTTAGAACTATTCTACAGCAAAGGTTCACAAATTAATAAGAAATTATTTATTTAAATATTTCTACAAATAACCTTAATTTAATAAAAAATACGCCGGTAATAAAGGTATTAGTTAAAAAATAAATATTCCATATTTTCAGGTGTAGCTTTCTAAAATTTCATTTTCTTCAAGATTATTATAAATTTTCTTCGTTTCTTTAAGATTATTATAAATACATAACACTTTTTTAATTCAGTATATTTACTTTGATTACTAGAACGTTTTCGATTACAATGTAAATAACCAATGGTAAAATTTAAAACTAACATAAATATAGTGTAATTATAATGGCGTAGATATGGTTGGTAAGATAAGAGTGGTGGGGATGATGGGGGAGAGATAAGGGTGTGGTAGATTAGGATAGTGGATTAAGATTTATAATACCTACTTTTCTTGCTACTAAATCCGCTTGCTACCCCATTTGTGAGATAAACCGTGATGGTATAGTAGAAGTTAATTAAATTAATTCTACCTTCATGGAAAAAGCATAATACAAAGGTTTTACTCAAAAAATACTTTTATAAGTAGGCACGTAGATTATCCTTATATACAATTCAATTTGTGGATATTATTTACCCATAATGAATAAACGAGTAGGTATTTCCTCAATATGCTTACCATTCAAAGCCCCACTCGTGGTCTTATCGTATAAAAAAATCACATTACATTGACCCGTGTGTGTGTAAAACTTTATGATAAACGACTTGCGAACTTTTATTCCACCGTAAATAACGCCATTTCAATATTACCTTACTGGTTCACTCCCCAAAAACAACGTTTAGACTCGTTCTCATTTAGTTTTATGGTCGTTTAGGATTATAAAACTTTTATTTTGTTTTCCTCTTGAAGGATTCAAAGAATAGAAGAATAACAATTGTGGAATTTCTTTTTATAATAAAAATATTACTTTTCAAGTGGAAGATATGTGGAATATTGGAATCATAATTTATTTGTTATGAGCCTAAACCAAATAATATGTAACGTAATATTTTTCTAAGAATAATAATGTAAAGCATTTCTAGGAAATCAAATTTATTATGTCGATAGCCAAGGCTTTCTACAGAAGTTTAGAAATATAGGGTGGAGACGAGTATTACATTTCCGAGTAAACAATAAAATTCCGATAAATCATGAATATTAAAATGTGTACTATTGCTTCTTGTCAATCTGATTTGAAACTTTCAGTGGGTATTATTTTATTAAAATGAATACTTTATATGTATATCTCTCTGTAAATGGAGTTTTTAATGCAGTTAATAACGTTGATATATTAACTTTCATCATCATCATCACCCTCAACGCTTCTCTCAGAAGCATAGGGCAGAAACCAGCCTCCTACATTCAGAGCGTCTCTGTACCAATCGCGTCACCACTTTCCACGACATCCCCTGCGCTCTGATGTCGTTGTCATAGGAACGGTGTATTGTGAAAGAGGGATGCCCGGGCCGACGGAACCCTTGCAGATGGAAGAACAGCGCTCTTTTTAAACAACTATCATTGGGCATTCTCAGAACATGACCCAGCCAGAACCATCGTCTCTCCTGTATCACGGAGATTACAGATCTCTGCCGGGTGCGTCGGCGCACAGCATCATTTGTGACATGTTCATACCATTTTACATCCTTGTTTTCTAAGCTAAGTAAATTCTACTCTAATTCATTAACTTTGGAATTATTTATTTCATGAAGAGCACTTGATAATAAGTAACTGATATTGTCTTATTCATTATTAATGTAAGTAAATGCTTTCTAAGAATTTTTTCTTTCATGCAATTCCTCGTGCATATTCTTCTATAAATTGTACCTACTCAATGTGGGTTCATCCTTAAGGGTCTGCTCTTTTTTTCTGATATCCGAACCAGCGAAACTGTTCTCGTGTTTTATCAAATAATTTGTTATTTTTATAACGTAATAATTTATAATATTTTTTCCTTCATTTACGTTATGATAATATTATTTCCCACATAGTCTACAAGCTTTTATCACGATCATACATTACCAGTAACCCTTTTTCAATGAAAATTATAAGTGTACCAAAAGATTTTTTCTCAGCATATAATTAAGCCTGGGAAGTATCCAAAAATTTTAGTAGGTTTGTAATTTACTTAATACACCAAATTACGTATTTAAGAATACTATCTATACTACTATACCCTCACGCCTTATCCCAAGTGGGGTAGGCAGAGAGAACGGAACGCCAAACAGATCTATTTTCATACATTTCCTTCGCTTAAAGGAAAAATAAACTTTTCCTACATGTATAGATATATAATACATACTTACAACTTCAAATAAACTTAAACATGAAATAGCAATACGTGTGTGTGTAAACTAAGTTCATACAACAGGAAGAAGTAGGCGACGAACGCGGTGTAGCGGAAGTGAACACGTCTTTATGTATTGTTTGTATTGTAGATTGGTACTTTGTAAATATATTAATATAATATTGCTAGTATTCGCATTTAACTTAAGTACATCTGTCTACATAATATAATGACAATAACAAGTCGAATTAGGTATAATCATCAATGTATTACTAAAACAATATAATTATTAGGCACTGTGCTAACACACTAACTCCCTCGCAAAGTTAAACAAATGCCATAGACGCTTTAGAACATTTCACACTTATGTACTATCTATTTGCATCGTATACAAATATGCTACTTTAAATACAATATCTGTTTCATCATTTTAATACGAACAATACTCTAGTGACATTTCCGATTCAGATTGAAATAAAAACTTATTGATGGTGAGTTTTCCTATTGATGAACCTACATAATTATAATATTATCTAAACATTCACATAAGCTAACATGATGCGGTTTCTAGCATGCTTACCTAACAAGTGAGAGATCGAGAATTCTATTCCTAAATTGTATTCTATTCTATTCTTCTCAAGACCGTCCACACCTTTTCCCAAATTGTAAATAACAAAATATTTGTGTTCGTTTCTCCGATCAACGTTAATAAATTATCCAAAATAACTTTAACTTAGTAGGACCAAGTATATATTAATATTTTCTATCCATTTAGATACCAATTGTTTTAGAATATTCTCTTATACCTATCTTATTCTTATTAGATACATGTCCGATCTCTCTAACGTCGGCTATCACTCTGGTAAAGTCTTTCCTGTTCTATACTATAAAGTTATGTTGTTGAATCAGTTTGTTCACTCACTGAGTCTCTGTTTCAGAATATAATGTGAAATAATATTTTACCTACATCTACAATCTACAAGTAAGTATCTAAAATTCATTTCATCCTAGAAAAACATAATAACGAATTTGAACAAACTCACACTGATCCTAATATTATGTCGGTATAATTTTGTCATTTTATCTATTATTGCTTTTAATATAATAATCAAACGTCCCTGAACTTCTAGTTCCGTAATGTCTTTACCCTTGACGGACCTTTTCACATTTCTCTGATAAATATCAGCTTGCGTAACCTTAACAAAAAAGCCTTCAAATTGCTATTATTACTTCTATTAACATATATACGAATAATATTGTGTAATGTCATATAAGATACTTATCTAATCGCGTAATTGTCAACATGAAAGACATTTCATGAAATGACATTAGTATACTTTCATAATAAAGATATTCCTGAAAATAAATGAAACTACTGTACGAATCTAAAGTACCTACTATCAAAACTTTTGATAATGATCTTCACTATCAAAAAAGGAATCTCTGAATAACTATTCGTATGTTGTATGTAAATACTTACCCATAGGTTTATTTGTTACTGCTTACTTCTATATTTCTTTATTGTCAAGCTCCCGGCATTGAATAGTTATCCCACTATTTGGTGCAGACTTTAGATGGTCCTGTAAAAGTTTTCGTGAAATATCCTGCACCATAAAAACATCTCCCACAAATAGGGCAGCCAGTAAACAAATAAACGTGGTCACTTTTCTCCCAGCCAATAAAACATAAGACATTCAGAATGGGTGGATACCTCATCGCTGAATTGAAGATGTAAATATCTTACACAGGAAACTACTATTATGTATTTCGATAAATAAATAAACTATCCTACTATACCCTCACGCCGTGTCCCAGGTGGGGTGGGCAGAGAGAATGGAACGCCATGTTGATCTATCCTTACATACTTCTTTCGCTTCCTCTACATTCATCCAGTTTCTCATACATGCACGCCGATTCCTCTTACTTAAAACGCGACCGTCCTTGAGAATTTGGTCCACGTTGTCAAGCCACGTAGTTCTTGGACGTCCGCGCTTTCTCACACCCACTCTTTCAGATAAATAAAACCTCTTTGTCAATCTTACATCATCCATTCGCTCCACATGACCAAATCATCTCAATTTATTTACACGCATTCTAAATGCAGATAAATAAAAAATGCAGTAAATATAATATTTTACCCAATTTGATGAAATTAATTATCCGTATACATACGTATTTATGGTACTTTTAAGTAAAGCTACATATATTATTACGTTCCCAAAATGTAGTTTATTACTACTACCTTATTTACGTGCAATTCTCTCAACAATAATTTTATCTCTACGTCACACCCCACCCACACCACGTCCCGTACAAATATTTACAGTGGGCAATTTACTAAGTGGATTGGTTTCTTCTCTCATATCAATCATTTGACTTTTTTCATACATCTGATTGATTGTCCATTATTATTATTATTATGAGAGGCCATTTTCCTTTAAAAAATTTCACATTATTTTTATACAATTTTAATCATTTTTCGATTAATATTGAATGATGAAAAGTATGAAACGATTTGTTTAGATTTACTTTTAACTTTTATATAGTGTACGATTCTCATGACAATCGATTAGATAAAGTCGATATTTTCGATTATTAATCGATTAACGAATATCGTACAGAATGATCAGATTCAGTTGAAGTAAAAGTTATTTTAATTTGTGTGTTGTTTTAACACAGTGTTCATGAAAAACCATGAATTTAAATGATTTTTTTATTCGAGCTTTAGCAGATATAAAATTATATTTAATTTAGAAACCTGTTGTTAAATTATTTTATCACTTTGTATAATCTTCCACGTAACTGAATAAGTGTAGTGTTTTAATCGTGACAAAATCGTGATCTATTCTAAAAATCACTGAATCTTATTAGTATTCCTTTTGCAGACTTTGCCAATAGACTTGTGCCGCGTAGAGTCAGTCTGGTTAACTATGTTAACCGTGCCATCAGTGTGGTTGGTCCGATGCTGTGGAACAAAATTCCCTACGATTTGCGAAGTCTATAGAGTGTGGAGGTGTTCAAGGCAGGGTTAAAGACCATATTGTTCAGGAGGTATTATGATTCTTGAATGGGCCCTTGCGATGGTTTTTAAAAAACGGTTTGAAGGTTTAAAAAATTGTCTATTTATTATTATTTTACATGATTTACCGAAAAACAATAACATGAGAGCAGACATTCATCATCGCTGAAGATAATATTTGTGTAGGTACAAAGTTTGATTTCTTATTATGTAAATATTCAGCTATCAACAAATTCTTCATTTTTTTCTTTTCATATGAGTGCAATAACTTTACCCAACTAATCAACACGAGAAATCTTTATGAAATCTTCTGTTTTCTCTGTCAATAAAAACATATTCGTTAGATTCCTAACTTTTACCTCGGTGTCATTATTAGAAGTTGGAACATTTATCATTTCAACATATTTTTTCGCAAAAGTCGAACGAATAAATAAGTCTGGTAAATAGGTTTTCAATATGTACCTACTGAAACAATCTCTTGAAAATTTGATAACTACAACTAAGAAATGGATATTCGGCAACTAACCGGTTCAACGTACTGTTTCCCGCCGGATACTGGGTACCTAGTCGTTATTATATTATGCATATTGAAAAAATATTAAATAAAGCAAATTAATCCTATATAGGATTAGTATATCTACAATAATTTACATAAATCATGACAGTGATATGAAATCTTACAATCAAATATCCGACTATTGGGCTAAGGATTTCGTCAGATATCTGTCTTTTATGTGTTATCCGTTCACAATTCTATAATTTTCATCACTGGCAACTAATACCTATCTACTTGCCGTATCTTTACCTATTTATTGAGTGTTTTGTCTTTGTCCAAGTATCCATAGGGCATCTCTTATACAGAAATAGGTATCTTTTGTTCTGATAAGCACTTAAATAACAATGACGATAATTAATCATCTACTTATGGAAAGTTCTTGGAATATTATTAGTACTAGTATTAATTATTTGTACATTTTGTATTTAGTGGACGATTGTCGATTCAGTTTGACATCATTTAAATTTATAGGCTACAAATTTTTGGACATTATATAAGTATGATCGGTGAACATTTGTTCTCGGATGGATTTTCATTCCATAATATTTTTTATCATACTAAACTTAAAACTAATGAGATGGAGTGAGCAGGTGTAGGGGGCAACAGGAGGGACCTTGCATGAGGCGCTGTGAAGAGTGGAGGATCATAGTCGCTGGAAGCATTTTGTCCACACCTATACAAATGATGGTCACGATCCTCAGCACTGAGGGAGCGACAACAAAGAAGAAGAAGAAACTTAAAACTTATTTTTATGTCTTTTCGGGTCCCCTCCGATTTCAATCTGGGAGACACTCCTTCTCACCCACCCCCACTATTTCCAGTTGTTTTGGAGCCAAAATAGACGCCTCCTTACAACCACTTAACGGCCTTTTATCTTTCCTGACGTAACCAACTGCAAGATCCTGTATTTTTCATCTCTCATAACGAGGTTGAAATATTATCTACGTTTTGTAGAGCTTTAACAGGTCAAACAGCTTTTTTTTTGCTCTACATAAAATATAAATTAAGTATTAAATAAACAAATAACTTAAATCTGATGATTTAATCCTTCAGAACGCAATCGGAGATCATGATTGGTTAGCAGGTATTCTGCAATGGATTCTTTTACTTTTCTATTTGAAACAACTTGATGTAAACACTTTTCTTTCAACGAGAAACAATGACAACCAAAATTCATACTTCATATATTGTATTCAATTCAACTTCATTTGTACTATTTTCACTTGGTGCATAAATTAAATTAAGTAGAGTTTCATTCAAAATTTGAGTAAAATATCCTAAATTTATTTTTGTCATTACCCTCAATAATTCGTGCTATGAATCTAAAACTTGGACAGAGATGCAAATGTACGATGAAATTATTATGAAAGTAGATAAATAAATATATATTTTATTATTTACATATATATTTTTAATGGTGTTGCTATCCGTTGTTTTAACCTTGAAATAAATGTAAGTGAATATTATCCAAAAGGTGAAATGTAGGACACGAAGTTAATACAGAATGGTGATATTGGAAAATTTAATGACTTACGCTTGATATAACTGTTTCATCTTATTCTACACATAATGTAATAAAATTAAACATGCATTGTAAAAACATTATACATCAAATTGCCATCCATACGACAATTTTCAAAATAGGTACAAATGTAAGTGCACGATATAATTTTATAACATTACACAAAGCAGTGAGCCAACTTTTGACAATTTCATTTAATTTTCTTTTCTTTGTGATATCCAAAAACTGTTAAAAAAATCTACTAATTAACAGCACTTTCAAAACTATGTCATATTTTCTAATATTTTTTAAAATTTTATGAGATACTATTAGATCATTAACTAACAGCTTAGTCACCTAAGAGACTGAAAAAAACTGTCTTCAATATCGCAAAAAGGACATAATTCCGAACAGATAAATCAGTGATCTTGTAAGCAGAAGAAGAAAAATATCATGAACTTACATCATATTTGAATGTTTTATAGTAAGTTTTCATTTGAATATAAAGTTGGCTGAGTGGTAAAACGACATATTTTTTTCTTTTATGTCAATTAGTATTGTACTTTTTCGGTTGTTACCGTTCAATTGTCTACGACAGATTATAAAGTACAGTGGACTATTAAGATGTATCCGCTTATATGGTATTCTTCTATGTATTTTATAATGTCTCCGAGTCGTTCACCTATGTAACTTTATTCAGGACAAGCAATAAATCAATAATTTTCCACGTGAATTATCGCATTTCTACTACGTTATATAAAACATAACTTCTTTCTACATAATAATCATATGTTAAGGTTATTTGTTAGCTGTTTCAGCAGTCTCTGTATATTGTTATAGATCGTTATAATAAAATGGTTACTGACTTTGCACTTTTCACCTTGCAATCAGCACATTAACATGAGTAATATTTTACAGCATTATGGATAGAAGAAACAAGAAAGTTTTAATATTGGTAAATTACTGAAATGAAATGAGATGTATGTGTTTCAACATACTCTAGATATAAAGAGAGAATGAATGTTCCTTATGTTGTCCAACTCATTATTTAACATTGTATCATAATAATGTATCTTTGGTATCAGTGAGGTAGACTTTATTTTATAATTTATTTCAATTTTTTTTTATATATTTCAGGTGATTTTAATGAATATTACTTGAACGCTTTTCTCAATGACGCTTTTATAATATGGTATACTTATGTATTCAAGAAAAACATTAACTTAAATAATTACATAAATATGCAGTAACGACGAATATTGTAGGTACATGAAAATATTTGTTAACATTTTTTTGAGTTTCAAATAAACATTATAAGTAAATAAACCATTATGTCGCTGGCTGTTGTTCTGCAGAAACTATTTCAATTTTCGTTCGAGTCAGGAAACCCGATTTTTTTTTAAATATTTATTCAGAGGGGTTGACCCCTAATAATTAGAACAACAGTAGTTTATAGATGTACAGTGTCGCCAATGAATCTCAGAATGTTAGATTTCTTCTTAAGAAACCTGTTTTGGAAGACTTCTTGTTAGTAGAAGTAACTCCCCTTTCACGACACAAGCTTTTAGCTTACTGTGAAAGGTGTATAAGGTTGTATTTGGGTTTATAACAAAACCCAGATAAATCTTTTTAAAAAAAAAAAACACTTAGAATAGAAGAAGGTGTTGTATGAAGAGACACATTGCTGGTACAATAATATTATAATCTTTTGAATAGTTGAATTTCACGTTGCATCCCCGGATGACAAAGAGAATTAAGGTACATGATGTTGAATAATAATTTTGCTTTGATGTCAAGCAAACATGGCATTGTACAGGTCCGTAATCTTAACCAAAATTTATCTTTATACTATCTACAATACTGAAAGATCACCAGTTCAGGGGTAAATTATATGAAATATGAACCCTTCAGGGGCCCTTTTCTCCAATCTCGATTGATAAATGTCGCATGCGAGATATGTCGATTGAAATTCTACATTCAATAATAGGGTAATTAAGAAATCGATCGAATGTAATAAAATCTCGCATGTGACATCTATCAATCGAGATTGGAGAATAGGGCCCCAGCATCGCCTTTAAAGTGGTCCAACGATTGTTAAATGGCATCTGTAAAGAGATTAGCCAAAATTGTTTTCATAATCTAATCAGTTGAATGTGTTATCGATATAGTTATGTGATACCCCAATGTTGACGACTTCCATTTCAAAAACGTTTCAGTTACGTGACCTTTATTATAATAAACGAGACAATTTATTTTTAAACAACCGCTGGAGCGAATTTCATCAATTAATATATTTCGTGAAAAACAGGATCCTCTTCTTGAATAACTTTGCCAAATTAACTAATCGTACAAAATTATTCAACCATCATTTGAGAATGATGTTTTCTTTATTTTGATTACAAAAAATGGTAAAAACTGAATACTAAAATATTTAGAATAGTACGCCCCTTTCATTGAGCACATTTTGCGGTTCAAGAAAGCTATGCATCAATTTGTTTGTTTTATCTCCCCAATAAATCCATGGTGACAGTTGCCAATTTTCTATTGGAGAGATGCATTGCTTCCAAGTCCAAAGGAACTTCCCTAGAAGATCGTGGCATTGTTCGTTCATTCTTTTCTCTCTATACAAATAAACCTATTCATCTCCTACAAATACCAGCGATTCATCTTCATGCACGTATGTATGACTACATAGCACATTGTTTGCATTTTTCATCGAATAGAAATTCTTCAATATCAAAATATTACTACATTTATTCGTGAATAATATAAATTTAATGCATCTCAGAATACTTCAAACCATAATCTCAAAATATTGAATTTACATTTCAAATGATTTCTATGCTATTTTTATTTTCGATGAGTTAAATATTTTGTCGCTGAACAGAGATAGTGTCTAACGAGTTTTCTTTCTTCTTCTCGTTGCGCCTAATTAGAACCCTCCAACGTTGGCGATCACTTATGTCATACATCAATCAGAAAATTTCCTCTACGCGACTCACTTCCGTTCAGTTTTTATTACATTGCAAAGCAATGTGGTTTGCCCGCAAACTTTAATTACTACGATGGTCATTAGCTCCTGAAATACTTACTAACTCCGGAAAAAGGATATTTTAATAATTGCCTGCTAAGAAGACATACATACATACGTCTTCTTCCCCTTGCCCTAGTTGGGTCTGGGGCCCATTGCGCCTAGGTACCTCTTCCAGAGATCCCTGTCCACAGCTGCTTCCAGGACCTCTGGCCACTCCAAACCATGAAGACATAGTCCCTCAATATTTTCCGTCAATTTGAGTTGGAGAATTTCATATCATAAATATCCTTTAGAAAATAATAATTCAGATCACGAACACTTACAGGAGATATGTGAAAAGTAAAATAGTTAATTTTAAAGAGATTTTAATTCTTTACATTTTTTTATTATGTTTGATTTTAAGGAGAGTTTAACAATAAACAAATTACAACAAGGATAGATTTATTTAAATAAAATATTTTTATTACTTTTTTATCGGTCTACAAGAATATTTTTAATGGCACATAAACATGCTTAGAAAATTAAAAACCTACAATGATTCCTTTGAGAATATTATATTGTATTTGGAAATAGTTACCGTAGAGAAGAAAAAATTTACGATGTAACGCAACTAAACATAACAAAAACAAAACTTGTTATTCGCAATAAAATATAGTTTTTGCACATGAAAAAGTACACCAAAATCTACATAAAATGAAGACAAGACAAAGGAAATTTGCCACGAATGCCTAAAAAATAATTGCAGATATGTGAATGTGATGTATCTATATTTTACTGGGTTCGGCATATCTTGATGCCCTAGAAAATAATATGGAAATATTATTTTGTTTGTTTTTGAAATGACTTAAGGCGACAGTTGTTTTCGTCATATTAAATAATGAGTTTATACCTTAACTACAACATACATAGCAACTACAACATACATAGCAAAAATAATATATAGTTGTAATGCAAAAAGATTTTCTTAGATGTTTCTTAGCTCTAGTGAAAATGGATACTACATATTTATATACTTCTTTTTCTTTCTGTGCCATGTCAGGTCCCCTTGACGTTGGCGATCACTCCGGCGAAAACCACCATGTCCTTTGCTGCTCTGAACAGGACATCCACTGTCCTCATTCCGTTCCAATCTCTAATGTTGCGCAGCCAAAACACAAGCCTCGTCTTTCGTCTATCTTTCCCTCCAATATAAGGCGGAGGAGACGATACTTCTCTCCTCGCATATATACTTACATATTTATATTTGGAAAATTAAACTCTGTTCACACGTATACCTCTTGTAAGAGATCATGGAGAGCTTTAAACGTAAAACAAGAAGTAAAAAAAAACAACAAGTTGTCGTATTTGAATTATATTTTAGATATATTTTTACACTCATTCCCGTTTTCATGACAAAATTTGATTTTTTCATATGGAAATATCAGTAAGTAGTTTAGGACTGAACTGTTTTATATCCAATATAAAGATTGCGTATCTCATATTACAAGGCCGCATCTCACGTTATATTATATACTAGTACGTAACAACATGTAGGTGGGTATGTCTGGAAAATTGCGAACAATTTAAAAGTTTCCATCTTTCTTTATTACAATATTCACACTAGACTAACACTTGAGTTCATATATCATCGATTTATTCACTAAAAAGTCCTTGAACTAAATAATTTAACAATAAATTATTGATGTTACTATCCACTACTTTCAATATTCCGCGAATAATAATATAATTATTATGTAAAATACTTGCCATCGGCGTAATGACAAAAAACGTGAACAAAAACTACCCAAGATAATTCATTATTATAGAAGTGTTATTCAAAGAATACCACCTCCCAAAACATAATAAAATATGAAAACTAACAGGTATCTATGTGAAAAACTTTGATTTATGAAACAATCTCATTTCATAAGCCTAATTATATTGGTATATTGAAAGGACTGAAAAAAGTAAAATCTATGTTTCTTCGAATATCAAATAAATATGATTTTCAAACCTTGAATGTCCTTTATATCTTGAATGCTAAAGTTTAAACTAAATTAATTGGAGAACCATGTTTTCACAATGTAAAAATTGTGCAAAATTTAATCGAAAGAAATGACAAAGGCATCCCAACGCGTCCCAACGCTTACGAATAATTTTGTCGAAGACTAATTTGACGAATTAAGACGAAATAAGAATAAATTAAATCGAAAACTAAATCCCTTTCACGGCACAAGCTTTTAACTTAGTGTGAAAGGTGTATAAGGTTGTATTTGGGTTTATAACAAAACCTAGATATATCTTTTTAAAAAAAAAATGTGTTTGGGGCTCATAATACACTCGGTGTTGGGTGCCTATTATAATTTATTTCAACATTTCCTTAATAACAATATCAGATAATACAATCAAGTTAGATATTTTTCAATAAGGTATGTATTTCAGTAAGGTATATATTTCAGTAAGGTAATACGAATAAAATAATAATACTCGACTTACTTTATTTCATCCAATATCAGCCAATTTCAGTTTTTTCATACTTCTGATTGACATTGTATATTATTTACCGAAACAAAACAATTCATTTATTATACTAATAAAACAAAACTACCAAAAGAAATACTACAATAAGAAAATTTACATTTCATTTCTAAGATGATATTGTAATATGTATCATGGTATTGTTTGATATTGAGAGAATCATTTAATCCAGATAAATTACATGTGTAATTTATTCATTAGAAATTTATTACAAGTATAATTCCATAAATTGGTTCACAAAGTGGTAGATGTTGTCTTATGGTGAAAAAAACTAATTCATTAACAACATTTTTTTACTATAACACAAATTACAAGTATTATGATAGTTAAATGTTCTTATTTGATTGACACCCTATTAATAATTGAACCGCAAATACTCATGATAGGTATTGTGTTCATAAACCAATGAATTGCGAAACGAAGTTAGTTGTCGGTTAATAAATATGTATGTATATTTACACGCTTTTTATCAAGTTTCTGTTAAGCCCAAGTTGGTTTTAAAAATCTTTAAACTGCGGCAAATGCTCGTATATTGGGTAGAAAATAAAGAATTTATATGTATGCAAGCGAAACTTGGGCATGGTTGAAGAGGGACAAAAGTGGAATTAATGCTGTGCAGATGCGTTCGTTCAGTACAATGGTTGGTCAAAAGTTGCGTTATAGAGTGAGGAATGAGTATGCTAGGAGAATAAGCGGATGCGAGAGTAGTATTGTGGATAGAATGCATGTAAATAAATAACGATGGTTTGTACATATGTAACGATTAAATAGGGAATGGATAACAAAGAGGATAACATACTTGTCTGAAAAAAGGGTGTGAGGAAGCGCGGGCGTCCGAGAACTACGTGGTTTGATCACGTGGATCAAATCCGACGTGTGTGCATGAAAAATTGCATGAATATAGAAGAAACAAAAAAAAATCTAAATTGCCGTTCACTCTGCCTACACCACTTAGGACGCGGCGTAAGGGTATAAGATGGGGGTATAGATAGAATATAAAGATAGGGACATCAAATCGATAACTCATTCTAAACACATAAAGTAGATATAAACTTTTCTGTCTGTGAACTCTGATATCAGTTTTGATAAATTATATACATACATACATACATACATCTTCTTCCCCTTGTTGGGTCGAGGGCCCATTGCGCCTAGGTACCTCCTCCAGAGATTCCTGTCCACCGCTGCTTCCAGAACCTCTGACCACTCCAAACCAAATCTTTCAACACACATGTTCGAGACCTGCCCTTGCCAGCTTCTTCTAGGGCGGTCCACCAGTCATAATTTAATTATATTAAACTTCAATTTATAACATGCATTTATCTCCTGCATTTTTTTTATCAGTAGATATGACTTCCAATATTACAGAACACAAGAATCTAGCATGGAAATAGATGAGGCTATAATAATTGATGTTTTATCATGATGGAAATATTAATTTAAATAAACACGAGATTTTAAATTTTCCACAATGGATAAATTGCACGATAGGTTTCACAGTTTATCCATTTCTTAGAAAAAGTCTTACAATTCAATACATAAAGGTGAAAATAGAGGTTAATAATAACATTGTGTGCATGACAAAATAAATGATTTTGTTATTTCCTAGTAACAACAGCTGAAGCTACATATATTGTGACCGTGAACTAGAAAAGTGTATTAAGCCACGATATGTATTTCTTGAAATACTCTTATTGATTTGTCTTACATGTTGGGTAAATGCAATGAATATCAATAATGCAAAACATTAAATATTCATTTGTTTAAAATAGTGGTTAATTTATAAATATTTGCTTATCTTATAAAATTATTATTATAATGAAGTAGGTATAATTGATTCATATTCTGATAAAAATCTATTTGTACTACTACTGTCTCACCATGCCAAAAAATTAAGACATTGTACATCTTAAATTCAGCAATGAGGTTTGCCACCCATCCTGAATGTCTTGATTTTATATTGGCACGAAGAGGACAGCTTGCATGTTTCTTACATGCAGCTGGTCTGCTGGTTACCCCACTTGTGGGATATGCCGTGATGGTATAGTAGTAGTAGTAGTAGTAATTCATTAACATAAAGCAAGATATTTTGGAATAAATAAAAGAAATAATTATTATGTCGCAGAATAACAAGACATTATTATTTTAAAACACGAATAGGTAATACTATTCTCAGGTTTGTTTTGCTGGAAGCTAACTGTTCATTATTTTATTACACTTTCTTATCAGAATAATGCATTTTTTATGTCCCTTCAGTACAAAAGCTTAATGTCGAAACTCCAGAAAGCACAAACTACCTTCAGTAGTTAAGCATTGAACTCACCGCATTACGAAATAAAAACTTTGTCCAGAAATTGTCTTGAGGGGCCATTGTGGTCTGTGAAGTCTTATAGAAATGGTTATAAGCTGTACTTTTGGAAGTCGAGATTCCAAATCCAAATGGGTTCTTTTGTTTACAGTGGTAAACAAGTACGCTAATAAAAACGTTAGAAAATCCAACAGAATATTATTATCCAACTGAAATTATCGTAGGTTAGTAAACACACAAACTCGTTTACTTTTTGACAGAGAAAGCTTTGAAGTCTTTGGTAATAATGAAATTTGATTTGTGTACGAATAGTACAAAATTACACGTAAACGTAGGTATGTATTCAAGTTGTATGTATACAATTATTTTAAGATGAATAAAAATTTGGAATAAACCAATATCGTGCCCTAATGATGCCAATTCGTTGGTGAAAGCAGTAGCCGTCTTCGTGAAATACGTTTTATATACGTTTGTGAAACAAAAAAGTGTGAATTTTACATTTAAGAATTATATAGAAAATATTTAGTTAATGAAAGAACACATTCGCCATTTATAAGTTAATGAAATAAGCGAAATAGGTAATATCTAACATAAGACAAGGTTATTAAATACGTTGAGTACATTTACAAAGTTTATGATTAAATGTACTTAAGATAACTACTGCGTATCGCTAACATAATGGTATCATATTTTTAGGCAGACAAACAATACCTATTTACATTATTATTTTGAATATCATACAAAGTACTTACCAGTGAGGAGCTTTCCATACATGTAAATAAGCAACGCATGCAAATTTGCAAATTTCGTCAGAACTGACACGGTGTCATATGATGCGAATATCGTAAGGCTATTAAAATATCATCAGTCATTTGAATAGTCTCAATATGTTATTGCTCCATTTTAAACGATAAAAATTCCATCATCTCAAGTTAACCGTTTTTCAAATTTTTCGAAGTAACTGCATTGTGTCTATCGTTTGGTGCAGGTAGGTTAACGACTTTGTTGTGTTTGACGATTTTTCGCTTATCCAAATCGTGTCGTTTGAACCCACTTTAATTACTTACACCATGTAAGATGGTATTTGGATCTTTTTCGAAATTCTAAGATACATTGAAGGACCCATTGACCACCCGGATCATGAAGAAATCTAGGGACTTTCATTTATCAGATTTTAATTTTCTACACTAGAAAATTTGTGCAAACGAAAGATGTCATATTTCAAATTCCTATAACAAAGTGAAAATTTTGGCGACTAGGGTGAAGAAAGTCTAGTCCCGCCACTGATATTTGCAGAATATACAATTTTAGATATACGTACATTTAGAATCAACTGTAGCAGCAAACTTGCACTTTTAAAACTTGTTATCTAATTGAAATGGAAATCATGAATAAGAGCCAAATGTGTTATGATACTTGTTCCTACCTTGTAAACATCTGAAAAATATTATTCAGTGTATATTTATGACCTATGCGTCATATAGTTGTAGATAAAATATACACTTTATTCAATTAAATTCATATTATAACGAAAAATCTTGATAGGTGTTCCATAGGATAGGATAGATAGAATAGGTGTTCCACTCTTTACTGTATGAATTCGAATATCCTGTAATAAACTGGTATTCGTACTGGTAAACATCACGTTTAAGGCGTTTAACATCTCCAGTTTAGCAACAAGGACTTCACCCATCCTAAATGACTTATTATTTTGTGTAACTGAGAGATTGATCTATATGTGCATTTAGTATTCTGGCAATTAAGATAAGATAGTGGACGTAGAAGTAGGACCCAGAAGACCAGGCAGACCAGTGACCACCTGGATGTCCACAATTGCCAGGGACCTGAAGAAGGCAAAGTTGCGCTCAGAGGGTGCAGGGAACCGGAAAACTTGGAAGATGAGGACTAGGAGAGCCGACCGCAAGTAAATGGGATAAAGGCGAGGGTGGAGAAGAGTATTCTGGCAATTCAGCTTGTTCGACATGCCGTGATGGTAAACTAATAAAAAGAATAACGCTGGAACCTATCATGCTTTCATAACCCATGTATGTTGCTTTGTATAAATATACATGAGGGTGTGTTTAGGTTTAAGTATTCAAAAGCTAACATATCTTTTACGCCTATTTTTAAAAAGTGTTCCATTTCTTACTCGTTAAAGAACCTTTGAAATAATTCGATTATCCGGTCGATGTTCAATCCATTATGAATAGGTTTATATTCTATTCTGAGACACAATAGAAATTCTTATAAATTATGTACAATTCTACTATGAAGCGCCACATATTATTATTACGCCTTTTCAATGCAATATTTCCTATTCACTACAGCACGTACAAATGATAGGAATGTATAGTATTTTATTATTATTTTAAATCAAGGGCTGTCTAAAGATTGATATTTGATAATTTTATAAATAAATTGCTTAGGGATTTGAACCCACAGCCCATTCCTATCGCGAGGTTTGCTGCTACCGGGCAACATACCAAAAGCTACAAATTCTTGGCTATAAACTTCAAAGACAGATCGAATGACAGTATTAAATAATATAGTCATATATTTATAATTATTTCTCTACATACAAACTGAAATCAAGTAAAAAAGTTATGAAATATTATATATCATCATCATTATCATCTCGCTCTTTAACGCTCCTCTCGAGAACACAGGTCAGAAACCAATATCCGAGCGTTACTGCGCTAATTGTGTCACCTCGTCCCGCGACATTCCTTGCATCTGAAATCGTTGTCATAGGAACGGAGTACCTATTGTCAAAGATGGATGTCCGGGCTATGTTCCGTGGAGCACCTGGAAAAGAATTGGTCTTCAATTGGTAAAAGACAGGTGTTCGAAAAAAAATCATTATACATCTCAAATTCAGCGATGAGGTTTTCCACCCATCTTGAATGCCTTAACTTTTTGATAGCATGGAGAGGACGACTTGCATGTTTGTTACACGCAGTTGGTCTGCTGGCTTCCCACTTGTAGGATATGCCGTGATGGTATTATATAAAACAGGTTGTACCTATATCTGATTGGATTCTGACGTTAATTCATGATTTTATTATTTTGACTTGTGTATATGTGAATTTGTATTGTATATATTTTTCTGTCTTATGTTTCAACACATAAAAGGCTCACGCCGTATGTAATTGCAAAATAAAAAAAAATATCAAATGTAACTTAAAACTAAAAATAAAATAAAAAAATAAAAGCTAACCCAGTACATATCAATAACGCTCACACACACACACACAGACACACATACACACATACAATCATGTACCACGTATTGCCTCCAAATTCCTTATATTATAACCTACATTCTATAATACAACTACAACTCGAGTAGGGAGTTAAAAAATTACTTTCCACTAAGAATCAAATAAGAAGATAATTAAAAAAGAATACACTACACTGTACACTGAATACACTGTATTTCTATCATCTGTGACTATATTTGACTATACTACTAAATGCTCAAATTAATTAACTTACAATGCAAGCTGCGTACATTGTAAATCATAATGAGATTATTCTTATTCTTGATTAATACGAAAAAATCCTTACAGTTTACATAATTCAATTATAAATACATAAATGAAACAATATTTTTTCATTGTAATATTGAAATCAGTAGAATTTTTTTATTAATTGTCTCTCTACTCTCCAGTTGATTTGAGGTTTTGTTGAAATTTCAACTTTGAAATTAGTAATTGATACTGTTAAACTTTTATATAAACGATAAATTATTTCAAAAAAGTTCTCTTCTTCTCTTCTTCCTAGCCTACTCCCGTCCACTCCTGGACGAAGGCCTCCTCCATCGCCTTCCACGCCGCTCTATCTTGGGCTCTTATTTTATAATGCGGCATCTTGGTTGTTTTTTTGGAGGGTTTGTTGGCGTTACCTCACCACGCTTGCCATGCGGGTTGGTGAGTCGCAGTATCCTGGAGGTTCGGGTGTTTTGTGAACTTTTCCGGATTTTAATTGGTGCAGCTGCTGCCCTACATCATGGAACCATATCACATCATATTTGGTACGGTGGTATGGGGATTTTCGAGGTTGCCTTCCTGGGGGAAAAGCTGACACAGGTATTTCCTCCTGTGTAGATGTTACAGTTATACCGCTGCTACTCGGTCGCCAGAGCCTCGTTAGTTGTCTAGCAGGGAATACCACGTGCAGGTGAGGTTGACATTTGGGTTGGCTAGGTGTTATTTGCCATCACCCCATTATCCCCAAAAAAGTTAATTAAGATGATTTCAGTATTTCAGATTCCTAAAAATATTAGTAGGCAGAAGATAACTAACCTACTCATATTTTACGATTAATCCATCTCATTACGGTATATCCCCACAAGTGGGGTAGCCGGCGGACCAAAGGCTTGTTATAAACATACACGTTGTTTTCTACATGCCAAATAAAATTAAGAAATTCAGGATGGGTGGCATGGATCATTGTTGAATTGAGAGTGTTGATTGTCTTATTAATTAGCTTTTATAGTCCTCGGCAGGTAAGGTTCCTCACTCCTTGCAGTGAGTTTTCGAGTGTCTTATGAAATTCAGATATTCATTTTACATCTTCGTTTCAGCGATGAGGTACTTTTACCTCCCATCCTAAATACTTAAACTTTTATTGCCACAGAGAGAACGACTTGCACGTTAATAACATGTAGTTGGTCCGCTGGTTACCCCACTTGTGGGAAATTCATTGATGCTCTGAATGGACGATTTGTCTTCTAAATGAGGTTTTATGAACACCTGGCTTTACATGACACTCGAAAATTTACAGAAAAAATGGGATGTCTATTTATTATCGGGCTCTGCTCGAGATGCTAAAATTAATAATTATTAAATCTTATCACCAGAATACAACGCGTGTTTTAAATATGTGTACTTATCAAAAAGCTTTTCAATAAGCTGACAGTGGTAGTTTGTATTGTTAACATTTGCTTGGTAAGAAATAATAAGCGCCGGCATCACAATACATAGCAACTCTAGACGAGTATTGTAGTACAGCAGTAGTCAGTAGTAGATACTATGATACTTCACCTAGCAAGCAAAGTACGGGCAAGCTCTCACTAACAAATACACCGGCCTGTTGAACGCATCTTATTGGGAGCTTCCCGCCAAATATACTCATAAAGCTTTCGATAAAAGTGATGTTTATCAAAGTTACGTAAATTATAAAAGTTTCTTTGACGTTTATCAAAAAAACAATAATTTTCATCATGTTTTATTGTGTTTGAAATTGAATTCTTGTATTTTTATGAAGTGTTATTTTTAAAGTGCGTAGTACGTAATAAATTATTATTATGATTTTTAATTTTAGTGAAAATGTAAATAAAAAGATTCTTGTTTGAATATTTTGTTAATATTTTTAACATTCATTGTGATATTGTGCATTTTGAAGATTTGAAGCCTCGACATTTTGGAGCCTTTAGTATCTGGAAAATAACGGTAAGTCAACTTATTTTTTACACAAATTTTCAAAGTTTTATATTATGTAGTAATCATATAGTCCTAGAAATTATGTATATGTAAACGAATAATTTATTCATTGATTGTATCGGCATTAGCTTTGTAACACTTCATTTTATTAAAACAATTATTTTTTGAGATATTTAAAAAAAAATTCAAACACCGGTAAATAATTACACAAAACATAAATAAAATCATCAATGGCGATTGTTAAAAAAAGTATTGCATTATTCTGGTTCAATTCATATTTTTTTAGATTTATATGAAATAGTAAATATATTAGATACTATTACGACATACTTTATTTATGTGGGGTAGCCAGCGCACTATCTACAAGTTACAGACATGCAAATTATCCTCACATGCCAATAAAAATAATACATTCAGAATGGGTGGCATGCCTCATCGCTGAATTCTAAGTGTTAATTGTCTTATACTTGTAGTTTTACGGAGACCTTCTTTTTACATCACATTTTATTTATTTATTTCAATTTTACAGGATACATACAGTTGATACAAAAAATACAATGGTCTATAACATATTTAGCAATAAGCAAACCAGTGAAGATCTCTATATTACAGTGTGCTACATATGTGCTACAACAGATAAAATCAACAAACAACAATTACATACAATAGAATAGAGTAAATTATGTTAACAAAATTAATAGAATAATGCTCACAAAGCAATAATCGCAGGATTAAACAAAAAAAAAAACAATAAGCAATAAAAACAATACAATGAGTCATGAAAAATAAAATTAATAATATCATATAAAATCTCTTAAAATTTAAAATTTAACATTTAACATTTTTGTTTATCGAATCTTCATTTTTATTACTTCTCCATTGTGTACAGTTTGAACGTTAATAATAATGATTATGTAACTACCAAACTATGAATTAATTATTTCACTCAGATACATGCAGAACTATTGGGCTTTAATTTATTTTTCTTAAATTACAGGTGATAGTATATATACTATTTATTTATTATATTAAATTAACTGTGAGTGACATGACAGTCACAACTTTTGCGTCACTCTTAGTTTTACAGTGATTTAAATGTTACCAAATAAATATCACAGTACAAAATACCTTAAAATAATTAACTTTTAAATTTATCAAAATAAACAAAGATATGAACTTATTTCCAAATATTTCGATTTGTGTAATAACAAAAGATAAGTAATATGTCATCCATACATACATTGGTAGGTATATATCGGGTTGGCTAGAAGAATATGCGATATCTCAACTATAGGTACTAATATTATAAAGAGGAAAGATTTGATTGTTTGCTCCGAATAGGTTCCAAAACTACTGAACCGATTTGAAAAATTCTTTTACTGTTGGGAAGCTACACTATCCCCGGGTGATACAGGCTATATTGTATTTAAAAAAAAATAGGGATCCTTACTAAAACTTTTTTTTTAAATTCGTCGTGCTAAGCCCGCGATAAGCCCGCCTCTGTTTTATTTTATAGATATGCTCGTATCCTACCAATAAAACTTATTTATTTATTTACATAATTTAATTTTAATATTCTTCTAATTTTACAACCTGGTTAATTAATAACGCAAGTTCCTTAATTTTTTTTTTATTTTCCAGTTAGTAAAATATACGTAAATAGCAAATTAAAATTTGTGCTACCGATTACAATATAAACTTTTCATATATCGTGAAAATTTAAATGTTCTGTTATGGTGCGTAATAATATTGTTGATGTGTACTCTAATTATTCACTCAAACATACTTTATTTTCTGAATAATATCATGGTTCAAAAAAAATGCAAAGTAACGAAGAAGAAATAAAATTGTTATTGAGAAAAACTAGACAACAATAAAAAAGAAATGCTGCCCTAGATTTTCCGATAAAAAACTCAATAATGAAAATTTTCTTACATACAATTTTATTGTTCGCAATAGACAAAAAGAAAAATCATCGAATTAAAAAATATTGTTTTTGTTACGAAAAAAATCTTACATATTATTCTTTCTATGGCGCAATTGTGTAAAGTAGAAATACATAAAAGAAAAAATTATTAGAATAAATACGAAGCAAATAGTTAGTGTCATATTGAACAACTTTTATGTAATGGTATTCAATATAATTTCATGATATAAATAATATGTACAAGTTGTCTTTGTAACAAAAATTAAAGAAGCATACTTCTAAGAACTTTCCTGATTTATGATATTATGTGCCTAGATAGTTTCAATAAATAGTTTGTGATAATTTCTGTATGGTATATACTATACAGTATTACAGACAAGTAAATACTTACAATACTCATATGTACTCGTATTGAGACATCAATCTCTCAATTGCGAATTATTATTAATTTTTATGATTTATTTTTATGCCTCCTATTTGGTATCTCGAAATTTCTATACGATATTTTCATATGTTTTTTTAAGATACAGTACAATATGGTTTTGTAGTTCATAGTCTTATCAATAATTTTTATTTTGTGCTTCTAAGTCTTCACAATATTTTACGTAATAATTGTCATGCTTGTTGTGAAAACTTTTATTAAATTTTATGTAAAAATAAATTAAGATTTTCAATAAAACCAAATATACCAAGACTCTCTCATAGTAAGTAAATTGCTTGGGTCGTGAAGGCAGAGTAAATAGGCAGTGTGTGGAATCGAATCAGAGTCTCTCGATTGAAAGTCGGAGGATATACAATCAGGCTACAGATCACATCGTTAAACAAATTATCTAATATTCATCTTCTTCTTCATCCCCCAAAGTTGACTATCAAACGCGAGAATACGTCCCTATCCTGGCCAGTCCGAAACAGCTCCTCGATACTCCATATTTCTGCCAACTCGTGTATATATTATAGAGCCAGGAGATCCGCCTACTTCCAACACCTCTATCGTGAACTTGATGATCAGTTGCAGCTCACATGAATATTTTCCAAATATAAACATATTTTTGCAAAATAAAAGAATTACATGAGATTCTAAATTATAATCACTCATTTCAACGCAATAATATTATCATAAAGTTTTATTAAACTATTACGAAACCCTGTAAGTCTATCAAGATTTGGATACTTATCATAATAAAAAATATATAAATAATTTCATAAATTCAACGGCTCTAAGTGAAAATTGTTTATTTGTAAAACTACTTTATTTTTATTGATTTCCAACAATAACAATATGTTGATATAGCAGAATATTTGAAAAAAATGTAGTTCTCATCACGTCTGAATAATATGGGGATGTCAAGCGGATATTATGACAAGGGAAGGCTTTTGTTTCTTAACGTTCATAAAGCAAAAGGTATCGGGGGTTGGGAGGTTGAGAGATAGAAGAGTGAGTAGTAGATACATATCTGTAATATCGGAAAAGTGATTTATTACACGTAAAGTAGTGGCTGGTATTAATAATATGGCGAACAACCTTAAATAACCGACAAACTAATAATCGGTTGGAGCCACGAGAGCTTTTAACTTCAATTTATGGAATTGCTGGAATGAAATGTGTCCCTTGGTCTTTTCTTTTTCCAGTACGTTGTTGAGCACGTATTTGTAAAAAATATCATTTACGATTTAGCGATAATGTAGTAACAGAAGTTTTGAATGTTTTATTTTTATGACATGGAGGAAACATAATTATTTTATTGCATTAACATTGCACTTGTGAATGGTGGCGTATTGAAGTTGATAGTTGAAAGACAAACTGTAACTTGCAAAGTGCAATTGCCTTTGAGTCACGAAATCTCAAATTCGGTTCCTAGCCAGGGCAATGTGAAAAATGGTCTTTTCAAACTGACTGGTTCTGGATGTTCCATGTAAATATGTTTAGTTCATTGTTTGTCACTTTAGTACCTACCCATAATATGGATTCATTTATTAATTCTATATCTCGGTCTGTGTTAATTGTCCAACTACGCCCAAATTGCCCAAATACAAATAATATCCAAATATATTTCCAAGGCCCTATTTTTCAAGAGATGTTATGATACTTGAATGGGCCCTTGCGGTGATTTTTTCCACCACACGACGCACCTTAAAAAAATGTCTGGTTATTATTATTATTGTGCACTTTTAAAGTAATATTTTATTGACTTCAACCGTTTACAAGTTTGTCTGTTATTAGATATTATAGTAGGCCAGTATTAGCAGTAGTAGTTAGATAAAGAAATCGGATTCTAAGTGTAGGATGTGAAATTTATTTCCAAATAATTGTAACTCTTAACACAGGGAAGATTTATGAGACTGAAAGGGAAGTACCTAACGGACGTTACAAAATACATACGTATTATTACATCAGGCTAGTGTGTCAGATCAGAACTAGGCTGACCGAATAATATCTTTTCAATCTAAAGAACCAGTTTATCCAGAAAAAAATCGATAGGTACAGAAACAATGTCATTAACTAGTTAATATCATCATCATCGCCCTCAACGCTCCTCTCAAGACCACAGGGCAGAAACCAGCTATCTCCATTCAGAGCGTCTCTGTGCCTATCGTGTCACCTCTTCTCACGACGTTTCCTGCGCTCTGATGTCGTTGTCATAGAAACGGTGTATTGTGAAAGAGGGACGCCCGGCCCGACGGAACCCTTGCGGACGGAAGAGCAGAGCTCTTTTTGGCCAACTATAATTGGTTATTCTCAGAATATAACCCAGCCAGCTCCATGATCGTCTCTCCTGTATCACGGAGATTACAGATCCCTGCTGGGTGCGTCGACGCACAGCATCCAAAATCCTCCTAAGACACTTGTTTTCAAAGCTACGATAGCAATATAGAAAATACAAAATATATATTTTTGTATGCATGCTACACGTTCTAAATATACAATTTTTATGGCACGGGGAAGACAACACAATGTTTGCTACACGCAGTTCAGTTAGTCCATTATTATTTACATATGGTCGGTTAGTTAGCAAACTCACTTATGAGATAATGTACATAGAAACCACCACTACACTAACCATAGGGTTAGTCATTTGATTAAGTGCATGAAATAAACATGCAAGTTATCCACTCCATGCCAAAAAAAGGTGTTGATGTGAAAGTATAGATAAAAACTCTATATAATCTACGCATCTCTTGATAAAATGTTCCACTCGTGGGGTAAACCTTGAAAACACTGCATTTTCAAACAGGCGAAATAAAAAAAGAACATCTAATAAAGATATCAAATTTTATTCAATTTACCGGCGAATTAGTTTAAATCTTCTTATTGGTATCCACTGCGAAATCGGAAATAAAAAACCAATAATACAATATATTACCGCTTCGGCGTTTCGCCAAATGGTCAAAATTATTACACAAAAACACACATATCTTATAAATATTTTTTTCCTTTCTTTAATATAAAAACGTAATAGAGAAATTATATAGTATATAGTAAAATAAAGATAATATTTAAGACGTTCGTCAAATTGTAATTGCTTAGTAAATTTTACTAAATAAGATGTCACATTGTTCAAACGATACTGTATTGATTGGTAGGGTATTTTTTTAGTATCTTATTCTTCAGCCTTTAAGATTTACATTTGGATACAGACCATCCATTAATTCTACACAATTCTCTATTTTACGTTGTCCATCAAAAGTCTAAGCACCTGGAATAATAATAAATATGTAGTTAAGTAACCAAATTCATGTTGTTTGAAATATTCAGAATGCTGAAATCTACTGAATATTTTTTTTTTTTTAAACCCTTTTCTATTTTTTTTTACACACTTCTGCATTTAACCAAGTGTTACATACCTATATTTCGTTTTGATTAAATGTAAGAGGTAGTCCTTACTGCATCATCTTTTAAATGTATCATATTTATGGCTGAAATTATAATTTTATGTATGTTTATTGTGCACAGCTGGTCTGCTGGCTACCCCGCTTATGGGATATGCCATAATGGTATAGTATATATAGTTAAATTTATGTTTTCTGATCTTAATTCCATCTGAGAAAAAAACGTGATAACAATGTAAAGATTATAATTATTTAGATAGACATTTAAAATGTCTCTGTTAAAACTTGAGTTACCATAATGTATCTAAATAACATGCCGTGTTTGTACCGCATAAAACAATATTCACGGATAATATGTATTTAATAAGTAATTATTCATTTGCAGTTTATACTTGCGACTATAGTAATGCACTTGTACTGTGAGAAATTAGCATGTTTTTCACATTAATATCGACATCAATTATATTATTAACCAACTACACCCAGAGACTTTGTTTCTTGTCGTTAAACATTTGTATATTGCAAAGTATGTAAGTATTATCTTTTATATTCGCTGTTATTGTTTCTGTTGTTAGTTCAACTAGTGTCGTGATTATAACGATTTACACGAACACGTTAGTTGTACACAACCTTTCATATTGAATTCCATATAACTAATTTAAGAAAAATGGATCATCAGTTGGATCAACAGCCTATCTCGTCTAAAAATAGTAACAATTTCGATCTGTTCTACGATATAGTGCTTCAATTTTTATAACATTAAAATCCCTCATTACTATACTCAGCCTCCACAATTTTTTTTTTCCATTTATCCACTAGTACCTTTAAATATAGAATATGGATCTTCAATGACTCCACAATCTCCTCTAGCTGCTAGAAATAGTCACCATTTATTTCTGTTTTAGGATATAGTCCTCCAATTTCTAAGGTTAAGACTTCAGTATCTCTTATTACTCCACATAGCGACTAGAATGTTGATCTATGTATTGACTATACGCCTTCCATATGATTTAAAGTAGAGAATTTTCTTGAATTGCTACTGCATGTTATAGGTACTTACTCATAACCAAAGATATACTAGATCGGTAATTTAAAGAAAAAATCGGTCATGCGACCGATCAAATTTTGCAGCCAGTTTTAAACTGACGTTGGTTGTAAGACAATACATTGCTAATGCTTGAAGGACATCGATGTTGGAACATAAAATTCCGAAAAAATGTACTGCGCTGCAAGTCTAGTATGTCTATGCTCATAACATATTCTATCTATGCATACTTGAATATAGCACAATAAAAATGTTATATGACATAGAAAAGCATGGAGTATGGTGAAGTTTCTAGCCATACGCTGACGCCATTATCGGGGATTACTGGTTACTGTCATATTATCTTCTACACCGTCTATTTCCATTTTTTTTCGAAAATAAAAAATCACGTTGTACATCCTATCGAGTCCTGTATGCTGGCTACCCCACTTGTGATGGTTATATTACGGCACAGCTGAGGCAGCCAGTACATAGGTCCTTATACATGAACCACAAAAATATATATTCAAGTTATCATGCATATTAATTTGGAAAAAAAATGTGTACCTATAAGAATTTATTTCTAAGAAATCTTATCCCACTAACACGAGCTGAATATCTTTTTGAATCATTACTTGAAACACGTGCACTGCACTTCTACAGTTTATGACCTGACGGCTAGTCGGTCAGGCGTCTTCAAAACTAGACAAATGAAGAACAATACATAGATACAGACTTGATTATCATATTATTATCGCGTGTATTTTTTAATGTTCGAAATCTCTGAACGATGTGCTGTGTATTATAAGTCTCAATTACATGTTTTACCAAATGTTTTAACACGATTTCAGTGTTCCAACACGGGACAACCGGATATTGCTTTATAAGAAACACTTACAGATATTATGGCTGATACGACCAATACTCCTCCGCCTCTAGTAATTCCAATATGCTGACTGTGGGATTTCCACTAAATCAATGCCATGATTATGTTTCGATTGTAATTCCTTACAACTTCATTTATTCATACATGAAGTAGTTAAATTGGATCATTTTATTGATTAATATGCAAATTAATTTTAAAACAAGTGGATATTAAAAAAACTTATTAGTTTCTTTATAATATGCCTATAAACTTTTGTAACATTTTATTCAATCGAATGACAATGTATAAGATTTGCGTATCATATTGAACCGATACTAATTTAACTACCGAACCCACTATTCTATTCTATTCTATTTTCAAAGGCCATCCACTCGTTTATGAGTGATCAGGGACCTACCCACAATTATCTATAAATTTATCAACTTTTTTCTCTTCTTATTTTACTGTAATATGTATTGATTTTTTTTTAAATTTGTATGTATTGTCATATGGACTTGAGAGGTCTGCAGATCCCACCTTCAAATCTGGAGTAAAGATAAAACAAAAATAAATAATAATAAATAATTACGCATATACTTGAAAAATTTTATATTTTTTTCTACTTTCGTTTTTAAAATTTTCCCCAAATGAACCTCACCCACTAAGATCTATTTTGTGTCAATTGATTGAGTTGCACGTCTTTGTCTGCTCTCGTCGTCATGGAAATACTGTATTGTAAAATAATGTATTCCGTATTTACATGCAAAGTGCTTTATATGGTATGCATTTCATATAATGAAAAGGAGAAGGTAAACATAGTATCTTGAAAACAAAATGTTCTCGTGTTTATTATCTATTAATTTATAACTTCTTCAGATATGTGAATATTTCATTTTTATTAATAAACGCTTAAATCTCATTATATGTGTCTTCAATAAAAGTCACAGTATGTGATACATTATAAATACCAACTTTATTTCCTGACAAATCATAATAACAAGTAGGTATTTCAATGAAGATTATTACAACTTTTTACACATAACTGTTAACACACATAAGTTTATGGATATTTTTTAAACCGCCAACTTAATTTTAACGATGACGTGTTTATTTAATTGATTATTTAATTTAATTGGTATGCAGTATTACTATATAAATTTTATTATAATTCTTTCATTGGCACTTCTTGTAACAACTGATAATCTGTTTTTAATTTAATATTTTTTTATGGCAAAATTATTGACAATAATTATTGTTAAGACTCATCAGTAGATAATATAATAAAGATTTCAAAATTATAGAAGTAACTTAATTCTCGATGAAGAATTTTATTCTTGTTCAACCTTACCCAATCCCATTTTTTGGAAATAGGAGGACACACACACTAAAACATGATAGGGGTATGTAATACAAATATATTGTGACATTCAAATAAAATGTGGCTAGACAAAATGTGCTAAGCTAATTATCATTATAATACCATTTTATATTACTTGTATCTAGTGTTGTGGAATTCTCAAGAAATAATTTTTCAAGAAATTTACCGAGAAATTTCTCGGTAAATTTCTCGAAGTAGAGAATTTTCGGAGAATTTTTTTATTTAACAGTATAATATTAATAAATACTTTATTCAATCAATCAATAACAATGTAAAAATGTTGAGACAATTTATCACCAATATGGCTACAATTAATTATGGAAACAAATAATAATTATAAAAAATCTTGATGTTTGACACCCCACATGCCCATATTTAAGTTAAAAAAAAATGCAGGTACGTACATGGAAAAAAGTGTTAATAACCTCTGATTTGGACCTTAATCAGCCCCACAAATTTTCGGATCAATCAGGTTGGCTGCGAAGTGTACTGGGCGAAAGGTCATAATACCACTAAGAAAAATTATGGAGAGAAATTTCTCTTCCATCAGAGGAGAAATTTTTCGTTCTCGAGAAATTTCTTTGGAGAATTTTCTCTTCTCACATCACTACTTGTATCTATGATAATAAACGGCGTCATGTTGACTGTATAAAGCTTCGTCAAAATGTCACATAGTTATTAGTGCTTTTGATGTATGCATACCTAAGCTAAACATCTAACAAATTATAACGATATTTTTGAATGTCAGATACATTGTTCTAACCAGATTAGGTCACATAGTAACAAGCCTTTAGTTGATAGTATTATTCTAACCAAGAGGACATACATAGTTATGTAAAAATGGACTAAACCTAAAATACCAATATTTTCACAATGTTTTGTCATCAGCTTTGTTTGAAAGTAAGCTATGGTTTCTTCTCTTATCGTTTTTATTTTATTGTACAATATTTTCTGAGATATCCAAATAATTACCTACTTTATATTAGATGCAAGAATGTCTTTAACACTACTGTGGGTGCAATGAATACATAGACGTAATGAATTGAATAATTGATAAGAAATGAAATTTTACTTATTTTCCAAAATACACAAAGTAAGAAAATATTTTATAAACAGTGAATCTTCTTCTTTTTTATACGACAGCATTCACATACCTAGCTATGGTAAAAAAAACTAAAAATATTGATTTAGGAATATCTACTACACTGCCTCACGAGACAAGGGTATGTTCTGACGCAGGACATCTTACGCATAACCAAATTACTTGTTGTTGTTGTAACAAATTCATATTATTTGACTTTTCTATTTTTGAAGAGGAAACACTATGAAAGCTCATTCTTAAATTTAGGTAGTAAAAAATAAAAAATGACACACTGTATAACTTTCACTAATTAATATTATATTGCTTAGAAGCTTTTCAGACCTACGTCCATCCTCAGTAATAAACATCTTATAGTTATAAGATATTTATTACTGAGGATGGACGTAGGTCCGAAAAGCTTCTAAGCAATATATTAATTAGTGAAAGTTGTACCTACAGTGTTTAATTTTTTTTAATTTTTATTACCTAAATTCATATTATTTAATTTTCAAAACATCAGTAATCTTAAGTTATTTTTAGAAATAACGCAAGAACTATGAATAACACTTGCTGAGAACAAGCTGTCAAGTTTCAAAAGTTAATACACAATTTCTCAAAAAGATGACCTAGGAAAATTGACAGTCAGATTAATAATAGCGTTGTATCTTTGCAAAGGAATCAATTTTAAATATCTTCTAGGATTTTATACAAAGATAAAGATTATGTTGGTAGAATAGCAACCTCCTAGATGAATTCAACTGACCACATAATGATAAACTACCGATGACTCATACAAAGATTCATTCATTCATATAATAACGTTTTATTGCTACCTATTCTACAACTTAATTAATGTTTATACACATGTACGTGTGACCTACCTACATATTATTATTCTAATACATATTATTGTACCTATTACACCAGTACATAAACAAACATCATATCTGTATTAATACCAGTCCACCTACAATATTTGAAGTATCAGTAGTAGATGTGGCTGCTTTGGGACTCGGCTCCACTTAGAAAATAATCCCTGATCACTCGTAAACGAGTGGATTACCTTTGCTACTAAATTATCTTATAGATTAATTTAGTAGTAATGTTGTTCTAGTTCTAAATAGATATTATATTAAATTGAATGTTTCTAGTAAAAAAAACTATAATTATAGCATATAGGTACATGGTGTGGCAGAAAAGTAATGAGACTGGCAACACTGCAAGCGATCTGGCAATTTTGGGCTGTTGTCCTTGATAGAGCACGTGTATCAATATCTTCCCATACCTCAGTGCGAGTTTCAACTCATTCCGTTAACTGTGAGATTTTTGAGATTGCTATTAGTGAAGTTGTGTTTTGGTTGTGCGTCACGGATATTGAATAGCGGAATTTGGAGCAACATTGTGTCATTAAATTTTATGTTAAGCTTGGAAAATCGGCAAGTTTTACGTTTGCAAAGTTAAAACAGGCCCATGGGGGATATTTTTCACCCCGAACTTGAGTTTTTCGCTGGCACAAATAATTTTTAGAAGGCAGAGAACATGTTGAAGATGAACACCCGTTAAAAGAGGCCTTCAACTTCGAAAACGACGAAATCATCGACCGTGTGCACTCTCTTGTGAGATCTGGACCGCCGTTTAGCATTAAGAATGTCGAGTGAACAATTAAAATTGAACAAATTGACCATTCATCAAATTTTGGCTGAAAATTTGCAAATGCGAGAGGTCTGAGCCAAAATGGTGCCGAAAAACCTCACAATTGAAAAGAAGGATTTCTCAAGGTTTTCGACCTCAAAAGGCATTTTTGTGGTTTCCCAGCCCCTTTTTTCACCTGAACTCAGTTTCTGTGATATTTCTCTTTTCTCATAACTGAAAAATGTCCTCGAAAAATGTCATTTTGGGACTTTAAAATACATCCAAAAGAGTGTATCGGACATGCTGAAGACTATACCTCTTGAAGACTTCCAGCGCTGCTACCAACAGTGGAAACAGCGTTTCCATCGGTGTGTAGCTGCCCAGAGGAATTACTTTGAAGGAGATAACATTGATGTTTGAAAAAAAAAATACTTTTGTAAATAAAAAATCAGTCTCATTACTTTTCTGCCGCACCGTGTATATGGAATACATTTGGTTTTAGTATTACTCAATATTTAATTGAATAGTGACCTGGGTTTCGATTTATAAAGCCATTGTCAAACTAATCAAAACTTTGTAAGTCGAAACCAGGTCACTATTTTATTAAATATTAAGTGAAACTATATAAAACTAATACCTACCTATTTTGTTTTCTTCCATATATAAACATGGAGTTTTACAATATAAACGTCGACTCAATAAATATAATTATACCATTTCAATTCAATAAAATTTACACAATTTTGAAAACATTCGAGAGTGAAATGATCCCTCACCATGCGAATTTGACAATTTTTAAAGACAATTACAACTGTGATATTATCTTAATATTAAATTATACCATCACGGTTTTTCCTACAAGTGGGGTATAGGCAGTAATCTAGCTGCATGTAACAAACATGCAATATTTTGATACTTGATATTTTACGAAAACCTGCCTTTTGCAGGACACTTGAAAACTTCCTGACGAGTGAAAGAGCCATTCTTACCCGGAAACTTCATGGAATATTTTATTAAGACAAGAAATATATACCATTCTACGTTACTAGCTAACAGCTAAACAGCTAGCTACTAGCTAAACAGCTGTAAAGGATTGATATACCATTATAGAAACATATATTTGTTAAAGAAGGATGAAAGTGGCATTAATGCAGTTGAAATGAGATCGTTGAGAAGGATGTGTGGTAAAAGTCTGAGAGATCGTGTGCGTAACAGTGATATACGAAAGGAATGTGGAATGAAAGTGGGTGTAATAACAAGGATGAATGTAAATAAGTTAAGATGGTTTGGGCACGTGGAAAGAATGAATGAGGACAGAATGACTAAGAAGATATATTTGGCTGAGAGGAATGGTGCTCGGAGACGTGGACGTCCTAGGATTAAATGGCAAGATCATTTAAATCAAATCCTACAGGACGGTCACGTGTTGAGCACATTGAACAGGAGAGCATGCATGAGGAATTGTATGACAGTGACGGAAGCGAAAGATGTATGCAAGGATAGAAGGAAGTGGCGCTCGATCCTTTCTGCCTACCCCGCGAGGGAAGCGGCGTGATGGTATGTATGTATGTATGTATGTATATTTGTACAAACAAAATTATAAGCTAATGAACGCCTCAAATATTTATTATAGATTTGTATACCAACCTGCTGTATAATATTCATTTCAATACTAACAATGATGTTATATTTTGAGTAGATGCACGTATAAAAAACCAGTTCAATGGTTTCAAAGTACTTACATGATAATATCATATTATTCATTCAGAATTAAATATCATTTAATTTGGTAAGTAGCGTGTTGTTTATACCTCCTTCTGATTTGCAACTGGAGTTATGGTGATAAATTTTCGCTACTTTATTTACTATTTCCATTCTGATAATTTGATGTCATAATGAGTGAGCTTCGAAGTAGAATGAACTTCTTCAATGTACAAAAAAGCAAAAAAAACTAGGTATAGCAAAGGATACGCGAAAACTTATTCGGAAGTTATGTAACTAGGTATTAAAATTATTTTATTTTTTGATTAGTGATGGAACGTGGTCGAATAATTTATTAAGGTGTTTTAAGCAACTGCATATTATTGAAAATTTATCTAAAAAAATACTATACAGTATTTTAAACCGACTATAATTGCTAAATCGCTCATATCAAATGGAAAACAAAAAATGGAACTGTTATTGAAAGTCATATTCAAAAATATAATTTTACTTATTTCGGTTGACCATCGAACAAATGATAATAAATCAGCTTAGATGATAAATCAAACAAAACAAGTTCATATTTTTCCCACGATTATAAAAAGTTACGGAATAAATGTAAAGTTCCTTTCTCGCGATAAAAAAAGGAATTGTTATAAAATATTATACAGTATTTTAAACCGACTATAATTGCTAAATCACTCATATCAAATGGAAAACAAAAAATGGAACTGTTATTGAAAGTCATATTCAAAAATATAATTTTACTTATTTCGGTTGACCATCGAACAAATGATAATAAATCAGCTTAGATGATAAATCAAACAAAACTAGTTCATATTTTTCCCACGATTATAAAAAGTTACGGAATAAATGTAATGTTCCTTTCTCGCGATAAAAAAAGGAATTGTTATAAAATATTATACAGTATTTTAAACCGACTATAATTTCTTAATCACTTATATATTGTGGAGAGTTTCAAATAAAAAAGGAACAATTATTGGAAAGTCTTATTCAAAAATACAATTAAATTTCGATTGACCATCGAATAAATGATGATAAATCAGTTTAGATATTAAAAGAAAAACAAATCTAGTTCATATTTTTCCCATGATTATAAAAAGTTACGGAATAAACATTTAAATAAATTTCTCGCGAAAATAAAAAAGAATTGTAATAAAATATTATTTATATTTGAAAAATAAGGGCAAAGATTATCCGTTAGATATTTTGTCAAAGCATTTTATCCTTTGTTAAAATCTGATCAAACATTTCGATCTATAATATTATTAAAGTCCCCAAATATTTAAACTTCCCAATGCCCTTTCACTATAAATCTCAGGTATTCGTCATGTCTTAAGGTAAGTAATTATTACAAGGTGATTCGTATAAAATATACATACATCGCATTGACATTTATAAGTTATTAACAATTGATTAACAATTGGTCTTCATACCACTCCTTTGTATGATGTCTTCTGCCGATACTTATGATGTGTCATAATCAAGGAATTAATAAATATACTCGTAAAAATAACCTGTAAAGAAAAAAAATATGAAAAGAAAAACTAGAATTTCATTTGATTGTGTTTTTATTGCTATTTTTAATTAGGTTGTTCATGAAAAATTTAAATACAAATTACTTTTATTTTATAAAGTTAGGTAACTACGTACGTCAAACACAAAGCGAATTAGGTATATTATACATAAAGATATTTTTAGATTAGTGACGAGTCTAGGATAAATTATGCAATAATAAATTTTCTATTTTATTTCCTGACATCAAACTGTTCATTGATAATCTTTACATCTCCTCTAATATTATTTCATCTTTAGAATTAAGCGATTCTACGTTTTAAGTCAGTCAACTTTGTCATCGAGCATTCGGATATCATTCATTGTGTTTTTTATAAATATTAAATTTATGTTATTTATTGTTTCGCACTCAATTTATTATTACGCACTACGCACGCTCCAGCACTCAAAAAATAATTGATCTAGCACTCTTTTAAATAAGTTTTCGGGTGTCCTGTAAAACGAAGGTGTTGAAAAACTAAGGACGCTTTCATCTTAAATTCAGCATGAGGTTTGCCACCCATCCTTAATTTCTTGTTGGAACGGAGAAAAAGTATATTTGTATAAGAATATTGTATATTTTAATATATAATACAAATTAATGGTTTCTTAATTTTATTTATACATATTTCTAACACACGTTAGTTACATGAGATATACAGTAGCTATAAAAAAATATTTGTCGAATAGGTGCTTACGTACTCGAAGCTTTGTAATGATATAAGTATTCAAAATATTTAACAAAATAGTACAATCTGTATACAATATAGGTACCTACAATATTATATCTTATATACCTACGCAACACTGTGCCACTTCTGATGACATTTGATCTATAACAATAATAACGCTATTATTCACAGATATCATTAATAGAATAAATAATTTATTGCAATTAGCATAGCGCGACATAAGGGAGCCTTAAGATTGTACTAAGATACTTATTAACAATTATTGCTATTTAGATACAATCTAGTCAAATATTTAGACTAGAGCGTACCCAGTTTTTTTTTTTCTAAAATTGAGCAGCAGTTAATAAGATATTAGACTTAGTTTTTATTTTATAAACTCCCATCTTTCTCGATTTTACATATAAATTAGGAAAAAAATTCATTTTTATTAAATATGTAATCTCTTTTAGCCTCCTGGTTTATCGCATTGATAACGCAATAGTAATTTGAATTAGTTAAATTATTGATCCCTGAGCTTTATGAATCCTTGAATTTATATTATAGCTACATATTTATTTATTTATTTATTAAATCAACAGAACACTACAGAAAATACATACAAATCTAGAACAATTAAATTTTTTACAACGACAAAGAGTATGCAATGCAATGTCCTATATTTTATAATTAGTGTCTAAGTACATTTTAAATCCTTGAACTAGGAATGAAAAACTAAGATTTTATAAGTGATCCGGCGTATATAAGGTCTGATTTCTCTACCGGAGTAGTTTTCCACTTCAATGCTATTTTTCCACACTTTTCCCATAACTCATTACTATTTTCGTCTGTTTTGATTTTATTTTTGAGCTTCTGTCTTCTGATACGACCATGACTTGATAGACTATTCAACATTAATTACTACAATGTACAAAATCATTATTAATTGGTGAATTCTTGTGTCATAATAATTAATTTATTCTTTGCGTATTCAATGTAACTGCTACAACTACTTTTAGGTGGTAGTTCCAAAAGTCAGACGCTCAAGTGTGATTTTATGATGTCGTAAAAAAATTGTACAACCATAAAATTAAATATTATTTTTCTTGAAATAACGTAATTTTAAAATTTTACGAGTCGCATTGATTAATTACTATAAGTTTGAGATATTCGATTCATTGTTAACAATAGCAAAATATCGAACATGGCAAAAATGTATGCAAGTGAAACTTGGACGTGGCTGAAGAAAGACGAGAGTGGAATAAATGCTGTGGAGATGCGTTCACTGAGAAGACTGATAGGTAAAACGTTACTAGATAGAGTGAAGAATGAGGACATCAGGAGAATGAGCGGATGTGAGAGGAGTGTTGTGGACAGAATGCGTGTAAACAAGTTAAGATGGTTTGGACATGTTGAACGAATGCACGATAAAATGATGACGAAGCGGATGTATTTAACTGAAAGATTGGGTGTGAGGAAGCGTTGGTGTCTAAGAACCACGTGACTTGCTCACGTAGATCAAATTTTTAAGGATGGCCGCGTGTTGAGTAAGAGAAATAGACGTGCATGTATGAGAAACTGGATGAATTGAAGAGGAAGCGAAAAATATATGTACGGATAGATCTATATGGCGTTTCGTTTTCTCTGCCTATCCCACCTGGGACATGGCGTGAGGGTATAGTATAGTATAGTATAGTATAGTATAGTATAGTATAGTATAGTAGTACTTTGAGATTTTTCGACAAGATAATTTTAGTAATATCAGAATTAAATCAGTTATTGATCACACAGTATATGATTCCAAACTGATTCTAATGTCTATATTAGAAGCAAAATGTAAGGTTATGAAATATTTGATTCCTATTTTGTGCTATTTTATTTTATAATAAATTGTACTAATATCCTTTTCACGATTTATTTCAATAATTTATATTATTTTTACATATATATTACAAAATCGTAATATATTATCTAGGTATAATATTTGTTTACTTTTAGCTATAGCACTAATGCATTTATAAATAATGTTATTTACCTATTAGTGTAGCATTACCCGGTTACGTTCAGGAAATCAAAATCAAATACACAAATTTTGTAAATAGCATAAGAACTTACTTAAAAAAAAGGAAATTATTTAAAAATTAGCCACACCATTATTTAAGATATTATTTTAAGACATTATCTGGATCTGATATAAACTATAGGTAGGTGATTTGTTTTTGCTTAGTTGTTCTGTTTTTATTATGAGTGAATGAAATGTTTCCATGCAAAGACAGATCCTAGACGTTTTACACTCATTTTGACATAATATTTATGAAATTTAGTTTAATTTTTTTTTTGACACAACAATATGCAGAACATTCCCATATAAATTTGATAACACTAATAATATATTTGTCAATATATTTATAATATTTTTAACCTTAAACCCGTCAAAAGAATAAAGAATGAGACCTCGTATAGAGTTGATTATTTTTTTATGCCTTATATTTTTTTACACTTATTTTTTATTTTTAATTACTGCATTTATTAAGTACATACATGTTTGACAATGTCCTTGTAAGACTACTACTACTATACCATCACGGCATATCACACAAGTGGGGTAGCCAGCAGATCAGCTGCATGTAAGAAACATGCAAACTATCCTCTTCGTGCCAATATAAAATCAAGACATTCAGGATGGGTGGCAAACCTCATCGCTGAATTTAAGATTTACAATGTAAGACGAGAGACATCTCTCTAAATAAAATACAAATATAGTAGAAAAAACATTTGTTTTTTGATTTCACTCTGAAATCCTACTACCTAAACACGAACACAGTGAATAAAGTACCTACATACATACAAACGAAAATAAATATTAATAATTAGATTATTATAATTGTGTGAATATGTTGTATTAGTGGCGCCTAGTTCAGACAGCACCGAAGATTTATTATGTTTAATAATAAATCGTTATTATTATTATTATTTATTTATTTATCTTTTTTATACAATAATCAGGTGTATATTGTTGTTCACCTACTACTATTACTGCACGATCCATTTACCTTACAAGGTATAGATGCATTGTAGTCACAAAAAACTCATTAATCTCCCTATTCTTATTCTAAATACCTGTAATATTGTGCATTCAAAGTTATTTATAAATGTTTAGTACTATTCAAATCGAATGGTGTTTTTTGTAATACAACAATGTTTCAAGCCTCACCAACTTAAAATGGAGATATTCGATATTATGTTATGTTGAGATACATTGAGTAGAATAGCTCAATCTGATTAACTGTAATGGTTTTGAGTTTAAAGATTAAAGTTTTACACAGATTTAATTGCATTTTGTAAGCTTTAATTGCTCAATTTTTAACTAAGCAAAACGAGTATTTTATTTTGATTTTTTAATTATGACCTATCTGAAGCTATCTTTACAATCTATCGTATCTGTCAAGTGGGGTAGACAATGGGCTAATTATTTATTTATTATTTACGGCTCATTAGCCTTTTACACAATATTTTACAATATCATAAGAAAACCTAGGTACCAAACACAAAATTAACAAATCAATATTACAATAATACATCTATCATTACAATGTTAAAATAAAACAACAGAAGGCAACCAAAATAAAATATCAATAGATAAAATAAACAGAAATTTGCGTAATTCATTAATACCATAAAAATAAGTCATTCAAGATGGGTGATGTACCTACCTCATCGCTAAATTAAAGATTTTAAATGTCACCTATTTTATTCCATTAGACCTATTATTGAATTTCTATTCGGCTTTACAGCTTGACACATTGTTGCATAGCGTATTCTAATTTCCTACTTATAGTTATTTATTATTTAATTTGCATCTGATGAAAAACTTTTGAGGTGGCGGAAGCAAAGTGCATTAAAACATGAACTAAATAATATGTGCAAATATATTATACGTGGCTATTGTCATTTTAGTTTTATTCTCAGGGCCAACTTGATGCATTTTATCATACATAATAGTAATCGTTTTAAAAATTATCTTCATACATAAAAATACAGAAGAATTAATTATTATTGCAAATGTCAATATTTGTAAGTGATCAAAAACAGAGTATTATTTTCGTCAAATTTTTCTTATTACATTGTGTGTAATGTGGCGTTGTACAAGTAGCTAGAAAAAGAGCGCATAAGCGAAAATGGCGTTTAGTAATATTTGAGACTTATCTTCTTCATCATTATTCACAATATGTTAATTATTTATTTTTAGTATAATAATAATGTGATCAGTTAATCGAAAGTTAATACTATATTTCAAATATATATAGTTTTTAACACAGTAAAAACATTTGCAACTAATTTTTTTTATTAAAAGATTTATTTATTATTAATATAGATAGAATAACACTGTTTATTGTTTCAAATTAATGTACTTATACAAAGTATACCACAATTACGCCTAGCGCTTTCACCAATACATTGGCATCATCAGGGTGGAGTATAAACTTAATTTAAAGGAGAAAACAACGTCTATATAAAAATACATGAAATATTAAGGGATGTTAGGTGGGGGTGTTTTGGAACAAAGCAATAATTTATTTAGAAAAAACTTATATTTATTACTAGCAGGTTGACTTATTAATCGTGAGCTGGTTTTCAAGAACTTCTGCTCTCATCATCAGGTCAACTTAAAGTGAACAAATTATATTCAAATACACCTCGTTTCTCAGTGTATCATTTACCAATAAATTTAATTGTTTCTTATTAATTATGCAAACCAAATATAAAATTCAAAAATATCCACTTAAGTACATTTGTGTGAACACAAATGGTGCGCTCGATATAATATCATGAAATTATTAATAACATACGTACCTAGATGATGATTCGATATAGCGTAATCCAATTACCATAATATATTCAGAAACATGCTCATGATTGCGACCATAAGTACCGAATCACGAATTTTATGTTGTATTCGTATGAATTGACACGCATTATTATTGCTTGTGTTTTATGAAGGAATTTCAACACGATACAATGATAAACTGTCTTATTGGTCATGTAATATATTTTGTATGATGAATCCTCTGTAATTATCACAAGCAATAATGTGTCAAGTCTGTAATTTGTTGACGGATGTCGCTTTAATTATTATTTAGTGTAACCTTATTCAAGTTTATAACCTTGTGTATGTTAGCGATTGTCATTGAAAAAGGTTTGAAGGAACTTACTCGCCATGTATGTTCCTTCAATCCTTCGTCAAGCTTATATGTAACATCTAATAATTACAAATATATTTTTCTTCTACGTCTATTTAATCGGTAATGACTTGGGTGAATACCAATACCAGATTCTCCGCATGTAATCAAAATAAAAGTTGTATACTCAAGGAAAAATATACATTTAAGTTGAATATCATAACTCATCGCTGAATTGGAGATGTTGAAAGCTTTTTGTGCGATATTTGCCTGGGCTACTTCTTTCATATTAAATCATTTTAACGCATTGAATTTACCAACTGACATTACTGCCAATAAAGAATCTATTTTAGAATTAATTTTATTGTAGAAGGAAACATTGAAAACAAATTAATACAAAAAACATCCAGAAAAAGTCACAAATTGAAAAATATTTTCCTTCAAAATACGATTTTGAATATACATATGTATTGAGTACTAGATATTAATGTTTTTTCCGTGGAGCACCCGGAAAAAAATGTTTTACACTCTTTTCCGTAAATTTGTGAGAGCCCTATAAAAGGCAGGTATTCGAAAAAATAAAGAGTATTTGCACCTTAAATTCAGCTATGAGGTTTGTGACCCATCCTGAATGCCTAAATTTATTATAGAACAGCTGATTTACTGGCTACTCTACATGTGGGATTTACCATGATGATATAGTAGTAGAAGTATAATTATGTATGTATTTCAATTTGCGTCATAGATTTTCCCGAATAACGATTCGAATTTATAAACACAAAAAGCTGTATTGTCCCAGTAATATTGTATATTGTAGAGAAAATAATCATATGTAGATATTATTATAACAATAGAAAATACTTCAACCTCAAAACTTCCCTTAACAACAGTCACATAATTGAATATATTCAATATTTCACATTTACATTTTCCATTATCTTCGTTTATTTTTACACAATACTAGCACCTATAACCGACACAAATACACAATTTTGAAGCTATGTGTCTATTTGATATGATTCTCTATTCTTATAAAATAATGTATGTCACACTTACATACAGGTTTGCAGGCAAATAATTTAATAAACATGCCTACTGTATGTATGAGTTTATTTCAACAACAAAGATTTATTATTTATATTTTCTTAAGCATATAACCAAATAATTTGGGCTTAAATTTACTGGATTTGATATGCTTCTATCTTTCTATCTTTTTCCTCGTATTTGAATATGGGGCAGCAGTTGACCTGCTGTGCAGCCTTTCTATTAGTGTATTCTTGTAATGAGATAATCTCGTTGTCTTCTGAATCATACCGCTCCACTAAGTTGGTTCTCTTCTACATGATCTCCTTCCATCATCACTCATCATATTCATGAGCTTTTCCAGATTATCTGTCTCTCTTCTCATGATGACTCCAAAATACTAGGCTACTGATCAGTAAGTTTTCGTTTATAAATTCAAATGTGTTTATCGGGATAAATAATTTTTACAAAAAAATGCACAGTAAACATATTAATTTTCTCAAATTTGAACAAAGCACGTGCTTTAAAAAAGAAGATAGTGATCAAGTCGCTCAGTAAAAAAAGTTCTTTTAGTAACTATGCATATGTAATCTGAACGCCCTTAAACGCATAGCCAGGCAGAAATCATCCTCCTCCACTCAAATGTTTTTTGAGCCAAATGAATAACCTGTTCCCACGAAATTTTTGGGCTGTACAGAAAGGTAAACTTTAATTTTATAGGGTTGTAAACAAAATGAACGAAGTCCAATTCTGAACTAAAATAATACATACTTATTATATTTTATCGTAGGTACAAATAAACATTTATTTTTTACATATTATGATAATCAATTGACTACGCAATATCTCTAGACTTGTCATACGATTAGTAAAACGGATTAAATTTTCCTACGTAACATGATAATACAAGATAATCTGTTTATTTTTCTTACGAAACTTTTTGGATTATCTTTTTTATTATTTTTGTTATAAACACATAACCATCAAGTAAGTTGTTTAGGCATTATAATATCAAGGCCTGAATGGTTACTATGGACTTAGCATATAGAGAAAAAAAACAAGTACTCCTTGGATAATTGGAATATGTCAAAACGTGCACATTATGTAATGCAATAAATAACATTAATTGTATTACTCGTTTTTGAATACATAGGTGCAATAATTTAATCGTCTTCTGTCAACATTACTTTTAAAAATCATTCTCTATGGTACACAGCACGAAACAGTTTTCTACACTTCTGGATAATCTTGGATTGTCAGTCTTCACACTCTGTTAACCTTCCTAATGGGCGGTCTCAATTAACTATCTGTCCATTACTATCGGTTAAAATATTTTGTATAAATAGTAATGAATAGGTACATTATTGGAACTGACCATAAAAAATAAAATAAAAATGCTGATATCGTTTGATCTATATGGAAGCAAACCTACAAACAGTAACTATGAAAAGTCTTTTTTACATAAAAAATGGTTATAAAGAATTAATCAGATTGATTTTACATAAATTGCCGATAGATTTTTCATACTTTCAGAAGGAAATATTTAGGTTCAAATATTAATATTATATCTACAATTCCTTCAAAATACACAATTTATAATATTAGATATTCAGCTCTTATCACAAATTTGATTATTTTTATGTTGATTTTGCCGAGATGAAATTGTAATCATATATATTCGAATTCAAGAATTATACTATCGTCTAATTTTATTATAATGCTACATCAATATCGATATGAGGAAGCGATTATGTGTCTGATATATAAAATGTGGATCACACTACTTTCTTTATAGTGTATAGTAAATACATATTACAATAATAATATGATCGTGAAAAACCAAGCTGAATAAAACTCTATGACGTTTTAAATAAAAATGTTTTCCTTATAGTTTGCCGAAAATGTTTATAGTCTACGTTAGTGATGTAACGAATGTCTGATTTTGGATATTCGCGAATGCGAATGCGAATGCGAATATTTCATGCCGACATTCGCGAATGCGAATGCGAATGCGAATATTGACTTGAAAATGGTATAGGAACTGAAATATTCCAAAACTCCTCGGTTTTCTTAAAGAATATTTTCTTGCAGTACCTTTTTCCACAATGTACCGGGTAAGTATCCGGTACTTTCACCGAATTACTGATTTGTTTCTTCATTATTACATGGTACACAACAGATGAAAGACATATAAATATAAACATGTACGCGACAAAAACATTCCAATAGTCTTACATCGAAACAGTGCATACTTCAGCAATAACACACAAAACAATTATAGAAAATCTTACACATAATATAAGTATTAATTCACAATACATCCAATCACCCATTCCTATTACAAATCGCTGCTCACCCAATTTCGCACACATACCTAATACATTCATTCGCACAAACACATTCACACTTCACTAATGTATGCAATAACAATACAAAAAAACTCTTAAAAAAGAAAAATCAAAAATTTAAAAATTTAAAAAACAGTCTAAAAATTAATACTATCCCAAACACTTCACATTTTATCAAACATATACATTTTTTTTATATTTATTTCATCTTATTCTACCCTCAACTCTCCTTTCTCACAAACCTGACGTAATTGGCACTTTAAAATTCTATAAACAGGGTTTCTTGAGTCTGCAATCGTTTTTGTTTTTTTTTTAATGTAGAACGGAAAACAAGATCTTGTTAAAGGAAGCATTCTAAAGTTAATCCTATCTAAAATATTAGGCACATCGTATTCGGACAAGCATATTTTTCTCAGGTTGCATGCATCCAGCAAAACTCTTCACAATTCCAATTTAGGCAAATCTTTAATAAATACAGGATAATGCAATCTCTTCCTAACCAATAGAATGAATTTAGACTGAGTTCTCTCAACTTGATCGACATATTTTTTAAAATGTGGATTCCATACAGAGGAACAGTCCTCCAGCTTGGAGCGAAATAACGATAAGTACAAGTAGAAATACGATTCATATAACCTAAATGACTTTGTAGATCTCAGAATAAATCCCAGTATTTTATTGCTCTCTTCGATAATTTTGTTCACGTGATCATCAAAGTGAAGCTCAGAGTCAAACACCACACCTAAATCTCTAATCTTATTTACTTCTTTTAAATCATGATTATGGATATTGTAAATTTATCGAATTTTGTTTCTATTTTTGGTAAAAGAGATCAGATTACACTTCTCCAGATTCAAGTGCAAGTTATTTCTTTTACAGTACTCGTGTAGTCTTTCCAAGTCCTCGTTAAGCATTTCATAGTCAAACAATAATTGAATTTGACAGTATATTTTTAAATCCTCCGCAAATAATAGAAGCTCTGAGTGGTCAAAGCACTTTTTTATGTTGTTTATGAATATCGTGAAAAATAAAGGACCCAAAGAAGACCCCTGAGGGACACCAGATGTAACACTGACACTGCCAGATGAGTAACCGTTAAGTTTAACTGTCATCAATCTATCAGAAATATATGAGTCAATCCACCTTAGTTGAAAAAAGTCGATGTTCTACTTTATCAAATGCCTTTTGAAAGCCGATATAAATGGCATCCAACTGTATACAATTGTCCATAGCTGAGAAAAAAAAATCAGATTTGTTACTGTCGATCTTCCACTCATGAATCCATGCTGCTCTACAAGAAGATACGGCTTCAGGAAAAAAGTAATTTGTTCACGAACAATACCCTCAAATATTTTTGAAATAGGTGATAGAATTGAAATTGGTCTGTAGTTACGAACGTCCGATTTGCTGCCAGATTTATGCAAAGGAGTAATATTAGGCATCTTCCATTTGCATGGAAAGCATCCTTCTTGTAAACTCCTAATAAATATCAGATACAATGGTTTGGTTAAATGACTTACACATCTCTTTAATATTATTGGTGCTATATCATCAGGGCCAACTCCTTTTGTCTCATCTATACCTAATAAACGTTTATGAATATCAGATTTCAAGATGTTAACCGTGGATAAACATGAGTTAGTTAAAATATTTTCCGATTCTTCAGTATTAGAATCATGTAAATTATTCAGTGAAAATGCAGAACCAAAAAACGTCGAAAACAAGTTCACAATTCCCTCTGGATCGCTCAAAGTCTGGTCACCGTCACCCATTACCCTCGGATAGCCTCTAGATTCTTTAAGGGAATTCACGAACGAAAAGAAAGACTTGACTTAAGTGACTTCTCAGTGTTATTAATAAAAGACCTATAATCGTGATTCTGCGACAACTTCAACTAAGCTCTTAGTTGAAAAAATAAATTGTAGTCAGAATCATTACGGTTCATCTTCAACTTACGCCAAGCCTTGGACTTTCTCTTAAACAACAATAAAGTTCTATTAGAGAACCATTTGGGAAAATTATTAGGTGACACCCTCTTCATATGTAGGTGTATGCTTCTCAATTATTGGCAAAACATAACCATAAAAAGATTCAATCATCTTATTCACCGGTCCGTTTCCCAAAACACTGACCCAATCAACACTTTGTAGTTCAAAATTTATTTCCGAAAAGTTTGACTTAAAGTATATTAATTTCTGGATCATATTTTGAGACAAATCCTCAGCAATTTCAAACTCATAATCTATCAACAGTGAAGGATAGTGTGAATCCTTACCAACCAGTGGAGAGTCACATCTGGTAACAGAACACGGAATAGTTGAAAGAACTAAATCCAAGATAACTTGATTGCTGTTATAAACTCCGTTAGACTGAAACATATTGAGAAAAGATATAGATTCTATCAAATACTGCGCAACAGGACACGAATAAGAATACGGAACAAAGATTGAATCAACATCGGGGTCTTTTTTCCATTGGATTGTTGGGATATTGGAATCTCCAATAAGACAAATATCCGTTTTGCCGTAATAGCTGATTAAACGTTCAGATATACTTTAAAAAAAAGATGTTTTAAGTATCTAAGGATGTGGAAGGCGGTATATACATATACTACACCCAGTAGCGGTGAGCATTTTTTCATGCGTTACCGATGAAAAACGAATACTGGTAAAAAAAACTTTCACCAGTATCATCCCAAACAAGAGTGGATGAATATCCTAGTGTCCGATCCACAGCAATTAAGACCCCACCTCCATCCCTTTTACCACTCAACATGAAATCCCTATCCTTGCGGTAAACTGTATATTCGTTTTGAAAAAGTTCGCTGTCAAATATGCCACAATTTAGCCAAGCTTCCGTCAGAACAATTATATCATAACTATTTGCAAATAAGTTTGCTCTAAACTCCTCGATCTTAGTCTTCAAGCCCCGAAAATTCTGAGAGAATACTTTTAGTGTGGTTCACCTTGTAGTATGATATAAATATTCCTTAAATAGAATATAAAATTATTGTAGGGCCCTATACTCATAGCAGTTGTAATACTTAAAACAAACATATAAATTAAATCTCCACAAATGCATATTTCTCCTAATAATATTAACATCATCAAGCAAACGAACACAGGAAACAATACAACAAATGTGGCCAACACGGAACAGACCAGATACTTTATTACTAAAATAATATTCGCAAAACATTCGCATATTTTTTTGCGAATGCGAATGCGAATGCGAATACTTTGAAATATGCGAATATTCGCGAATGCGAATGCGAATATTCGTTACATCACTAGTCTACGTTTACTTAACTTTTTTTTATTAAAGTTAGACTTTTTCCCCACTTTAATGTTATTGCATAAGGAAATGTTACGATTCGACTAGTTTTGGCCTTATTCAAAAATTTAGGCAAAAAGAGAAATAACTATCATTCAAATATGAGCTTTTATATTACTTTTTGACCTACATATTTCCATGGTGATCCTAACCATTAGAATGGTATTTTGAGATGATATTCTAATTTGTAACATTAGATGTCAAATCGCATGTAAGATTAATATAATTATATATATTTTTATCGTATTTTTAGACATGAGAGAGAGTATGTAGTTTTGATAGCACATCATCAAGATATTGCAGGTCATCGAAGTTGTCGTATATAAACAAAATCAGCATTTGAATGTATAAATTTTTAACTTATTTGATTTATATACACATTCTTAGTAGAATTTTTAAAATACATCATAAGGAACTTAAAGCTATCTGAAAAGCCATTTCGCCCGAGCAACAACAGCGAATATGTATTTCTATAAAGGATTACCTCATTTATATCATCAAGTACAATGTGAGGGTTAATGTAAGTACGGTTTACAGTAGTACTGCGATTATTTTCAATTACATCATACTCATTTTGCCACAGCGAAATTTTGTTGAGATTTTCAACAATTATCATACAATTATGGAAGTCTTATAAATGTCCATAAAAACTAAGGCCGCTATATAGCATCCATTAAACCTACATAATCACCCCTATTCACGTATTTATTTCTTATCTTATTTTGTGCTATGTCAAATTTAACAATTTATTTGAATTTAGCAAAGGTATTTTCTACAATATGAAAGTAGAAAGACCTATTCATAAAGCATTTCAGTTTGTCATCAATTAATACTTAAACAAAAGACCCGAATCAAAATGATGAATTTAATACATTCTTCTTATTTTGTCTCAGTTTTATCAGAAACATATCATGTTTAAATAACCAAACCAAAAAAAACTTATTTAAATTTCGTTTTCTCCTAAACCTCGATACTACTGACATTATTATTAATTTATTTTAATCTATATGTTCTGATTTTTGTTTTAAATTCTATTTATATCATCTTTTTTCACGTATTTAACGAAATTGTGTATTTACGTACGTATAGGTTGATATGTACTAAGAAGTTTTGTTATAAAAATTGAACTACGTACGAAATTATTTGAGTATAATTTCCTTTTAACCCACATACGTAATGTCTCCATTACTGTTACAATATTGCTCTGATAAAGTTTGTTGGGCTTTATATTATTATGAGTGAGTGAGGTGGACCATCTTTCATACAACATACAGGGCAATTATTTGCAAAGAGACTGTGTGCATTTAAAAACTGCAGTGATATAAATAAAACGCCAAACTTCTTTTTGAAAATAGCTATTATAACGGGACAACAAAGTGTGCAGTAGGATTCCTGAATAAAATGTAATTCCTACATTATGTAATGTGTCATAAATTAAAGATAAGTAGGTACTAAAATAGATATATATTGTAAATCCTTACAATAACCAGAGTCGTTGCACTAGGCGTCGTTAATCGTATAACTTTTACAAGAACTATGTATGTGCAAATATGTAGACCATTAATAGCATAACTTGAATACACAATTAAAAATATATGCATTGCTTAAACTTGAAAATATCACTTAGTACCCTGACCACTAAACTTGTAAACGAACGGATGGTTTTTAAACATACTATAAATAATGGGCGGTAAGTAACATAACTACGATATTTCTAGTAATTATTATAGATAGATATAATAAACATCATGATAAACGCTACATAATGCTTAATCAATATGAAATAAAAATACGTATTTAATTGACTATTCCAAAATTTGTTGAGAATATATCTAATTTAAAAAATATATTGGGCGTCCAGATCAGCTTACTCGATGAAATTAGTCCGATTATAGACCATTAAAGGTCACGTGGTCTTGTCTATGGATTTGCTTTTGCTTGGGGGGCAAACAGTCAGATTGCGCAAATCATCCTTGTAAGATGTTATGCCATAAGAGAAAAAAAAAGAAAGTCAGACGACAAAATAATAACAAAATGGACACTGACAGTTTTTTTGATTATTAGGTATTCTTTAGGCGTTCCACCTAATATTACACCGTAATCGTCTGTTGTGTTGGGATGCCTGATGCCCCTCAATGATTTTTCTGTGACATCATCCTTTAATGGTCTATTATAATATTGATTATTATAATATTGCTATAGACAATAAGACGATTCTTGCTAGGATCATTACCCCTGAAGACTAATGCGATCTCCTAATATAACTTAATGATCTCGGACTTCCAGATGACATATTAATTACTATATACTGTATTCTTAATTTTTCTCATGAATTCCGTATGTGTCACGTGAAAGTTTTCATTATCTTTAGCCAAATTATTAGACATTTGAACTGCCTTTTCTACTGGAGACTCTCCCATCTCCTATATTTGTTTTGTTTTGAGGATACAGAGGTTTTGAGGTTTATTTATCTTTTTTCACACTATAATTTCCATTGATCAATCTCAGAGTAGGTTATTTCCTTTGTAAATAATGTGATATGGTAAATACATTTCCACAGAAATGTATGTAGGTGATACAAAATCTTACGTATCTTGGCGCCAGCTAATAATAAATATTATTTTACCTATAACTTCATACAGCTACTACACCTAGTGGTACGAGTACTAGACGATATTAGTACAACGGCGGTTTCTGTTATATTATTAAAGTCTACCACTTACAACGCGATTTGAATTGATGCTCAAATCTCCTTACAACTTCGCTTATACAATCAAATAGGCGTTTGAAATTTTATCATGAGAAACAATCTGAAGAAAGATGTTTACATCTTAAACATATTATTACAATATCAGTAGTTAATAAATAAATAAATAAATATATATTGGCATTTAAATAAAATATAAAACATTAATGTAGATAAATAAGTAACATATTAAATACTGCGCTTATTTCTTGAGCAACCTCTTCTAGCCAACCAATAATAAACTATTATCGTGGGATATAAACTCTCTGCAACATATTATTTTGAATCATTATAGTTCTACATATATCATCATTATACGTTTGAAATATTTATATGACTTTATGATCAATTCGTAGAATTTCTTGATATTTTTTAAGATATATCTGGGTTTTGTAACAAACCCAAATACAACCTTATACACCTTTCACAGTAAGTTTAAAATTTGTGACGTGAAAGGGGAGTTTGCCAGCACCTATTCTCATCAAATTCCATAATTTTACATTCATTAAACCATAAGTGAAATCAAAGATATAAATACACGAGTTCGATAAACAAACATTATATTGAATATACCCAAGTCATTTCAATGATAAAAACATAATGCATTTTTTTCAAGCAATATTAATCGTTTATGTGTTTACGAATGAATCCAGATCGCCTAATCAGCCTACACTGAGAAAAGGTACATCTCCAAATTCAATTGATCTATAACAATAAATTATTTTGCTCGCCTTACTATTGATATAATAAGACGCAAACAATCATTTAATTATACGTAACAGTAAATTTCTCGGCGCTTACCATCATCTTTTGTGTATACTTACAGATTTTGAAATTATTCGGCTCCTTACCAACGTTTTAGTTAACTAAACATCCGTATGGCGCTAGTGGATGCAAAGAGTAGTACTCTGTTTATTTAAAAAGTGATCTTATCATATAAGACAATAAAGTAAAAAACGCGTTGGCACGTCCGTTTACTTACGCTGTTACTTCGTTTCCGTTTTTTCTGTCATTTTTCGGTATGTAGTTATGTACCTATACAAACAACAAATACAAAAGGTGTTCGATCGAAAATATTGCGTTGTAACGATTTCTAATCTTTTGTTATTGAGAAATTGTGAATTTATTATTCTGCTGACCGTGAAGTTAGTGTGTTTTGTCAATGAAACAAAGCTATGTATCTTTTTGAGTTGTTAAAGTCCTGGGGATTTGAGGATAAAATAGAATTATTCAGTAGTAAGTACCTACCATCACTTATTTGTTGTTTGTCATATTGTTTTAATTTAATGTGCAATATTTATTTATTTCTACTTATATTCTCGTAATTATATACATAGTTTTCACTCAAGAAATGTTATGTTAATGAAATGATTGCCAATAAATGTGCTTTTGCACAAAAAACACCAGACTACATAACTAACCTAACCTACAAATCAGTGTATAAATAATTTTGTGCTTAATAAAACCACAATATTACACCGCATTGTTATTCCCAGATATAATGCTACATTAAAATAATTCTAAATTATTGAAGTTTTGATGCATTGACCTAAACTTAATATATTCCTTATGTTTTCCCACAGAAAATAAAATGGACATTGATATTGAATGAACAAGAAGTAACAGAGCTGAGACAAAGATACCACTATCATCTAAACGATATGGAGTGAGACATCACAATATTATTATTGTTATTAATGTGTATTATGTTGGAAGTGTTGGAACAGGAATATTCCAAAAAAATGTACTGCACTACAAGTATAGTATGTCTATGGCTGTTTTATTTGGTTTCCTATAATATGGTGTATATTTTTATGTATGTTTTAATGTACGTGTCTTTATTAACTGTCTTTATTTGTATTTTTTTCCTTTGTAATTTTTAATAAACTATTATTTTACGCAAGTAACTACTTAAAAGATTTTTTTTATTTTAATTTCCTACCTACTTTTTCTACTTATATTAATCACAATGTTTATTTGTAAAGTGTGAATAATTATTCTAATAATATTATTTTTGTTGGTATGTTTAAAATAATTATACCGTTATTAGAAAAATAGATCACATTTTACAACTAAACGCGATTAATATTATTGGACTTTTGACAGCTACATTTTGAGGTTATGTATAGGTACCTACGTAAGTATGACAAGTAAATCAATTGATTCGTACCAACGATTCGTTCTGCAGCCAACTTCAAGTTGATGACGTCACTGTGAAGAAGTTGTTGGTAAATGTACCAATGAATTGGTTGCGAAGTCAATAGATCTGTACTAATGAATCGTTGTTACGATCTCTGGTCCTAATTTGATAGTACGTACCAATGATTCGTTGTGAAATTTCGTTAGTATTTTTCTCAGTGTAATACCACACGGTGATGGAAATCGCACGAGTGTGTAAAACACCTATCAAACAACTTCAAGAACTTGGATGTTACACTCATAATAACACAATATAATATAGTATGTTGCTATATATTGTATAAGTAGTAGACACTTTGTTCACAAATATAAAGCAAATCCAAAATATTATTACACTGTGTTAATGATTTTGTTTAATAAACTTTGGCATCCGCATACAGCACGCTTCAAATTTTCGTGGCTTTTCTATTATAGTGTACAATAATAATACATATTATGTATGTAGATACAAACCGATGTATAAATGAATAAAAAGTAACATTATAGACAAACGGATACTTATTTAACACTTCTGTATACAAATATGTCAGTAAATCAAACGGCTTGGTATTAGAATTTTTTGAAAGAATTTAATATTATTATATTATTTTCAGTACATACACATATAGACATCGCATTCCAGCGATAAACTTGCCCAATATTATATTTTATTGATTATATATTTTTTTATAAAAGATATATTTGGGTTTTGTTATAAATGCAAATACAATCTTATACACCTTTCACAGTAAACTAAAAGCTTGTGGCGTGAAAGGGGAGTTTGCCGGCATCTAGGATCTTTTGTTCACGAGGCTGAGACTCTACCTCCAGGCTACCGACGAACTCTAAAAAGCTGAACAAAAAAATCTAAACTATATGCATCACATATTTTCTTTCCCTTGTCCTAGCTGGAGAGCCACTGCAACTAATTACATATCTCCTTCAGGAATCTCTAATTTCTGAATAAGGTATTTTTTCCTAAAAAAATAAAATCACAAATCTAATAATATTACAAAACACTATTTAACTTCCAATTCATTTTATTTAAACTTCAGAACGTTTACGATTTTTTGTTTTATTTTTTCTGTATTTTTTTCTCTATACCTATCTAAATTAACTACAAAATAGTATAGCTTTTTACATAATAATGGAAATTCAAATTTACAATTCAATTTATCGCATTACTAGATTTAACTAAAATTTTAATTCTAAATATTTCAAGAACTGATTGAATTAATATTAGTTGTTCAGACCATGTCTAATTACGAGCTTCTATTATCAGCAACTTTATTGATTGTATCGAATATTAAAAGTACGTACATCGTCTGTTCCAAATTAAAATCAATAGATACAATATAATGCTACAAGTGTCTTAATTTGTATGAAACACTCTCATTGTGTTTCGTATATATTATTGTTGAACACAACATTGATAATATAATATTTGCACCAGAAATCATGCACTGAATGTTGAACAGAATATTATATTGTATTCATCCGCTCATATCGATCAGACCTGCAATAAACTTGTGTTGCTCTTTCTTAATATCTATCGATTCTTGCAATAAAATGTATGATTTATAACGCATGAGTCTATTGAGAAAGCACATACATTGGTTAATTTGTATTTATAAGACTGATTTCCATCCCAGCTTAAAAGAATAAGTTTAATATATCAAAGGGATCTGGTGATAACCGAATAAAATCAAGAAAATTTTATTTTGTTCGTATTTCTTAGAGAATTACATAACATTTCTGAAGAATCGATTGGAATGTGAGTCGAAATACGTTGGTGCAGAATTGTTCCTCTAAATAAGAGAGACTTTTTCTGATTAAATTTCTAAGAAGAACAAAATACGAGTAGGTACATTATATTGTCGGTAGGTATTTATTTTGAAAAAAAAACCTCCAAAATCATCATAAATATCTCAGAATCTTCAAAAAGTGATGTTACCAGTGAATTGAACATTAATAATAATATTTTTGAGGATATGTAAACATTTATTACAATTAACTAAGGAATCTGTATGTTTTGAGTGTCTTGTAAATGACAGGTATTTGTAAAACATCACGTTTAAGATATTTTACATCTTCAATTCAGCTTCAATTTTCGATTGAGGTATGCCATCCATCCTGAATGGCGTAACTTTTATTTGAACAAAGAAGACAACTTGCTGTTCGCTGGCTGCCCCATTCGTGGTGATATGAACTTGACAATTGAACACATACTTAATTAGAAACAAAATATATAGGTACATTAAGCTCTCGGATTCAATCATTCCATTCTCTCGTTATTGCAAATTTACCTGCAAAAGATCACCATGAAAATTTTCAACCAACTGTAAGGCTTAATAAAGGTATTATACAAACTCGGATAACGGAATCAAATATTCCCGCTTACGGGAATTCATTGATAAATTCTTTAATAAATTATTAATATTAAATTACTATCACACAAGTTGTAGACATCATCAGGTGGGCGCTTGATGAAAATTTCAATGAATTTTGTATTTAAATTTATGTAGCGCTAATGCTTGCTAAATTATAGATCATCCAGCCATAAACATAATATTATCTAACAGCTACAAGAACCTCTGAATATTTACTAAGAGAGTATTACTAGCTTCAAAACCGAGTAAGAAATAATTAATATAGTATCGAAAAATCAACACTTATACTAGTACTAAGCAAACATTGAACTTTTACGCCTTCTCGTTTGTCAGAGTTTGAAAGAGGCCTATATCCATCATTGGACAGATGACTGACAAGTGAGTAGTAATGACACCTACCCTAGCAAAAATTGATCGGCTGTTTGCGTGTTGATTAAATTGTAAAACCGATTTATGTAATGATTTGCAATAAAATGTAAGAAATAAATGTGAAGCAAAAATATTATTTACAAGAATAACTTAGAATTATGGCTTGATGCAATATGCCTATTTGGTATTTATTTTAACATATTAATCAAGTTATTATCATAATCAGATGCAACATATAATATTATACTAGTTTGACAATGACTTCATAATTCGAAACCACGTAATTTTTAATAATTTTTTTAAGTATAACTAAAACCAATTGTGTTTTTTTCCATATACCTATAAACATGGAGGTTTACAAAATTAACGTCGAATCAGTAAATACAAATGCAACATGTTTTTTTAAATACTAATTCAGACGCTGAGTGACACAATAATGTTTTCTAACCATTATTTTTGCTATTAATTCAATCATCATTATCTTCGTCGGTCTCTTAACTATGAGGATAGTGACCATCATGCCTCGTTCTGTAGACCATCTCTATAATTCAGTGGCGTGTTTTCTATAGAGGCAAAATACTGATGCATGCCTACAATTACGTGTGTTTCTTCTATACAAAATACCAACGCGTGTCTTGGCGATATTGCGAACATGATTGCAAAAAATGAATCTCGTAATTTTACACCAGATCAAACGACATTATCTCCACCTCGAGCGATCCTCCGCCATGCATAAGGCCCCGTGTAGTGAACTATTGTTAATTAATTGAATACAATGGAATAAAATTGACGATACTTTTACGTTACCTCGTCCCATAATTGACTCGATAACGGGGGCTTTGCCTCTGAAAAGAAACATAAAATTACTCGTCACTACCAAACTCAGATAAAAAAAATATAATTCCACAAGATTATTAAGAAAAAAAAAGAGTTTCTCCATCACTTACTATTCCGATAAGGGTGGTCTTATAAGATGTACACAACATATGAACATGGAAACATAATGAACGGACTAAAATATTTGGGTAGATTTTACTATGTATAAGAGATTTAGTACCTATTATTATTCTATTCTGTTATAGAAGGAAAATAATTTTATATTTTATAATTTCATATCAATTTGGATAACTAAAGGATAATAATAATATTGGCACGTTGTAAATTTGTTCACTAATTCTCAATTATTATGAACCATTTACTTACATAATTAATCATATTGCGTTGTTTTACATATATGAAATGACTCGTTATACCTATTATTTAAATGGAAATTTGTATGATTGGCTTTATAACCATGTACGCGGGATCACAAAGAATATGTGCCCTTGCGCTGTGTTACATATCATTGTTACATATAGAGCGTCCATTATATTGATATATTATAGATTACAATTGATTTGTTTGTAATTAAAATCTTTTATAATTCTTCTTCTCCTTTGGTGTTGTGTCAATTCCCTTCATCGTTGACTATAATTGGAAAGTGTCCCTATTCTGAACAGTTTGACAAAACAATTCCTCAACACTCCTTATTCCTGTGGCTCACAAATAATATGGAACCAGGACATCCGTTTCCTTCCAATACCTATATGATTTTCTATTTTGCCCTAATAATCATAAACTTAGGTTATAATGAGGCCTTTGCTGCGTCATACGTACTATGAGAATGAGAATAGACTAAAAAATGATGTTTCATCCATAAAGCTATCGACGGCTCGAATAACTATCTACTACAATAAACAGGGGCCGTAGACAAACCGTACGCGATCGACTACTACTGGCGAACTTTTCTACATGTACCGTGTAATTATGCGTTATTGTTGCGGTTATAGTCGAAAATTCGTTTGTACTCGATCGCCAAGTACGGTTTGTCTAGGGAGTCAGTTTATATGACAATAATTTCAGAGCCATAGGAATGTTGTAGGAAATAGTGATCATATTGGCGCAATGTCGAATCGTCCTGAATTGTGAAGAATCGTTTTAACCCGAAAGAAACGTTGACGAACAAAACATAATGACATTTGAAAAGAATTTATTTTTCCATAATATAATAAAATATTAATTTGTTTCACAAATATTTCATTCAACTATAAGCTATATTATTGTCAATTCAATGTTTCAACGACTATGTATTTACTTTACCGTATACGTAGATGTACTTACGGATACGCATTCAAGAGCAGGTGTGGGATTCGCTTCGGATTGACATCCATCCTACATAATGTTGTTATTAAAGTAGGTATTTTATGTAAGTTCAAAATTATCCGACCGACAATACCGGTACACATTATGTAAAGTACAGTACCTTAGTGTGGAACAACAACATAATATGAATATTTTCACAACAAAACACTTAAGTCCCTATTATGGGAACAATTGTACTTGTATTTACACAAGGAAATCATTCAAATATTTTGCCGAACGTTTTGTTAGAATGCGTAGGATTGGTTTAAACGTTATGTTTATGATTTTCATATAATATTATTATTATTTGGTACTTTGAATTCAAACGATAACGTAAAACTAAGCGAGCTTTCTATAAATAGTGTATCAAGTAGCAATATAATACCCCATATTCTATATTGATTCAAACTAAAATAAGAACGTTCCAAAATTTTATAATCAAGTTCACTTGAACTAACGGAATAATCATTCATTTTTTTATATGATACAAGTATTATATAATTCTAATTAGGAACAATTATAGAATACCATTGTAGTCTAACTAAAATTGGAACGTTCCTATTTTAGTAAGTGCACACTAAAAATGAAATAGAATCGGGCGTACTGTGTTAAAACTTTGTCTATCAAATATCTTTGAAAACGTATAATTTTTCTTTAATTAACTAAATACAATATTCTGAAGTTTTCAGTTGAAGATAAATATTAATTTATCAAATCCAAAAAGATTTATAATAAACGACAAACTTCCAATACGAGTAAAATACCTCATTTGCAATGTGTCATTAAATAACGTTTATTTATTTGAAAAAAATATACATTTTGATAATATATTCAATATACATTCACGAATCTCAAAATATTGGCCAACATGTGAAACAGGAAAATCCAAAAAAAAAACCTAGTCAATGTGTTGAAACAGGAGCACAAGGAATAGTTGAACATGCGTAAGAAATCGAATGAACATGAAAGAAATAAAATTATGTGCCAGAGGAAAGTAAAAATAAATAGATAAATACTTTATTCGATCAATAAATAACAACGTACAAATTTTGAGACAATTTATCACCAATATGGCTACAATTAAGTTGCTGCAGCCTCACTATTTAAGTATCTTATCAGTATTTAAGCCCAATTTATAAGCTTCCCTCTAATTTAAAAAATATTTTTAATAGTAAATTATTTTTTTTACTAAAAACAATTTCAATAAATACTAGATGTCCACATATTACGCATAGGTATCTACGAATGAATGTAATTCATAAACATAGAAATATCTATAATTTTCTTTTTTATATTCATTCATCTCGTCTACAATTGATACAGTCATCTTATTTTGGTATCGGCAATGTCTACAATGGGCATCACCAGTCACCACGTATTTAGTTGATACACAACCTCCACACCTCCAATGATTTTCACGTAAAATATAAAAAAAATATGGTAATAAAACTAGTAATAGTAACCAATAATAGTAATAAAAATATGTCTTATATCGTTATTCGTATGTAAAACATTCATATTTCCGCTTATAAAAAATATAAATTTATTATTACGTTTACTTCATCAGATACAAATCAAGAAATCTATAAACATCATTGACAAGTATTATGATGATGAGTCACTCACTATGAGTGATTTACATAATATTATTGGCTGCTCTGTGTATTGTATTGTAGTCGAGTTTGTTGTCTTGATTTATTTATTTATTTTATTCTTGTAGAAAATTATTATTGATGCAATAAAACGTAGCATCATTTTATCGTGATAAAGTATGATTCATTCAGTAGTGCTTTGGTGAAGTTACCGAATATATTATATACTAGTTTAAAACTCGGCATCACCTAAGGAAACATTAAATTGACCAAAAAACTGTTTTGTACAACATTGTACAAAACAAATTGTTTTATAGTACCCATAGTACCTACCAAGTAAAGTCTCAGACATGTTGGCATATTAGTATTGTAGTATTCTAGTCAGGAATATTATGTATATATTTTAAAGTAAGGAATTAAGATAATATATTAGAATAATAATTTATATATAAAAATGATTTTGTAACCTTTGTAAAATATCAAAACATTGAATTATATTTGTATATGGATATATAAAAAAGAACTTAACAGGACTTGTAATATTTTTGATAAAATAAATAAAAAAAAAAAATTAAAAAAAACATGTGCCGAAAATAGAGTTGTTGTTTGAAAAAGTTGAAAATAATGTCGAGGCAAGCAAGTACTAAAGCACCTTAGTAAAAATTACATCGCAACAGGTAGTTGCAGAAACTGAAACAGCCCTCTGAAAAAAAGATTATACCTACATAGAATAAAAGATTCCTATGATGGCGGTTGTGGCCGGCTGGCCCTTCAGGCCCTTCCCAGAGAACAATTTCGTTTTGAATGTGTCGATAAATAAGAGGAGATTTTCGAGTGAGAGGTGGGTTTCTTTTCAATGCCCTCTGAAGAAACCAGATCTCAAATATTACGGGAAACATTCATAAATATACCGGAAAAAGGTCAATATTTAACCAGTTTTTTGTAGTCTGGATTCTATACTTTATTCCAATATGAACGAAAATTCTATACTTTATTCCAACCTTCACTAATAAATGGAGAAAAAAATCGTGACTAAAGCTACAAGATAAATAGATGGGTATAAATTTTGTATCGTAAACGCAATGAAACGAAAGTTTTGTGTTTTATCAATATTTTCATTTGCATTATCTCGATCAAAAAATAAGATTTAATTGATTTACGTATCTGCCTGACAATGTGAGCGAAAGTTTTCAAAAGCTGGCCCACAAATCGATAAAGACACCAGTGCAATTACTAAATATTCTGTTTCATATTAATTTCTTATTATAATGAACTTCCACCAAGAACCACTGGTCGATAAATTAAGCATTGTTATTTTATCTCAATCTTGCAAAATATATAATAATAATAATAATAATAATGAACTTTCTTGCACAATAAGAAGCATACATAATTACCAAGTTATATAACAATGTGATACAAATAAATGATATTGTGCAATGGGCGAGTTTATCGCAGAAGCGATATCTCCCAACTAACCCATAGTTGGAAGATACTTCCAACTAACCATACATAGAGTACATAAACAATCGCACATTTGAACGAACTTAAATATTTATGCGGGAATTTACTTTATAACTATAGGTATTCAGTAATTTTATGTATATTACTAAGGTGTGGACTCTATAGGTCATACGATAATTATATGTTTAAAACAATGGCTTATTTTTATACTAATTATTAAATTTTATCACAGTAATATAATTTATAGTGCAACTTCTATCATGCAACCACTTAGCAAAAATTCTAGGTATTTTATTTTTTTACGCGGCGGCAGAATTGCCATCCACACTTCTCAGCATTATACAACCAGATAAGTATCTATATTATGATCAGTCATGGTCACACAAAAACTTAACAGTCTAATGCCGGGAAAAATTCACCTATCCAGATATACTATATAACAAAGGATTAGGCTCAGAACGCGGGTTCAAAATACCAGCATTGTGCCTGAAATATCTGTGTTCAAAAACTTTTTTACAATATTACAAGTGTTAGTTTTAATATGTAGATTTTTTAATTTTAATGTACAAATTAACCGGTTAATCTAATTTTTGTAAATTATTTATTAAAGATTTCGGAGTTACCCCTGTAGCTGACATGACTAAAGGTATTATATAAACGGACCTAAAATGCCAAATATTTTTTAGTTCTCCTGCTAGTTCTGTATATTTACGTATTTTTTCTGCGACAGTTGTTTGTATATTATGTGTATTTGGGACAGCGATGTCTATTAGGTACGTTATTTTATTACGTTTATCATGTAATACTAAATCGGGTCTATTATTATTGGACAATATTAAAGTGTCGTTTACGTGCCAAAGCACAATTTATATTTATCTTTATATTTATTCATTAAACTATTTTATGCAAGTATTGTTTAAACCCGTTAAATTCATAGCAAAGAATAGGCCTCTCTATCTTTTTCGTAATTTTTAGAGTGCCTGCAAAAGGAAAGTATCCGTTAAACGCCACGAAAAGAATTTAATATCTTCGATTCAGCGATGAAGTGTCACGCATTCAGAATATTTTATATTTTATTGGCGAGAAGGTAATGATCTGATTGTTAATTGCATGCAGTCAGTCTATTGGCTTCCCCACTTATGGAAAAGCCGTACTAACATCCATACACTACATCACTTACATTGAAGACAAAGAACTACACATTCTCACTTTTTAGCCTTATATGTTGTCGTAGTTAAAAATAACAATAGATAATTATTAGAGTATTCCATATTAAAATTTACTTAGTTACCATTTGACTTTTTTTTTGAAGGAAAGAATCCCGCAAATATTAAATAAAACTCTATTTTGACTTCCGTTAAATTTCTCTATGTTGAACATTCTGTAACTAACTTCACTTGTCCCCTGCTCCTGGCCTCGGTAGCACCGGCCGACGCTTTTGCGTTGGGCGGTGGCTGAACCGAAAAGTAATAACTTGTGTTAAAAGTGCTAAACAATAATTGAAACCTGTATCAAAATAAACTGTACATAGTGATAAGTGACTTGATTAATTTTAACTTAGAATTTGTTGTATAATATTAAGTGCTTGTGTAAAATGTAACTGTGTGTCTGTTTGTGTTGAACCGGACAGTAATAATTTGAACCATGAATAAATATTTTGTTATTTAACTTAACTTCTGTTTTCTTTTGATCTATGAAACCAAACTAAGAACTCTACAATTATCCCTGAACTGAGACTCAAGTTCTTCGACTGAATTAGCTGGACAATGTATAAAAAGGTGGACTGGAGTCAGAGAAAGTTTTGGAGGGAAGTATAATGGAAAGTAGTTGTGAATAATTTGAGAACTAGTAAATAAAAGTGTACGAATTATGCGTCTACATAAATGGCGCCCAACGTGGGGCCAGATTTGGTTTCATAGTGATAAATTCAGTGTAAAAATAGATACAATTAGTTTTAATATGTGATAACCTAATTAAAATTTCGACGCATTAGAACATTCAAGATGGCCAACGCAATTGCGTTTTGCAACGTAATCTTCTCGAGCCACGCCCGAAGACACGGCTCAATTCTAAAACGACTCAACTCACACGGTCAACACAGAACACGCAACGTCATGTTTCGTCTCTCCAACAAAAGTTTAAAAATAACAACGGTTACGAAGAATAAGTGAAAGATAAATATCAATTCTAGTTTTAAACGTTTTATAATAATAATAAAATAATTAAATACAGTTTTTTGCAAATAAATAAGTACAATTGTACGTTTGGTACTCAAGTAAAACAATATTAAACAGTGCTAGATGATTTCAAGTTCCTTCGAACAATGACTTCAATGTCTGAATGAAACATAATTCAGACCAAATGTCCAAGAAGCGTTTCTCCAGCTGTTCTGCCTGTGAGGATACCCTGATACAGAGCCAAGCGGTGGATATTTTCAAGATATGAATGAATGATGAGGCCATGTTCCAGCGTTTTTGATGACCGTAGAGCAGTTCCACTACAGATGTGAATACAACAAATTAATATTCCGATAATTGTTCAACGTTCTTTTTGGTTACGTCATTGAAGGCTAGGTACCAAGGAAGGAAACATCTATTGCGCCTGGAGAATCGTAATGTATTGTTATAGTTCTTTTTCTTTTCTCATCAAGATCCAGTGTGCAATTTGCAGTCTTGCAAAGCAGTAATTGATTGTTGAAATGTCTCAAAATTGTACCAATGTTGTTGTGCCTGCCTAGCTATACATAATAATAAGTTTGTATGTGTGGTAGCTTCTGATGGGGAATTTCATTTTGATGATAAATTTTTGTTTTGATTTTATCTTAAAGGTAGATTTGTGTCCTTGGTTGTGAATATTAAATTCGTTAAAGGAATTTTGAAACAATTAGAGTTGTAATGTTGATTCTATAGAGAACTTTTGAATGCAATATCATCTATGGTTTAATGCATAGTGAACTAGTGCTGGGATAAAATTATTAATACTTATATAGTGCTGGGACAAAGAGTTAAATTAATAATTAATTTTTTTTGTGGAAATAATTTTTTGAACTAAGTTGAAATAAAATAATGTTAACCCTTCACAACCTTTTACGAATTTGAAAATGTAAGTACACTTAACCCTTTGTGGACGTTAAGTAACAATTGAAAATAAATGTAAATTTTTGTTTTGTAGCAATTGAATTTTGAACTTGTTGGTTTAACTCTTAGTGAACACGATTGAAATTGTTAACCCTCTGCGAACCGCAGTTGAATTTTTTGAAGTCAAGTAATTGAAATTCAACTGATTTTTTTTTAATTTCAAAATGTCTGAATACTTAATTACGCCCATCCCTCGGGTGGAAAAATCAAACACAAAAACATTGAAGCGTGCTTTATCCCAAAGAGGTGTAGAACCTGCGCAGTCACTTAATGATCTACGTGAACAATGTAAAGTATTTAACAACAAAATTTCAAATTGTCTGGAGAAGATCTTTTGTACAAAGTAATGCTGGAAAGTATTTTTCAAAGAAATTAGCCCCTCGTTTTATAAAATCTCAGGTTACCCGAATCATATCCCCTTCTGTTTACGAGCTTCAAGATATAAATGATAAAGGTATAGGAAATTACCATGTTAAAGACATTATTAAAGTATAGCTTCAAATTTTTCTCTACATTGCACTTGACTATGCAACAAGTTCGAAAGAGTTGTTTTTTTTTATAATTTACAATTGATGTATTAGGTTAAGAAGTTTTAAATCACATTGACCCTGCTTGAGCTGTATGTACTGTTAATGACGTCACTGTCAAATGACGTATTGAAATTTCATTGTTTGTGTTGATTAAAAACTTAGAAAATTTGAAAACTTGTAATAATATATAACTTGTCTTGTCGCCATGCCATGAAAATGTATGTACTGTAATGACGTCACTGTCAAAGGACGTATTGAAATTCCATTGTTTTGATAGAAAGAAAAGTAAAATAATTTAGAAATTGGAAAACCTGTAATAGTATATAATGAATCTTGTTACCATATCAGAATAGTGTATGTAATCACTACAGCTCAGGTACGTGTAAACTTGTTAATTTTAAGTATGCCTCAGAGGATCTTCGCAATTCAGACTCTGAAGGAATTTTGTAAAAAAAAAATTTAAAATATGAATTTCGTGGCGCTCAACCTTTTGTATTGTGAATTTCTCTCTTGTTTGTGCCTTTGGGTGAATGAGGTTGCCTTTCCATCTCTTAAGCTAGCCATTTCAACATGCAACTTATTCATTAAGATCTGAACTCCCCCACTGGCTCAGGCAAGGGACAATACTTGTTTAATTTTAAGTTAGGATGTTAAGAAAAACCGGATGCAATTTCGACCCTTCCTTATACGAAAGTATAATATTTAGTCGTTTTCTTTTGTAATTGGTCTCTTACCAATCTCCTACTTATGTGGTAACTGTTGTACGTCTTATGATAGATGAAGGATGGAAGGTATAAAAGTATGAAGTATGTCAGATTGAGCCATAAATGTTGAAGTATAAAAGTGTGTGAAAGGTTGTCACTAATTGGGATAGTAGATAATAATTGTAACAATTGTATTAAAGGGTCAAGGTTGCATCGGTAAAAGGAAAATTTTGTAATGTTTAGATTGTTTCAAATTGTCTGGTTCACCAAAATTTTAATGACAAGGTTCTCACTTGGTATGTGAACCTGTTGGTCATTTCGACATTATTACTGTATAGGCATGCGTACCCTATCAGTAATGTTCAAATGTCAAGAATGAATGTTACGGAGTCAGTTGGATGATTCGCACTCTTCCCTGTTCATCTCCGGAGTTATGCTGATTTAGAGGTGTGACTAATCGTCTCACCCTATAGAAAGTCAAGCATAACTCGAATTTAGTTAAGTTTTTTTTAAATTTTGTATTTGCTCGTCTGGAACCTCCTGTGGTCGCCAGTCGGAGCTAGCCCGACAAGCCATTGTCATTGTAAGAGATTGAGGACGCTCAAAGGTTACGTACAGGTTCGCTTGGAAAAGCTCCGCGCGAAAGGTTGGACACCTGATATATGTCGTCAAGCCTGTGCAAGATGGGTCGAACACCCCATGGAAATAACATGTTTAATTCAATAGGGTATAGATTGCCGCCCTTAGAATAGAGGTAGATCAGGTATAACGGTAATGAGATTGGTAATTCAGGTATAATTGTTGCAAGATTGAAGGTCGGATTGACTACCCCCCTTTATTTTATTGTCAAACTATGTATTCTGAAATTACTTGGGTGTTGGGTTGTTGTTTGAGGGTTATATTGTTGAAATTGTGAAAATAATGTGTAATATTGTAATTGTTGTCTTGAGTTCGTAATGGTGTGCTTGGAGGAATGTCGAGGGTATTGTCTACGATTTCCGTATCTGCGACCTGCCCTGTCGGTACATCTTCTTGGTCCCATTATTGGCTCATGACGTGTACATTCCTGATGAGGATTGTAATAGAAGGTGAAATTAAGTACAAAAACTTTGTAAAAAAAAAAAAGTATTGATATATGTAACTCATGATTGATCATCATTAATTCCTGTAATGTCACTGTGCAACTGTAATTTTCCATTGATGTGTTGATAGTCTCTGTAACTGTAATTTCCACTTTGTAACGTAACAATGAGACTTTTCTTTTTTTTATTTTTTTTCTTTGTGAAATGACTTGAGATGGAATGTCGTAGTTAAAAATAACAATAGATAATTATTAGAGTATTCCATATTAAAATTTACTTAGTTACCATTTGACTTTTTTTTTGAAGGAAAGAATCCCGCAAATATTAAATAAAACTCTATTTTGACTTCCGTTAAATTTCTCTATGTTGAACATTCTGTAACTAACTTCACTTGTCCCCTGCTCCTGGCCTCGGTAGCACCGGCCGACGCTTTTGCGTTGGGCGGTGGCTGAACCGAAAAGTAATAACTTGTGTTAAAAGTGCTAAACAATAATTGAAACCTGTATCAAAATAAACTGTACATAGTGATAAGTGACTTGATTAATTTTAACTTAGAATTTGTTGTATAATATTAAGTGCTTGTGTAAAATGTAACTGTGTGTCTGTTTGTGTTGAACCGGACAGTAATAATTTGAACCATGAATAAATATTTTGTTATTTAACTTAACTTCTGTTTTCTTTTGATCTATGAAACCAAACTAAGAACTCTACAATTATCCCTGAACTGAGACTCAAGTTCTTCGACTGAATTAGCTGGACAATGTATAAAAAGGTGGACTGGAGTCAGAGAAAGTTTTGGAGGGAAGTATAATGGAAAGTAGTTGTGAATAATTTGAGAACTAGTAAATAAAAGTGTACGAATTATGCGTCTACAATGTACATGTTAGATTTTTACAATAATTTCCTACACATTTGTACAGTAAATAAAAACACATAGATACAAATAAGTAATAAATAAATTATTATTATTAACATAGCTACAATATTTGTATAATTACATTATATGTGTGCGTGTGATAAAGATGTTTGACTGTAATTGAAAAATTGTTGTTGTATTGCATCGAACTGTTTGTAATTTTTTATATAGGTATATATGGCCTTGTGCCGTATATGAAATTATAAATCAATTAATAAATAACTTCTAAAAGACAAGAAAACACAATACAACAATAAATTTATTTTGTTTGCCTACCAAATATTCCATTAAACAATTCATACACAAAATACGTTAACAAAATATCAAAAACATATGTAGCACGTATTAACAATCCTCTATAACAGATAATAATGTGTGGTAGTAAATAATTCAAGCATGACTTTATATAAGATAAATTTGATTAATTTCACTTTTCCTGTACCTGGAAAAACAATCCGACATCATAATATGCAAATATTTATGAATAACTATACATACGTTTATTAAACGAAACATCCACAAATCGTTTATTATGTCGGTTCAATGGATGAGATGTATATAAATAGCAAGCAGCTATCTTTAGTATGTCTATTCCAATCAAATTTGTTTTGAAATTCCTTATAAAGTTTTGACCCTCATTCTGAGGCCATTTTCAAGGTTAGTTTAACTTCGAGTGCATTTACTTCTTCAGTCTTTTTCTATCCATCTTTGGACATGCACCTTCTCTTTGATCTTTCACAATTTTCTATCCCGAATAAACGAATCTCCTAGGGTTAGTCTTTTGTTATATAAACAAAGCAAGCTGCAATCGTCTTGCACTTCACAAAAGTACACCTGTATCTGCCCTAGATACCAATAATGAAAAGTTTTTATTTTACTAATAAGAAATGATTTAATAGAATAGCTGTAAGTCAGTTGGGGTAGTGTGTTGTAGGGAGAAAGTGCCTCTAGGTTTTTTAAAAAATTAAAATTTGAGTTTTGAATATCGATAGGTATCGAATTATATATAATATTCTACTTTCGATTAAAGTTTGAGTTTTATAGCCCGGACGCACATTCCCCCTATGATGCATGTGGCGGCCTCGAAGCTTCCACAACATTCCGCCGCACACCCATGCGCAGGCGCAGCGCACCGTCGCACAGCGGCGAGCCGCGGTTGGAGCGCCGACTAATCAGTCGTCTCCTGCCACCCGCGATGTGCGCATACCCATTACTTGCGTCGTGCTATTAAATTTTCTTAGACGCAATCTGCGTATTATCATTTTTACTTGTAAATTTATTTTTTATTCATTAATTGTAATTTGTGATCGTTAATACACATGTAAGTACCAAACACTAGTATCTCTCATTTCTGAAACCTGATTCCACAATCCTTCTTATCAGATCCTCAATCTGATACGGGGGATAGAATTTTGATGAGAAATTGTTATAGAAAAATACACCTTCTGATAATTAAACTCTTTTAGTTTAATCACTTATTCATTCTTTCATTTGGAGTCAATCTTAGATTCACAAAGGTGAACGCCGAACGACCGGCATACCTATATACACCAAGTCAACCTTTAGGTAGCCAGGACTGGCCCCTAAAACTGGTGAACCCGACTTTGAACTTTTACTTTTATAATAATATCGAGTAGAGTAATATGTAAAATCTGTGTATAATACGGCAAATCAATAAATATTAAATTATAAAATCAATAGCCGTAAATTGATATTGCAAATATACCTATTGTAAAATCTACTGTGGGTAGCTCTTTTTTCTGCTGAATATTTAACTGATCAACCCACCGACTACCCACCTATTATCATCAAACATACTTCTTATCATAGAACAATTACATATAATTAATTATTTACTCTCATTAAACATTATCATACTTCATCAAAATCAATTTTAATTTATTTCAAGAAGGAATCAGAGAGAGATTAGTGTTTTCGCGTCAATTTAACTTTGATCTATAATAACAGACACACACATTTATCCGCACAGGGTTGGGAGACGACTCCGAAGGGATCACACTCCAGCGCCGTTTTTTTTATTCGATTTAATGGAGCCCCTTCGTAAGCGCACCCTTTTTATTACCTTCACACACTTAACATAACATAACTTCTAAACATTGTAAATTATTGCGAAAGTTTCAAAAAAAAGTGAAGTGCCGTATCATAAGAAAAAAGAAAATATCAAAGTGCTAAAAAAACAATAAAAAAAAGAGTATACAGTGCTAAAAGATTATAAGCACACAAGATATAAAAAAAAACAAAGTATTCAAAAAAGTATAGAATACAAGACATGTGACAAACAAAAAAAAAATATAATCATAAGGCACAACAAAAAATATACCTAGCACACAAAAAAAAAACAAATTTAAAGCACTTCTTATTATCATCATACATATTATTTGTTCATTTTACTAACCAACAATATTTTATTTATCTTCTAGCAATTTTATATTACTTGTACCATAGTACCTAAACATCAACTTCTAGAGTGTTCTATTTTATATTTGAAATAATAATACGTGTTATTTTTCGAAGCAAATTTTATTTCTATTTGTTATACATATCTATACATACGTAGTTATCACAATTTCAATGCGCAGTCAAGTAGGTAAAATTTTTATTACAAAATACAGTATGTTCTAAATAAAGTCATACTTCAAATTTTTGTTGCAAAATACTACTTCAAATTTTGATTCAATTTCTATCACAAACTTTAACTTCAAATTAACTTCAACAATTTTACTTAATCCAGCGCTTCTCAACATTACAATTATTTTTTCAAATTTTTTACACATAATTAATCAAAATTCAAAAAGTGCTTCACCAACGCTTCATATACAGCGAATCAAACATTAGACTAGACATTTTTGAAAAAATAACACAATAAATTCAACTTTTATATATTCAAACACTTTTATGCAAATTATTCAAATTTATTCATGTTATAATTTTTTGAACACTCTGTAACTGTAATTATAATTCTACAATGTCTATACACAACACTCTTTATAAGTATAACTATACATAAGCACAATTACTAGTCTATTTCACTGTGTCGACTATACAAATTTTTCTTACAAAAATCATCACTTAACATTTACTTATTATGCATCAATTACACATTCAACTCAATGCAAGTGAAATTTACATTTACCCATTATATATTGATCATACATTCAATTCAAAACAAGTGAAATTCACATTTACATATCACAAACCAAACATATATTCAATACAAATGCAAAGTGAAAGATTAACAATTATCCATTGCTATAAACATACAAACTTATATTATTATATCAATTTCATTCACGACAAACAAATATTACAAAAACTATTTTTTCACAAATTGTGACATATTATTTTTTCACTGAATTTTTATAATAAATTTTAAAATATAATTTATCACTAATACTTCAAATATCGCAACAAGGGCCTTATCAAGTGGTACAAAACTGGCAAACACCTTCAGGCACTCCCTAACTTCAGCAAATGACAACCACAGGTCAGACAGAGCTGGCAGGGATACAACACAACATTGGAGACATCAGCAGAAGCGGCAGTAATCAACATGGAGAGTCACCATCCACCAACAGACAAGACAGACCTCTGTATCCTGTGACCAACACGGGTGAGGTGTACAACCGTACATCCAAGGTGGAGACACAACCACTCCATTCGCCATCGCATGACCAACATGCGTAAGGCATGCAACCGCATGACCGAGGTGGACTACACCAGCAGCCAAACCATGCCACAACTACTTCAAAACCAACTCCAAGTCACCTTCGGTACATCAATCCCATCGATGGATTTAGGCCAAAAGGAGGATGCACACTTGGGAGTCTCCAACATCAACAACAAACAAACTCTCTCAACAGAAGGAGAAAAACACAAACAGTGCCAACAATCTAACAGCCACTCAGTTACAAAACCACAAGCCCACGACAAGCTCAAGTCAGCAGACACCTCAGTCACAGGATGATCAACTGAGCCCATGCAAGACTTTCAAGCCACAATCTCACACAGCCTTCCAGGACGACCACGAGATCCGGAAGAAGAGTCGCTCTCCAACAAGGACAAGAGACTACACAGCAAAAAATTCAAAGTTACGTACTAATACAAATCATATTATATTACCTTGTTTATATTGTATATATGTATGCTTCCAACTATTATTATATCACTTACTAGCATTTTACTCAGGCAACAAGCCACACATTACGTGAATTCTATTACATTTATTTTAAAAACAAAAAAACAAACATACAATTATTAAATTTAACTCAACTAGAGATTACATATCAAACAACTATCAAACTTAAAAACATACTTTACTTTCATACTCTCAAAGCATTATTCACTTAAACAATTTTTATACAAAACATGCATTCATGCCAAACAAATTTTGAGTAGATTATTTTTATCAAAGGTATATGCCTAGAATTGCATCAACCACAACTTACATTACTCATTAACCATAACTAATGGAAACACTGCCTATTAGCTGATGCAACAAACACTAACAATGATCTTGGTTTCAGGTGTAGAGAACCTCCAGAGGATCAAAGACAACTTCCCAGCTCCATCGGCACATCAATCTTATCATCAGATTTAGGCCTAGGATGGATGCTCACGCGGAACTCCACAACTCTCAGCAGGCATTCTACTCACACAACGCACAATCAAGAAGGATCTGGCTTTCATCGAGTCCTTAGGTCCCCTAAGCCCTCTAGGGGGGGGCTGATGTGGCGGCCTCGAAGCTTCCACAACATTCCGCCGCACACCCATGCGCAGGCGCAGCGCACCGTCGCACAGCGGCGAGCCGCGGTTGGAGCGCCGACTAATCAGTCGTCTCCTGCCACCCGCGATGTGCGCATACCCATTACTTGCGTCGTGCTATTAAATTTTCTTAGACGCAATCTGCGTATTATCATTTTTACTTGTAAATTTATTTTTTATTCATTAATTGTAATTTGTGATCGTTAATACACATGTAAGTACCAAACACTAGTATCTCTCATTTCTGAAACCTGATTCCACAATCCTTCTTATCAGATCCTCAATCTGATACGGGGGATAGAATTTTGATGAGAAATTGTTATAGAAAAATACACCTTCTGATAATTAAACTCTTTTAGTTTAATCACTTATTCATTCTTTCATTTGGAGTCAATCTTAGATTCACAAAGGTGAACGCCGAACGACCGGCATACCTATATACACCAAGTCAACCTTTAGGTAGCCAGGACTGGCCCCTAAAATGCACATACCTTAAATAACCTTCCTGAAACTTTAACTGAAATAAATGAAAATTATTCTACCGGATATGGCAAATCATATCCGGTAGAATAATTATTGAAAAAAACTTGCATTAATGTTGACAATATACTCCATTGACTTGAAAGCCTCTTTATAAATAATATTAATAATATGTGACTTAAAATAAAGCATATTGTATTTCACGAAATAACCATATCGGTATTACAACAACAAAATAATACAGATTATAATGTTTGTAAATTCCAAACTTAATAGTAATAAAACAATGTCATAAAATACTTTTTTGCTGTTTCCTTCGCCTATGTGTACAATGTACATAATACACAAAATGTAAGCAATAAAGTTTTGACCTACAAATCCAAACATGTGTATTTTCATCGTTTTGTGAGTACATTTTGGTCATTTATTGTCATAATGTCGTGTTGAAAACAAGGCGCCAACCCACTGATAATATTATTTCTCTGCACATTATTCTTCTATGTGTCGTTGGGTGTTCTAATATCTCAATAACATACATATTATTCTGTCTGCACGTGGAAATAATTATTATCACATTGTCTTTTGCATTCGAATAATAAAATATGTGTACGAGTACAATACCAACAACCTACTTGAATTTACTCAACATTTTATCATAAAGCATGTACTCGCAAACTTACATTTCTGTCATTTATTCATGAAATTAACCTCACCATAATTTTGGAAGTAAATCAATGTTTAAGACTTATTTTTAGAATAACTGCCTAATATAAATTCGTTATCTATTTTCCATAAATCATGAAGCATTTAGAATGCGTGCATAATTTTAATCTATTCTGTGGAATTCCCGATTGAGAATACCTCTCTCGCTCCTTTCCGTAAGTTTTCGAGTGTACTGTAAACGGCAGATGTTCGTAAAACCTCACGTATAAGAAAACTAAAATCTAGATTTCAGCGATAAGGCATGCCACCCTGAATGTCTTATTTTTTATTGTCACGGAAAGGACAATCTGCATGTTCATTTATTACTTGCTGTTAGTCCGCCGACCACCCTACTTGTGGGATATGCTGCAATTGCGTAATTTTTATATTTAGTACATAATCTGTTTTTAGTCAATGACTTTTTATACTGTAAAGATCCTTATATTGATTTTTCAATATATACCTAGAACCTGTGATACTTAAGAAAGAAAAAACAAGAGATCATTACCATCTCAATGTTATAAAATGAAATTGAATACAGTAGTATGTTGATTATAATTAATAATTTTAGAACATTTTTTCTGAGAAAATTTTCACTTTGCTGTTTATTTAATCTATTAGGTCAATGGCTTTAGCTAACAAAATATTGCAAAAATATAAGTACCTATATAATTTTATTATGTACCTGCCAGTGTAGTCGATTTATTATTCATAAAATCATTTAGGTACATCATTTATTTATCAATTCCATTTGAAATACCACTAGGTATACAAATCACCCCTGTTCATTTTTTAAAGAATAATGTGATCGATATATTCTATACGTATTTTGAATCATGTACTGATTGTTTCTGGTCATAATATATGCGTAAATATCATAGTTTTCATTCACAGCTGTCACTTACACAGATTGCCATACAGCACCTACATTATTAGGTAGGTATGTATATTAACTATTGTATTGTAGATAAGATATTATCAGATGTAGGCACAGCACACATGTTTAACAGTGGGTTTATAATAAACACACTAATAACAACAATATTTTACAATACTACATGTGTCAATAATACCTCTACCGAGTCTTATTTTATGTTTTAAAGTGGGCAATACTTGTAATTCCATTATTACTAACTGGCGCCAGCAGTGAGAGAAAAAATCCAAAGATGCACACATTTTCTTTCTAGTCTCGCGAGTACATACTAATTATACCTACATGTTATGTTATTTGAACGTAGGTAGACAACTATCCATTATTAATGTGTTAAACCTTATGTATTTATTCGTGTACCTACGTGGTTAAGGAATTGCATATAACTCGAAAATAAAGAAAATAAGGTAGGTAGGTACATATGTTTCGCTACCTTAATGCAGAACTAGCCTAAGTTGAAATTTTGGTCAAACTGAGTTAAGTATTAAAAAACAAGAAATGATAATAATAGATAATATGAGATAATTTAATGAATGAGAGTTATTAGATTCCCAAATAATAAGGCTTGTCAAAATTTGCTTAAGATATTTTAAATATTTTTTTTATAACTAAAACAAAGCTTAAATCTGCTACTTTGAAAAATCATCCAAAAACACTAAGGCTAGTTCTGCATTAAGGTAGCGGTTTATTGATTGAAATCATTGCCATATTTAATAAACATTATAACAATGTGTTTAAAACAAAATTACCTATATCATTCAATGAAAAAAATCATGATTAGCTATTTCAAATGAAATGAATATTTATGATAGGAATCTAGAATAGATAAACTAGTATAGTTGGCATGGAGAAGGTGGCTTGCATGTTTATTACATACAGCTGTTGTGCTGCCTATCCCACTGATGAAATATGCTGTGATGTATTAGTAGCGGTAGTAGAGTAGTAGGTAAAGAATTATTTAATTTGGTAATTGATTCAGTGATTTTTTTGCTTACGCATTTTCAAAAGTTTTTACATTAAGGTAGCAAAAATATTAACTTAGTTTCCAGAATAAGAAAATAGCATTTAAATATTAAATTTGATTCGATTCCACAATGTTATGCAGGTGCTTACATTAATTTAATCTACATAATATTTATGATTAACCATTTATTGATATTAATTATAATTTTAATTTATAGTTTATAATTACTGCCATAAACATCGGCTTCCTTTCAAAGCAAAAGCATATTTATATTTGGAACTTTTTTGACATTTGTACAAATATGGCGGACGTGTCATTGAGATAATAGATTTTTCTTCTGTAATAAATACAAGTACTCTTATTATTATTGTATTACGTAATCATACTTATAAACAATCGTTGTTTATGAAATTTTCTCGTATGTTCGTGTATCTTTATGTCTCGGCATTGCATTTTAGAAGTTTTTCCTTGTCTTTAATCAATAAATCAATCAAGTGTTAAGAAATGCCTGATTATGAAAGTGAAAGATCATTAAGTCATCGAGATAAATAACGTTGTTATTCTTATTTAAATAGATACTAAATTTCTTATCACTGTACACAAATAATAACGTTGTCTCTATTTAATTTTTTACTTGCTACTTATATACCTTTTTTTATCTACTGCTGAACATAAGCCTCCCCTATATCTAAAAAAGTAGTCTGATCGTGATTTTTTTAAATAAATAAAAATATAAATACATATTCTATTCTTATTCAGATCATCCACTTGTTTGCGAATAATTTGGGAAAAAATATATATGTCTCTAGGCATCTCTGTTTGGGGTTTTTGTAACCAGCGACCAGCGATTCTTCTAATGTCGACAGACCATCGTGTGGGTAGTCTTTCTCTACTTTTTTTTACCTTCACGAGGTATTTCCTCCTCTACCCTTTTTGTCTACTACTACTACTATACCATCACGGCATATCCCACAAGTGGGGTAGCCAGCAGACCAGCTGCATGTAAGACTTTTTTAGGGCCCTTTTTGTCCATCTTTGATAATTTATTCTAGCAACATACCGCACCCATAAACACTTCAATTTCGCCATTCTTTTCTCTGCATCATAACAAAATGAGATTACACAGATGATTGCGTAACTTACCCCAATTTAAGATAGGTATTTATTATCTCAAGATTAGTTCTTAGTTTATCTTTGATTAATTCTAATTTAATTTTTTTTTAAGAAAATACCCATTCTACTCCGGGAAGTGTTATACTAGAACAAACATTTTATTTTGCTTTAAACCTGAATGAATGATTCATTCATTAAAATTATGCTAATTATTAGTTCTGTTACGTTTTAATATTACGAGTGAGATAGCCTTCATAATAATGATATCAACTCATTTTAATATTGAACAGCAATCATAATTATAGAAATACTAGCTTATAAATACCCGGCGTTGCACGGGAATCATGTATATTAAAAAAAAAAACAGTAAGTATGTATGTATATATAAATAAAAATTATTTTATGTAGGCAGCAATAATTTTTGTATCAACTATATACACAGTGTCACATTAAAGTAGAGAACATATAATAGAATATATGTTAGTGAGACTAACAGTATATAAAATTATAACAATATACCTACATTACATACACATACATACATACATACCATTACGCCGCTTTCCTCGCGGGGTAGACAGAAAGGATCGAGAGCCACTTCCTTCTATCCTTGCATACATCTTTCGCTTCCGTCACTGTCATACAATTCCTCATGCATGCTCTCCTGTTCAATGTGCTCAACACGTGACCGTCCTGTAGAATTTGATTTAAATGAGCTTGTCATCTTAACTTATTCACATTCATCCTTGTAATTACACCAACTTTCATTCCACATTCCTTTTGTATATTACTGTTACGCACACAATCTCTCACACTTTTACTACACATCCTTTTCAGCTCAAATTAATGTAAATTTAAAAAAAATGGGTATTGAAATCTTGAAGTTTGACATCCCACACGGCCATATTTCAATAAAAAAATGGGAAGTATCTACGTGGATAAAGGTACCACTAAAATCCTCTTCCCACTGTAAAATCTTGAAGTTTGACATCCCACACGGCCATATTTCAATAAAAAAATGGGTAGGTACCTACGTGGATAAAAGTACTAAAATCCTTTTCCCACTGTAAAATCTTGAAGTTTGACATCCCACACGGCCATATTTCGATAAAAAAATGGGTAGGTACCTACGTGGATAAAAGTACTAAAATCCTTTTCCCACTGTAAAATCTTGAAGTTTGACATCCCACACGGCCATATTTCGATAAAAAAATGGGTAGGTACCTACGTGGATAAAAGTACTGAAAACCTTTTCCCTCTGTAAAATCTTGAAGTTTGACATCCCACTCGGCCATATTTCAATAAAAAAATGGGTAGGTACCTACGTGGATAAAAGTACTGAAATCCCCTTTCCACTGTAAAATCTTGAAGTTTGACATCCCACACGGCCATATTTCAACAAATAAAATGGGTAGGTACCTACGTGGATAAAAGTACTAAAATCCTTTTCCCACTGTAAAATCTTGAAGTTTGACATCCCACACAGCCATATTTCGATAAAAAAATGGGTAGGTACCTACGTGGATAAAAGTACTAAAATCCTTTTCCCACTGTAAAATCTTGAAGTTTGACATCCCACACGGCCATATTTCAATAAATAAAATGGGTAGATACCTACGTGGATAAAAGTACTGAAAACCTTTTCCCTCTGTAAAATCTTGAAGTTTGACATCCCACTCGGCCATATTTCAATAAAAAAATGGGTAGGTACCTACGTGGATAAAAGTACTGAAATCCCCTTTCCACTGTAAAATCTTGAAGTTTGACATCCCACACGGCCATATTTCAACAAATAAAATGGGTAGGTACCTACGTGGATAAAAGTACTAAAATCCTTTTCCCACTGTAAAATCTTGAAGTTTGACATCCCACACGGCCATATTTCAATAAATAAAATGGGTAGGTACCTACGTGGATAAAAGTACCGAAATCCTTTTCCCACTGTAAAATCTTGAAGTTTGACATCCCACACGGCCATATTTCGATAAAAAAATGGGTAGGTACCTACGTGGATAAAAGTACTAAAATCCTTTTCCCACTGTAAAATCTTGAAGTTTGACATCCCACACGGCCATATTTCAATAAAGAAATGGGTAGGTACCTACGTGGATAAAAGTACCGAAATCCTTTTCCCACTGTAAAATCTTGAAGTTTGACATCCCACTCGGCCATATTTTAATAAAAAAATGTGTAGGTACCTACGTGGACAAAAGTACTGAAAACCTTTTCCCACTGTAAAATCTTGAAGTTTGACATCCCACACGGCCATATTTCAATAAAAAAAAATGGGTAGGTACCTACGTGGATAAATGTACTAAAATCCTTTTCCCACTGTAAAATCTTGAAGTTTGACATCCCACACGGCCATATTTCGATAAAAAAATGGGTAGGTACCTACGTGGATAAAAGTACTAATATCCTTTTCCCACTGTAAAATCTTGAAGTTTGACATCCCACACGGCCATATTTCGATAAAAAAATGGGTAGGTACCTACGTGGATAAAAGTACTAAAATCCTTTCCCACTGTAAAATCTTGAAGTTTGACATCCCACACGGCCATATTTCAATAAATAAAATGGGTAGGTACCTACGTGGATAAAAGTACCGAATACCTTTTCCCACTGTAAAATCTTGAAGTTTGACATCCCACACGGCCATATTTCAATAAATAAAATGGGTAGGTACCTATGTGGATAAAAGTACTGAAATAATTTTCCCACTGTAAAATCTTGAAGTTTGACATCCCACACGGCCATATTTCAATAAAAAAAAATGGGTAGGTACCTACGTGGATAAAAGTGCTAAAAAAATATATGTATACATACATAGGTACCTATAAGGAAAACAGTTCTTAAAAAGGAACGAAACAATTAATGTTTCCTATATACATAGGCATTCCCTCCCTGTATTACCAAAAGAAACCTTGATGAATGAATGTACATTCTTCAATATTCTGAAGTATTATATTTTTAATTGAAATACTTCCATCAGATTTTTTTTAAAGACTCATGAAAATATTAGGTCAAAATAAATACTACTCGTTGATTGAGAAAAGTACCTACCTATGTATTTATTGGAAAACGCATACCTACAATATTGTCTATGAATTTCATAATTCTATTTTCACAATTATTTTTCTTTGTTTTTTTTTCTCATGTGTCATATTTAGTCTGTCATATGTGGTCTATGAAATTGAATGAAAATATGCCGAAATTATGCAATTCTAATTTACACAAATTAGGAGTTTTCATGATTTGCAAGCATGATGTTTTAAAACCAAAATAATCTCCAAGCTTCAGTTTTGTTGTATTTTTTATCACTTCCATTTTGAAATTAATTCAATATGATGAAAATGTTTTGTCTACGATTTCGGCAATCAGGAAGTCAAATTTTCATTCATTACCTCATTAAAATGTTGATATCTTTGTCAATAAATAAGATATTTGAAATATTTTTGGCCTGGAGTCTGTGATTATGTATAGAGTTTATTATTCAACATGCCTTTCCTAAATTAGGGATATGTACGGGCTCAAATATTTGTGCCGATTCCCACAAATACTAAGAAATAATAAAGGTCTACTATATTTTTGAAATCTGAGGCTTAAAAGCATTTCAAAATAAGTCAAAATTTTCATCTTTCCACACAAAGCATAAAGGGAACATTAAAATAGAAGAACAATACATACCTTCTCCTTTTTTGTAATTAAGATACTTTGCAAAAATATAAATCATGTCATGTCACATCAAAAAATATAACCAGAACGTAATCATTGCAAAAAAATAATGGATACTCACCTATTTTTTCTTAATTTCCTATTCAACTACATATTTTATAAAACATCATATGAAAAGAGAAAGTTTTATTATGTTAATTCATTTATTGCATCAAAAATTCATAAAACAACTACTCGATCAACCTTCAAGATTTTCCTGGGAACGAAGAGAAGAGAATACAGTCTTTTCCGTTCAGATTCTTTGCAATGATTGTCACTTCTTCCCACGACATTCCTAAAGCCATAATGTTGTTGTCATTAATTTATTATCAATTTAATTTCTAATTTCTTAATCATTAATTTCATCATTGAAAAATGAGCATCCAGATCGCAATGCACCGTTTTGTGTTTCTGCAAAAAAATAAACTGTTAACTCTTTAGTAATAAAAATGTAAAGCAGGTTTAATAGATTAGATAGAAAAATTAATTAGATAGAAAACGTAAATTAATTCTCACCTGATGTTAAATTAAATATTGAACGTACTTTTTGACACATCGTTCATTAATCGCCATTTTGGAATGTTATAATGACACAAATAATTGCCAGACGAATAACATATTGTTTTTGGCTTTTCAATTAGCACGTGCTTAATATTTTTAAATTGGATATTTACGCAAAAAATATTTTATATGTGTTTATTTGCACGAAATTAAAAATATTTTAAATGTGTTTATTTGCATGAACTTAAAAAAAGTCTGATTGTGCTTATTTTTTAGAAATTAATCATAAATATTTATAGTACTTTTCATAATTAATTTTAATATGGCAACATCTTATGGCACACAATTTTGGCGGTAAAGAACATTTTCGCACTCTTTCAAACTCACTCAAAAAACGTATTTTTTATCTCATTCACACTTTTTTTTTACACTCTTTTTTGCTGTTTTTCTCGCTTCTTTAAAAGAAAGTACGGCATTTAGTGGGTTTTTATTTGAAATAGATACCTCATCTTGTAATGGTCAGGTCAATGGAACGCAAATTCCTTGAAATGGGCGAGTATAGCCCGGTCTTCGTTAGTATGTAAATTCAAAAATCATTTTTATAAGATATAAGGATTATGCTGACATATGATTCACATGCATTTCACATAAAAAAAAACATTAATATCAAAATCCATAGTTGAAAATTTTATTTATGTAATACGTAGGTACCTACTTATATGATTTAATTTTATGACAACAATCTTTACAGTTTTGTAACGTTTTATATCCCGTGGATCACCCGGTAAAGAATTGGTCACCCACTCTTTTCCATAATGTTTCGGGTTCGAAAAAATTAAGACATTTTACATCTTAAATTCAGCGATGAGGTTTACCACCCATCCTGAATGTCTTAATTTTATATTGGCACGGAGAGGACAGCTTGCATGTTTATTATATGCAGCTGGTCTGCTGGCTAGCCTACTTGTGAGACACATAGTATTTCATTTGCAAAAAAACGTTGTTAACACTAAATCTATGAGTACCTACAAATTTTTACTTTACGAAGTTCATGATGTGACGTGGTGGTAAAAAATATTTGAATATTTACTTGTAATGACCCATAGACTATGGGTAGGTAAGTAACTACTACTAATTAAACAGATGAATACAAAACATCCTTGTCAGCCCCCCTAGACAAACACGCACTTGGCGATCGACTACAAACAAATTTTCGTCAATAACTGCAACAATAACGCATAATTATACGGTACATGTAGGTAGATTGTCGAAAAGTTCGCCAGTAGTCGATCGCTTAGTACGGTTTGTCTACGGCCCCTGGTTAGTAAATTTCGGTATTCCATTTTTTTGGACTTAGAAACTTCTTGCACAATCTATAGGATTCCGGAAACAAGATAGGTATCTGTGTATATTCATAAGTTGAACAATACGAGTTTTTATAAAAAAAAAAAATTTTTAATATAGTGTACACTGTACAGCAATTCGGATGACTGATAAACCAATCAACTATTTATTGTACAAGTTATTGTTTCAAATCTGTATCCATTTGTACATCACGGTATCTCTCACAAGTAGAGTAGAGTAGACAGCAGACTGTGCTATAACCATGAAGGTATTCGGGATGAGTGTCATACCTCACGCTGAATTGAAAACTTTAAATATCATAATATATTCGTAATGTTTCACAAATGCCTATAAAATAGTAGGAGACCTATTATTTTCTGGGCATTTCACGGAGCATATACTACATACTTTAATGTTGGTATTGGCTATATACATAGTAGTTCTGATAACCAATTAACCATTCATTCGTTGTACGTAAGATTGTTGTAAAATGTTTAAACCTTCGATTCCACAAATTGATAAAAACTTGTAAATTATTATTGTTGTTTTGTAGCGGGAATAATGAATAGGAGTTAATGAATTGCATTTTATATGGAAACTTGTGCGATTAGTTGAACCCACGTGTGTGCGAGCTCGTCTTAAAATGTAGGATGCTTTTCCTATTTCGTTAGAATTCCTAAAGAAATAAAACAATCAATGCGAACTTGGATTGCTACGACATAAATTTATAAAACATTGTACATAATAGATATGTGGTTTATATTAATTTTAGCTTCACATTGAAACATTATTTCAAAATATGACGTCGCTAAGCAAAACAAATTTGGTGATTTGATTGAAATGGAGCAGTCATCAAATTTTCCTATCATTATCAGTATATTTTTAGAACAAACTCAAAGCTACACACTTCTGTTATAATGTAAAGTTAGCCAGGTCCACAACTACTCACTAACGTGGAAGGGTCAGAGATGTCAATCTTGGATAATGGTAGACTTGACATGGTTTTAATATTTTTAATTGTCATTACCTTAGATAATTACGGATAAATAGGAGTACTTCGACTCCGGAAATATCCGGGAAAGTGACTTTTTCAAATATAATGTAAAATTTAAACATAACAACTGAATTTTGCAGATTTCTGTGATATCGGAGTGATTGGTATGTCTCCTATAATATGTATGACGAAATGCAAAAAGTATCTAAATTTTATTTGTAGGTTCGATACATTTCCATACATCGGAAGCCTGATACTAGGTACTCGGACTAGCAATCAAGCGATTCTCGGCTCTAATTCTGTCAACCTACCCATTACTTAAAGGAATTGCTTACTGGAAAGGAGTTTCACAGTTTTTCTTATAGTAGAGAAACCCACCCCATACTGTGCGTTGTACATGGAAATGTGTATGTGTTTTCTTTACGATACCTACAAGCACAATAACGTGAAAATTGTTAATCCTAGGAAAGACACTAGATTTGTTGGGCACATACTAAAAATGTTTGTTCAAAAATAGAATTAAACCATCACATATTTACTCAAATGCAAACTTGTTAATCATTATTTTAGTGTGATTTTATTAAGACAGGCTTATATCTATGTTCAAAAATCTATATTTATATTTGTTTGCCCATTGTACTTCAACCAAGAATCAAGAAACCTTCATGGTGTTTGGACAATGAGTGCAAATACAAATAATATTCCTAAAGTAACTAGCTACCTTTTATATTATCAAGTAACTTGAATGTTAGATCATCGTTTGTTCCACGGTTTGTTGAGAAAATAAGTGTGATGTTACCTATACTAAGTTTCCATGTACAATACATAAATACTCAAGTAAAAGTCAAGTCTATATTGAAAATCGAGTCTCATATAAATATTTTAGTACACTGAAATAATTATATGCCTATGTATATATCTGTTCCGTTCCGTCGGCCCGGGCATCCCTCTTTCACAATACACCGTTCCTATGACAACTACATCAGAGCGCAGGAAATGTCGTGGAAAGAAGGTGACGCGATTGGCACAAAGACGCTCTGAATGGAGGCGGCTGGTTTCTTCCCTGTGCTCCCGAGAGGAGCCTTGAAGGCGATGATGGTGATGAAAATGTATATATCTGCTAAAGACACTCTCAAAATCTTTGTAGAGAGGAGTTCGAGCGACTGACATGAAATACATCTTAAAACCGCGTCTATTCTAATTAATGTAGAAGATTTGGGTGCTATCACTATGACTTATTGTAGGAAAATTTGTTCACCAAACCCCTGTACTGCTAAGAGGTGTGTTAAAGGGCTAGTGAGACAGAAAAAGACAGAGAAATCGAAATATCAATTCCTCTACACAAACTTACATTAATTAAATATATTCCTGGACAATAAGATTAAACAAGACAATCTCATTTAATTACGAAGATATTGAAGATCAAACAAAGCATTTCACATGAAATGCATCTCACAATTTTTTATCTGACCAGCGTAATTCGACTTGGAAACAAACGAAATTTATATTTTAAATTTTCTATGAGTTTATGTCAAAAGCCACTTCCCTCTGGACGAAGCCCGGCTTCCAGCTAGTTAATACAATATGTTGAAAAATAAATTCGTATATACCTATATTAATATTATTTTATTTATGGTGTATTTGAACAACTTTTCAAATACATCCTACGACAAATTCAACAAACCGTGAAATGATTTCATCTAACATATTACCTATTACTAGTACATACTTTGAAATATCAGCTAACATACACAACTATTTATTATTAAACTAGCTTTAAACTCATCATCACTTAGGCAGTAACAAACGTCTATTGAATGTATTTAAAAAAATCAGCAAGTTTAACTATTTTCACAATAAAGGGATAGGTATTTTGGGACCTGATATAACATGAGAAAGCTAGATATGACGCCTATAACACGTCCTTCAATTTTTCACGAACGGTGCATTTTAAAATAAATTCTATCGGTTGTTATTATTATTTCGAAATACTCTGACATAATTTGAGCATTGTTTTTTCAAATTATCTATTATATACCATGGATATAAGCATAAAGATACATTAAACTTTTATACATAAATAGGTACATGAAATGACTCAAATGTTTTTCAAATTTCAACCATATTCGTAGCGAAGTGGAAAACGTTTTTAAAGTTTTATTTATTTATTCTTTACTGTACATTGATAACAAGCAAATTCACACAAAAATACATTTAAAACAAAGACAATCATACAATCAATATACAGAGGGCGAGTTTATCGCAGAGGCGCGATTTCTTCCAACTAACCCAAAAAGTCTAACATATAAAATACAAAAAATAAATAAAATACAAACTTACTTAAAACTTTAATACACAAATGAAAAATAAAGTAGGTAAAGAAAAATATCAAGGACATAAGTTCCATACTGTATTGATTAACAATAGATTCTAAACTTTTACACATTTGAATTTCAATGTTTCCATTTGAAACATTTTCATAAAACTATAACATATTCACCTATAACACATTTAAGCCCTTAGCTACTGATGATCGCGGAATAATTTTTATTCCAAATGTAAAGTCCGTGTTAAACCGTCTTCACTCATAAACAGCGAATAGCGTTATTTATTTTATTTATTCATTCTTAACTGTACATTCAATACAAACAATTTCAAAGAAAATGTACATTCAGAAAAATACAGTCAATATACAAAAGGCGAGTTTATTGCAAAGGTGCGATCTCAAATTATTGTTGTTCGATTTCATGATTGTGTAACTATTAATTATTCTGTGATTTGACTAAAATTATTCCCGGCTGTCACTTGTTTTTGACGCAGTCAGAACATAGAACAACTCAAGTCGTTCGATAACGGGTGGATAGCCAAGATATTAAAAAAAAAACAGAACAACAATATTGCTATTTGATAAATATTCCAAAACATGTTTATTCCATATAAATTCTGAATAGAAATAAAACTTCACAAATGATAAAAAATGTTTTTTTTTTAAATTATATTACAGCTGATAAATCTATTGATTTTTTTTTTTATTTATGAAGAAGGCTCTAGTTCCAACTTCAATATCTTTGAAAGGCACCAAACTTAATCCTTAAGCAATATTCATAGTCACCTTACTACGAAATAATTACATGTATCACTTTAGTGCGTTATTTGTAGCATTGGCAAAGGTACATAAAACCGATCTTCATACTTATCTCAATTTTTGTTTTTTGCACTTAATGCCTTATTTAAAAATGGTATTCGTTTTCATTATGTAACAATATTTAAATTGATTTTAAAAAATGTCAGTAATAGATTCACCATAGAGCAAATAACATGGTTAAATTAGGCATAACTCTATTCTCTGGCTAGTAAAGTAGTTTTAAATATCTATGTTTTTTTGGGTTTACGGGTGTTCGAAAATAATATTGTAACTTATGCCAAAACACAAACATGTATTGTATACTAAGTTCCAACCAATAAGAAATATCTTTATTGGAAAAGTAAAATATTTCAACTAAACTTTTAATAGTTTACCACATTTTATATTCGTTCTAAGATGGATCTCATTTTATAGATCTGATATTTTTTTATGAAACGGTAAAATGTTACGTTTTTATTAATCGTCAGCTAAGCATATTATTCTATCTTAGAAATAAAAAGTTTTTATCACAACGGCGTAGCATAAAAAATCGTGGACAAATTTAAATCCTGTTACACGAAATCGCTTCGAGTGGAAAAAGCTTGTTTCTTCATAATTTTCCAAAGAAGAATGTTTAATATACATTGTACATTGAAGACTCCCTCCCATACTCGGATATCTCAGAAGTCGAAGGGTTTCTATTTATGCGCTATCTTAAGGAAAAGTTTTGTGCTCATGGACGAGACCTAATCTTTTATGAGACATTTACGTCTTCGATTGTCCTCTCTGGAGGAGAAAATGCAATCACAGAATAATCAAACGTAAAAACTAAAAAGCAACAAATAAACAAAGATAAACAATGACCAGCCAATGACCAAAATAGAATAACAAGCAAGCATAATTAACAAGACGACATGTATGCAAGCGAGACATGGACGTGGCTGAAGAAGGACGAAAATGGAATAAATGCAGTAGAGATGCGATCGTTGAGAAGAATGGTTGGTAAAACGCTGCGTGATAGAGTGAAGAATGAGGATATTAGAAGAATGAGCGGATGCAAGAAGAGTGTTGTGGACAGAATGCGCGTGAATAAACTACGGTGGTTTGGCCATGTCGAACGAATGGACGAGGTAAGAATGACAAAGAGGATATACTTATCTGAAAGAAAGGGTGTGAGGAAACGCGGGCGCCCGAGAACCACGTGGCTTGATCACGTGGATCAAATTCTCAAGGACGGCCGCGTGTTGAGTTAGAGGAACTGACGTGCGTGTATGAGAAACTGTATGAATTTGGAGGAAGCGAAGGAAGTGTGTAAAGATAGATCTGTTTGGCGTTCCGTTCTCTCTGCCTACCCCGCTTGGGACACGGCGTGAGGGTATAGCATACTATAGTATAGTATAATTATCAATATAAACAGTATCGAATTTTTAACCAGAGGCCGAAGTAAAGTGTCCAGAGACTTTAAAAATCAAAAACGAAGAATGTTCCATAGACAAGCAAAATATTCTACAATTCTTTACTGTCACGGAATATCCCACAAAAGGGTTTGCAAAAAAACAAACCGCATATAATAAACACGCAAGCTGTCCTCTCTGTGAAAAATTTGAACATCCAAGATGCATTGCAAAACCCATCGCGTAATATTTTATTTTCCCTAAAAAAATGCCATCTGTTGGTTCACTGAGTTGTAAATGATTTTACGAATGCACTCTATTTCACAATAATAATACACATACCTACTGAATTTTTTTGCATCCAAAACAAAACAGTAAATTTTTAAAAATAGACCTAGTATGTACAAGTAATGCGTTACCAAAAAGACAGTAAAAATTACGTCATTTCATCATCCTCTTGCGACAATGTTTCAACATAAAATATAAAAGATAGATCATAGCATTGTTATCTCACTAATTTTAAAGTAACAAAAAAACTTATACTCGTTTCACTGAACATAATAACTATATAAAGTATACATGAGGCATTACTTTAAATCATAATTATTTAATAATCATTCATAATTATTATTAATCTTTTGATTAAACGTAGGCACGGTACGCTAATTACTTTGTGATTTATCTAATTCTCTAATTAAGATCATAATGTAATATTATTTAATCAATCATGTATTATAAAAAAAATACCCGCGGTATAAATACCTACTGTATAATGTAGATTGTTGGTGTTAATAATAATTATTTTCATTAATATCAAAGAAAGGAACGAGTCTACAAGATGTATTGTATAGTTATAACACTTATAACGCCAGAGGTACCTACCTAATAAGTAGTAGGTGGATTTATTTATAAACACTACATACTTTTACAATACAAACATATTATGAACAACAATGTACCGGCCATTCATACACCATATAGTGTAATATCATATCAACAATGTGAAGATTATAATCAATCAATTTCTATATACTTTTCTCTGTCTGTGCGCTAATACAAAATACTACTGTATACTGGAGTTTGAAAAAGACGTAACATGTCGAAATCTGGTCACTGAATTAAAGTACACAGTATAACTCTACAAAGTTTTTTTGTTTTTTATTTACATTAAACTACTGTATACAATCACGCCATATCCCACAAGTGAGCTAGCCAGCATATAAACTGCAAGATATAAACATGCAGATTGTTCTCTCCGTGCCAACGAAAGTTGTGGTGGACCTTACATCATGAAAATGAGAAAGGCGGAATTGGTGATCGTTGTCCATGAACACCGAAAGACACCACTTAAGCCAGCCTTAAGCCAATTCGTAAGCGTTGGGACGCCTTTCTCACTTCTTCCGATTAGACTTTGCACAATGTTAAATTGTGTTAACATGGTTCCCAAAATATTGCACAGTGCGGGGGTTCTTTGGTGTACGTACCTATATGGATTGAAAAATATAGAATGAGATTTTTATTATCCGTACAAATTTTGTCATCTGCGTGCTGTGTCCAACTCCAGTTAAACAAAAAAAAATAATAAATATTCTTAACATTTATTTTCATTTCTTGTCAAAAAGTTATCAGCACATTTTTCTATACTGGAAGAATTGTCACTTGTTTTTGTTTTACTATGAAATTCACGTTATTTTTAGATTTTAATCTAATCAACAAATCATCAGTTTATCATAAAATGTAAAATGTGTAAACAAAGGTAAGAACCAAATTAAATTATTTACACGCGTGCTATCCACAACATTCCTCTCACATCCGCTCATTTTCCTAATATCCTCATTCCTCACTCTATCACTCAACGTTTTACCAACCATTATTCTAAGCGATCGCATTTACACAGTTATTATTCCACAAACATTAAAATTACGCATTTTTAAGTCAATTGTAAACAATTATTGATCAATATTTTAATATTGTTTAGATAAATTTGACGGTGTTGTAGTTAAGATTGTCGAATGAATAAGGTAGATACAACATTGTGTTGAGATTCGTGTGGGCATCAAGACGCATCTTTTGGCATGCCGTATGTACGTAGGATCTGTCAGATCATATCTCGCATAAAGGAAGCATACATAACATACTTATAATGTACCCAATACTAGTTTGTATGTGCATATCTCATATCATCAGTAAGTTGAGAAATTATTATTATAACTCGCTTGTAACCTACTTTATTCGTCATACATTCGATGAAAAAGTGATAAAACACAATAGAAATTAAGACTGAAGATACTGTGACCAAAACAATAATACATACTAGTGATGTAACGAATATTCGTATTCGCATTCGCATTCGCGAATATTCGCATATTTCAAAGTATTCGTATTCGCAAAAACATGTCCGAATGTTTTGCGAATATTATTTCAGTAATAAAGTACCGGATCTTCGGTAAAAGCACCGGATACTTACCCGGTACATTGTAGAAAAAGGTATTACAAGAAAATATTATTTAAGAAAACCGAGGAGTTTTGAAATATATATTCTAAATTCCGATACCATTTTTTCCGATACAAAATTCGGCAACGGGGGGGTAGAAATTTTAATGATTGAGCAATATTGTAGAAATCTAAGCAAGTCAATATTCGCTATTCGCATTCGCATTCGCGAATATCCAAAATCACACATTCGTTACATCACTAATACATACATAATAGACTAAAGAAGACATTTTGAATGAATGAACGAGGTAAGAATGACAAAGAGGATATACCTACTTGTCTGAAAGAAAGGGTGTGAGGAAGCGCGGGCGTCCGAGAACTACATGGCTTGATCGCGTGGATCAAATTCCCGAGGACGGCCGTGCGTTGAGTAAGAGGAACTGACGTGCGTTCATGATAAATTGTATGAATGGAATTTTAGGAAGCGAAGAAAGTGTGTAAGGATAGATCTATTTGGCGTTCCACTCTCTGCCTACCCCACTTGGGACACGGCGTGAGGATATAGGATAGGATAGAATAAAACTAGAGAGACTTGTTAGAATCAATCGCGCCCTTATGTGTTGACTGCATGTTGATTAAATTCAATTTGACGTTCTTTCACAGTATATTATTACTGTGACAATAATAATATTTTTTAGCGAGAATGTGTTGATTGACTGATTTTGTTTTATCATACGAACTGTCTATTGCAATAAGTCATCCATGCCGTTGTTGTATTTATGTTTGCTGGATGATTTATTCAACGCCGTTTAATGGAGCATCCATCTCAAGGGCGCGGGAAACTTTGTTGAAAGAGCGATGTCTCTTGAACGTTGTTTTTGATTGGTATTTACAAAGGGTTAATAAGTATACATATGTGTGTGAAAAATTAATTAATGGGATTTATTTAGAAAGCTACTATTAGTGGCAACTTCAGTATATTTTTATTGTATTTATGGTGGTTAACAATGCCATATGCAATATATTTATTAATAGGTACAATTGCCAATAATTCAAAAGCCATTAAGTATGTCAGACATCTTGTCTAGATCGTCTCGGATTGCTTTATTATTAAGGTAGTTTTCACGTGTACATGGTGTTAAGGTATCTTGTACAATCAATACAAATAGAGAAACAACAATAGTATAATACAATAATGATACATATATTGTTATATTTCACCTCTGAATTGGCAAAAATCCAAAAAGTATCATAGCAAAACAAGCATTTACATGCTTACATACACACAACGTCTAGTTATTTCATAGTAAGAACTATTATGTTGTATCTGAGATGTATTGCTGATTTTTGCAAACATGTGCACTATTTCGTACTTGATAAGTTATTATGTACATTAAATACCTATCAATTTATCGGTATGGTGAAATTTGTTAACAACAGATAAATATTTTTGTTTTCTTGCTTTTTGGATCCAGTGGAGACTGGAGCACCAAGTAAAGAATTGGTCTCCCACTCTTCTCTGTAAGTTTTCGAGTGTCCTGTAAAAGGCAGGTGTTCGAAAAATTACATCTTAAATTCAGCGATGAGGATTGCCACCCATCCTGAAGGTCTTGGTTTTATATTGGCATGGAGAGGACAGCTTGCATGTTGGTTTTATGCAGCTGGTCTGCTGGCTACCCCACTTGTGGGATATTGCGTGATGGTATAGATAGAGATTTTTGGACAGTAAATTGGTTATATATACATTTTCTAGCGATATTTTCAATGCTTTTATTTATAATATCTACTAACAATGCTATTATAAATATAAGAGCATATTTTTCGTATAGGTACTAAACTCTTTTGCACGTAAATGTAAAACAAATGTACCTACGTAAGTTTAAAATTTGACCGATTCATTGAAAACGTTATAACTGTTTCATCAAAGCTCTTCTCTTGGCCTTTTGTTCGAAAAGTAATCTATAATTCTTAATTTTCAATATATCTATACTTTAATCATTATCATAAGTCAATTCTTTATGAAATAAATAACACACATGTTATTGATAATATCCTGTTCTTTATAAACTTCTTACAATCGTTTACAATATTTACAATAACAGCGGAAATAAAATAAGTTCTTTTTCATGACAAAGTCTTTTGTAACAATTCGTGATAAAACTTCGATCGTCCGTTCTTAATAATGACATTATTACTCATAGAATTAATACAAAAGCAGTTGGCATTGATGTGAAGATTAGGGCTCGTTTGATTATATGAAACTATCAATAATATTATCTTAATCATATCATTTGTATGAAGATGATCACAATATCAATCATTTAAATTGCCTAATCGTTTCTGCAAACTCTGTTAGATTATTATGTTTTATATTCCAACGGGTGGTCCGTGACTCTTTGGAATATTATCCAAAAGTGTCAGAACAAAAAAAGAGGAATCAATACACTGCGATGTTATTCAGTAATAAATGTATGTATATGTTTGATTGTGTAACGTGTGAAAATGTTTACTCTTTGACGGTGCCTAATCCCTTACAAAAAGTCATATTCTTACTAATGCATTGTAGGAATAAAAGCGCCGTTCAGTACCAGGTATGAGAGGCATTAAAAATTTAATCTCTCAGATCTATAAAACTTCAACTAAATGAATAACGCTTGAAAATCCATGTTATGTAATAAATGTCCAGAATTTAAAGTGATCGTAAAACATTTATTTTCAGAAAATAATTCTCTGAGATGGGATAATGGCAACAATTTGTTTCTTTGTTGGATTACATTTTATTATATTGAACATTTATCAAAAGTGTTCATAGACAAGACATACTCATTATGTAGAATAGGTAAAATTATATTTCTTCCATATTAAAAAACAAATATTGATTTAAAAAAAACAGCTTAAATTGATTATTGCGAGAATGTTTGTAACAGGATTTCGAGTTTGTTTCAAACGTAGATTCCAATATGCATTCTCAAAAAATAAATCGAAAACGAAATAATTGACAAGAAGCATTACCATGGACTCAATAATTAAACATACCATCGTACATTTTCTAAAATACCTTTATAAAATGTATATTTTGTAGCCATCAGAAGATTATATATAGAAGACTATATTGTTTTATAAGTAGTAGTTATCATCAATAATTTGTTATATATTTTAATTTTGCTGTGATTTTTGTACTGTTTTCTTCTTGTATTAATAGTTAAATTGTATGGAGTGTGGAAAAATGATATGTTTTGATGTAAATTGTATTAGGTAGTTACGTTTTTTACTTTGTTATTAAAAAAGGCAATAGCCGTTTATAGTTTGATAAATAAATAAATTATCCTTAAAATTTGACGCCATACAGGTTATCGACATCATGAAATAAAATGTATGAAATACTAAATATAAATGGAATATTTTGTTTGTTAAGATCTCCTTTATATATTATTTCCTTATACAGTACTTTTTTCTTGACGTAAACGTTTATAAATGAACTATTGTTGTTAATATAATATTATTATAAATATTCATCAAAGCCTAAATCACACAATAAAATTGAGTCAATCCTTATTTCCTCGAAACGCCACGGTGTTAAGGGTATCATCGGAGATCCTTTGATTCATTATAATACTAGAAACGTACTGACAGGACCGTCTTCATAAACATATTAGGTGATTGATTTTTTTTTTCTTCTTCTTAATTTATTAAATATGTTACTCCACCTGTCAGAAGTGCCGTGATGGTATAGATAGAAAGTCTTCTTCACTTACTTACGATCCATAATTATACATAGGCCTTCCCTTTTGATCATCGATATTTTTCTATCTTGGACACATTGCGTCCACGTCAGTCCTGTGGTTCGTCTAATGCCATAAAGGCAATCATAATAATTATTATTATGAGTGGTATAACCAAAAATACTTATATATTTGAATTCACTCTTACCTAATTATGATTGATTCTTGTCAAAACATGCGATCACATAAACATTTGCATTACGAATCATTCCAAAATGTTACGAATCTACATATTTTTTGTTTTGTTAACATATTCTTTTTCAATTCTCTTCCAACAAATTTAACCAAAACATATTTTGATCAATTTGAAGGTGCTACGAAACAACAATAAATGCAGTTTGTTTAATTTTGTATGTTAAATTCTTGCAAATAACCCAATGCTCGTACTTTTTTTTTAAATAAAATATGCGTAACTAAAAAAAATGTAAGCTCAGTCTCATCTTCGAAATTACATAGAAATATTTTGGAAACCCACATAAAACTACGAAAACATAAAATATTAATCATACTAAGACTCATTTTTTTTAAATTTATTTTCTAGGATCAATCACATAACTCTTAAATCGGACCTGTGTCTTTTCCTTAAATTCCATGTTCTGCCGCATTTAAAGGAAAGGAATTTAAATCCTCACCGTACAGAAAAAACGATCACAATAAAATAATACAATAATAGATTTGAAATGACTACATATAGTAAACATACCAACACTATAAAATATAAAATGTGTATGTTATAATATGAATGAAATACTTTGATACTAATGTAGGACAAAATGAAAATTGGTTTATGTAATTTAATAATAAATTATATATGTACATATTACCTTTCTACCAGGCACCGCTCAAATTAAAAATAACAGAGAAAAAAATTGTTCGGTAACTACATACTTTCGTGCTTCCCATTTTTCTAGTTACCATTTGGGTATGCTGTTCTTTGGATATAAGTAGTAATACAAGATTAATATCAACTTTTGGGACTAACCCGATCTGTGTAAATTTTCCATATGCATGTTACTTATTAATTTTCAAGAAACGTGAAATTTGTTACTCTTCATTTTAGTTTTTAATTAGAATAATTAGGAATCCAAAAAATAATTGTATTTTTATATCATGGGTAGGTACCTTTTTAGAATGTAATTTTAAATTATTTGTTATCAATATAAACGGCTTTCGCCTTTACAAACATGCAAAACAAAAGAAAACACAAATTATGCACGTAGATTCAAAAGCAGTGGGTCAATTTTTCTTTGTTTAAGTATATGTTCTTTACTGTACATTGATTATGCGAGTTATAGCAGAAGGGCGATTTCATTCAAGCAATCTAAAATATTTTTCATGGATTATGTTTGTATTTATACCAGTACGTCATTGGAGAATTTACTAGAAGGCAACTCCTACACATAATGCATTTTAAAGATAATATTATATTATAATAATAATATATGTATATAATAGGTATAGTGATGATTATATAGTTTATTACTTCGACATTGTATGTAGTTGGTAGGTACATAAATAATAATATTTAGGTATTACAATATTATAATGGATTTGTATGACATGTGCTCACGTAAACTATTAGCTTTTGAAGGAACATTAATAATATTACACGGTGTCTATGTACTACACGCACATTATGTCCTGTTTCAAATGGTTGTTGAGTGAAATGAATTATGTTATATGGACTACACACTACAGTCAACCTCGGAGAAAGTCACATTTATAATTTATACCTTGTTATCAAATTTGTCATTAAGTTTAAGCCAAAATAATACATAGCTCCAGTTGTTATGAGGCAGAATGGGTGTATTTTATAAAATTAAGTGTGTAAACCTTAAAAAAATAAAAAATTAAAAAAATTCTGAACAGCCCACAATTCGTGTCGTAAAGGCTTAAGTTGGCAGCAAAAAGATGCAAACTAGGCGTATCATAATATAAGTAGATAATAAATAATTTCAATATTTTAAAAATCATTTAACGACGGTATTTTTTAGAGAATCTCCATATTTAAAAGGTTTTGCCACATTTTATTACCAAAATAAAAATTAAATACCTATAATAATTTCATGACAATATGAATTAAATCTTCACAAATCACTCGTTATGGATGAATTGCCAGGAAACTATTAAAAGAATTGAATGCATTTGCAATTGTCAGAAATATGAAACAAAATATTGTATATAATATTATAATGTATGTACATTTTTTAATAAATGTAGCAGTGTATTATAGTGCTACATTTAGCTATACAAAAATGTTTGTTTTAAACCAAGTACATATAGTGCTACATTTTATTTAAAGTTCAATGTTAATTGCAGTTTGACTGTATTTTGTACCTACATACCTTTATGAGTAATTTCATTTTGGTACCAATGCGCTTACACACTATACAAAGTGCAACGTTTGAATTGTTGTTGGTACACTGTATGTAGGTACTCATATCAATGTATTGGCTAATAATAAATATCCGATGTTCCCATAGAAAGTTGACATGTGTAGGAAATAGTAATTCTGGTGTCTGTACATACGTGGATATTATTAATACGAATATTATTATTGTTCTTCCTACTCACATAAGTCGTATAACTCTTATTGTTACCTATTAATTACCATGTGGAAAGTTATCGCTTCCTTATATTTTATTAGCAAGCTCTTAACGATCCTTTCTTTGAAAAGATGGCTTAATTTTATAAAATATTTTTTGCTGTATAAGTAGATTGCGCATAAATTAAACTGACTTACTCATTAATTGTGTCGATGCACACGTAGTAGAATTCCATAATTATGTAATTGAAACAAATGTTTCTTTCTACTATAGGTTATTAATTCCGAGAGAGACGTCAAGACAAGATTGATAATGACCTGATAAGTCGAAAGACGTCTCTCTCGGAATCAATAATCTATAGTAGAAAGAAACATTTGTTTCAATTACATAATGACTTACTCATCTTCGTAATATTATATTGTAGCTCTGAGCATTTAAATAGCTGAAAAACGTGGTAATTTTATTAATTATCAACTCTTATATTAAATTATACCCATCAATATGATATTTTGCAGAACATGTTTATTATCACTTTAATACGGCAAAATCTCTCAATATTGGGTCGAATCCATAAATAATAATAAGTCTAATACTAAAAATAAATATTAATTAATATAAAATTATAGAACTGTTCTATTACACAAACTTTTCTTAAATTTTAAGCTTCCAATAAAATAAAAAGATATTTAATAAAAGATAAGTAAAACAATAAAAAAATATTTGTATTAAATTGTAATTAATATAATTAATAATCAAATAATGGCTCAGTTATACATTTCTTGGGAATATTTTATTTTTATTTAAAACTGCAACACCTCGATCTTTTTGGCTTGATAATACCATAGAATTATATTACTTCGTACTTTAGTACGTATAAATCTATGGATAATACCTACTTACATTTAAATTATTACAACTACCAATAACAAATTGTAAGATAGAAATGATATTACGTATTAGTCTATGTAGGTATAAGATCGTAAAGTAAAATATTATGTTGTGTGTCATCCTCATTGTAGACTATCCACGAAGGATACGCAAAGGGAGTATTAATTTTCGAGTCGATTTTTGCAGAAGGAAGTCCATGAGATCAACCTCGAATCCACTCTTAGATAAAAAAAAATACTCCAGACTAGTGTTCTCGAAACATCCAGGGTTTAAAAGTGGGAAATCCTTTCTGAATCTATGCATGTAGTTTCCAATAATAGTGACTTATATAACATATATTCTATTTGAGAAGTCAATGACACATCATGAGAAAAATACAACACATAATTTAATAATAACAACACATTAAGGAGTAAAATATAAAAGGGACACCGACCATCATAAAGAATCTCAATATAATAATAATAATAAGCTGATTCGATCCCCTTGCGGTAGTTATAATAAAACTATTTGTCAAAAATTTAACACCGCTCCATTCATAAAGTGTGAAACAATAATTATTATTGTTATTGTTGTTATTTGTATGGAATTCCAAGGTGGGTCTTAATCACAAACACCGTATTATTATTAAATACGTCGAGAACAGGAACAATACCTATATTATAAGTTATAAGGCTGTATAACACATAATGTTATTGTTCCTGTTCTAGACGCACAACATTAATAACGATTACAGAGTCGGTACAAACTTTTGCAGGGTTTCGGGAGAATTAATATTGCGGGTCACCATGCTAAGCAATTTTTTGGGCCCTTAAAGTATTTTAATATGAGAATTTCTGAAAATACCCAGCTCCTCATCAGGAAATATTACCAAATCTTTTCTTTAACTCCAAATTTTGATATCTTCAGCCTTTTACGCAAGAATCCCAAAAAGTGCAAGGCACCTGGCGATTACCTGGTTCTCCCACCGTAAGAACTGCTACTGATCGAACAATATTATGGCACAATGTCACCAAGTAACGAATTATACAACGTATGCAGTTTTATATTGTAATAAACAAGTTATTGGAATGTGATAAAACAGTCTTTTAGGCAAATATCTTGTTTATTTTCAAAAGGACGACTACTTTAGGTATGCACTTGATTATCTACATTTTTAAACGACATTTTTTTTGTAATAATACAATTATATAAGTATGAAACATTTTTTCAATAACAATGAGATCGAGGGTGTGCTGAACTATCTTTATTATATTTATTTTATTCATTCTTTACTGTGCATTGATTACAAACAATTACATAAAAGGTAAAGATTCAAATTAAATACGATCAATATACAAAGGGCCAGTTTATCGCAAAGGCGCGATCTCTTCCTACTAACCAAAGATGACGATATATCGAGTGACGAGGTTTTGATAAATTCTCTGAATGTGATAAACACTTAGAAATTTTTTACATGTATGAATAAAATCAAGCCCTTTTTGTCTGCAATAATGAACAAAGTCATGGTGCATTGGTCCTAATCATCCATATAAAACTTGCTTCATATAATAATTAATATTTTTTATAGACATTCAGGGAATTTGGTCTCTATAATTAAAAAATATATATATTATTTACATATAAACGCCCTCTCTTCTAATTTTTTTTACAATCAACAGGATTTCCAGCACAAAGTCTGATTTTCTGAAATAGCTTACAACATTTTTAATCATTCATAATATTATTATTATTATTTTGGTTCCTTTACTTCGCTTGTATGGTATTGCAAAAGCCGCTCATTATATTCGAGCATGCACACTTCCTGCTAGATTTTAATATTAAAGTATGATGTATTTCCAAGATGTTATTATTTTCATATAAAGACGGGTGATATTGACAAACTTATTGTGCGCCCGTGTATTGTTGTCAGTGAGATTCTGTTTACTTCACCAAAGGTAATTTTTTTTTAAATATTTTGTATGAATGGAATGCAGCTAGCGCCGTCATAAACAGGGTTGGCAAAAAATCTGCTCATTAAAAATAAATTTATTTACCTATTCTTCTTCCTAGCACATTATAATAATTATATGTATTACCATGTTTACTATATTACCATGTTTACCATATTACCATTTTTATTTTTTTCTCTCTCATTCTTTTGTTTACATTAATATGTGTATGCTGTAGACACACTTAATTGGGGGGTTGGCCTGGCCGAATCAATGTATTTTTATTTATTTATTTATTTATTCTTCTTGCACATCATCATTACATAACAGTGTTAACAAAATAATATGAAATTTTAAAAACTAGGACGATGTGACGGACGAAAGTGATTTCTTCCATCTAACCATGACACATTGACACAAACCTATAAAAAACAAATTTACTTACAAAAAATATATATATAAAACATTAATACACAACAAAAGAAACAAACAAAATATAAAATAATATTTGACACACACCCAACATGTGGTAGGGATTATGGATCAGAGGAGGGGGGGGGGGGCTAGGGAACGGATACTGAGTTAGAAGATATGTATGTTGTTTTTATTTTTTTGTGTGTATTTTGTCAACTTTCTGTTTGTGTCTCTGATTAATAAATAAATAAATGTCTCCCCAGTGTTAACGATCACCATAGAAAAAAACTTTCTATCCTACTCAACATGAAACAACTACACCCACCATATTCCAGTCCAATCCAGAAGTTTTCGCAGCCATACCGTCTGCCTTCTGCCACTTCTCGTAGACCTTACCTTGCATAATCATGAAATCGTAAAATATTTTATAAAAAATTTCTGATTTTAAAATTGGAATAAAGAAATTCGAGTAGTGTTATGTAAATTTTAAAATGCATCATATTTGTATTAAAACGATATTAAATCATTAGGAATGTCCCAGTGATATTCCTGCACGTTCGTGAATATGAGCGCTCCAAAAAAACACCACCATAATTGTCTGTGACACAGGAATGTGTGTGTATTATAAAGCGATTATATGCACAATCTGTTTACGTCGTTCATTCATAAAAAATGTTTATTGTAATGAATGGTTACACATTATTTCTATAGTACCGACCTACCTACTACGTAGTCTCCGATTCAGTTGAGTGTCGTAAATTTACTATGTATTGTACTATATTCGCAGGTAGATAAACTGAGGTCCAATATTTCAATGTGTCGTTAAGATGGCACTTATCTTGAGCTAGCCCATGGTTTGGTGAAATTAACTTTTACATAATAATAATAATATACTGCTTTGAATAAACTGTGTTTGCTTCTCTCGGCTAGAGGGACATCGAAGGATTTTTGTCAAAAGATTCCACACACGGGGATATTTTGACCGGCCAGCCCTTCGGCGTGGACAAGATTTGTTAAGTGTAGAATTTCGGATAAATGGAAGTCCCCAGACTTCTGCGGTATCCGGGTAGACGGTGAGTCTCCTTCAATGCATGTTATAAACATGCTGATCTTCCTCTGCAAGTCACTTAAAAACACGACGTTGGGGATTGGTTGATATACTTAGTTCAATTGAATACCTATATTGAATGACTTATTCGTGATGGTTCTACTTACTCTTTAGGTATATGATACACGAAAAGAAGAAATGGATATGAGTCATATTCCTTCACGGGAAAGCATAAACAAAAATACACATCGATATTTAAGTATTAAATCATTTACCAAATATAGATATATAAGATTATCCAAATTCGTTATTATTTTTCTTACATCATGTAGACATCGTTCATTTATAAGGATACTTAATTATGAAGGTATGTAGGTAGTGTAGGTACTAAAAGTAGGCGCACTTGGCTACAAGAACACAAAGGACTTGTGAGGTGTTAGGAGCCCGCTGTGAAGGAATTTTATGTGAATTATTCCGACGTGTCAGAATGTAAGGTGCAAGGATTTTATACCACAAGTAGTAATACATTGTTACATACCAAAGTGATGGACCAAAGCACAAAGCGCCCAATTCAATAAGAATAAAAATTATTTATTTAAAAAAGGCGCTACGTCCATTATTTTCAATGACGAACGTCATGGCAATATATGACAAATTATTTTTGTTTTTCAACAATTAAAAATTAGTCTTCGTTGTATATAAACTCAAACTAAACATTCACCTTATCACATTATTTCACGTATGGAAATCTTCCAGCAGAATATTTTTTACAAGGCTAACGTAAAGATTAAAATACTCAAACAAAAATATCAACCCAGTTAACGATAGCCTGAAAAATTTCAATACGTATGCCTTAGAATCGAAACCGGTCATTGTAGTAAAATAAATATATTTGTAGTATGATGTAGAGCACAAAATTATATTTTGACTGATTTCCATACTAATATTGATTTTCCCTGCTGTTTTTTAATATTGTTACCCGTCCGATGCAGGAGAGTCGTCATTTGATGCATCCATGGTTATTTTGCTTTTTTATTAAATGAATAGGTAGAAGTGCATGTAGATATATGATTAATTGTTTTTTGGAATTTGTTATTAATCTTAATTTTTATGTATTATATGAGCTGTATAGAGGATTTTTAACTGATGTTGTGCAGGAGAAATGAGGTAATTAAGCAGATGAATTATTGTGATGTTTTTATTTTTGTAGTTTGTTGATATGTACTTTGAATGACAAATTTGTATTTTATTTTCTTTTTTGTGTAATGTATAATTTTATGTGAAAAGCATTAACCGTTTATATGATTACATTAATAAATAAATAAATTTCATAGAATTTGTCTTTATTGAAAAATGCAATTTAATAGATCTCAACACGCAGAGTATATCTGTAAACTTTGTTTAAAAAAATATGATTTTTGGATTTGCTCACTTTCGATACAAAACCACTCAAATAATGTATATTGACTATTGAGTACATATTCATGTTTTCTTTTTAATTAATAAGTAGGTATATATACACCCAATGTGTGCAATAGACTATTTTATTATTCAACATTTTTAAAAAAATATTTATGGAGTTTGGAGTTTTACAATGTAATCCTTGAACTCAGGTACCATATTGTACATTGAACAGGTATAACAAAACACTGTAATTTATTGGTGTATTAAATAAGGTTAGGATTAACAAATTATTAGAATTCTTCCCGAAGGTTTCTGGCGCTAAACAAATTAGATTCGGTGATAAATGTATTTAAACACTTTTGTGTACCTACACAACTACGATGTTTTTCATATTATAGATTTTTTGTTAATATTCAAATTTCCTGCCTATTACAATTTCATTATTAAAATGTTTCAAGCATTAAATTGATTTTAATTTAACCCGTGAATTTAATAATATTATTATCATAACACCAAAACCATTGAAGCATCTGTTAATATTAATTTAATACAATTTGATTTGAGAAAACTAGAACCTTGGATGTAAGTTTATCACATTGAAAAGCTTACAAAAAGGGAGATCTAATACATATTTACCGGGGATTTCAAGAAGCCATGATGTTGTGAATAACTCAATAAATCTAACAGATTGAAGTGAGATCACGTTTTTACACAATGCAAATAACTTCTAGACACCCTATTTTTTAGGCTACCAATATGACGTTCTTGAGCTTCTAATTCGAATCATAAAATAGACGCTTAGGTACTAGATAAGATCATCATCATTATTCGCCCTTTAACGCTCCTCCCAATAACACAGGGCAGAAACCAGTATACGCATTAGTAATAACCTTCTAGAATATTATATCTCCATTTATTACAGAGGTTTGTCTGAAATAAGGGGTATGAGGAAGCGCGGACGTCCGAAAACCATGTGGCTTGATCCCATTGATCAAATTCTCAAAGAGGACCGTGAGTAAGAGGTACCGACGTGCGTGCATGAGAAATTGTATGAATCTAGAAGAAGCGAAAAAAGTATGTAAGGATAGATCTATATGACGTTCTGTTCTCTCTGCCTACCCCACCTGGGACAAGGCATGAGGGTATAGCATAATTATTATACCTCTAAGTTTATTTTAGAAGGCTAATTGTTGTGTGTGATTTGAGGATAATCTGTACATTTGTATCGATCATCATCATCATCATCATCGCCCTCAACGCTCCTCTCGGGAGCATAGGGCAGAAACCAGCCTCCTCCATTCAGAGCGTCTCTGTGCCAATTGCGTCACCTCTTCCCACGACATTCCTTGCGCTATGATATCGTTGTCATAGGAACGGTGTATTGTGAAAGAGGGACGCCCGGGCCTACGGAAACCCTGCGGACGGAAGAACAGTGCTCTTTTTGGCCAACTATCATTGGGCATTCTCAAAACATGTCCCAGCCAGGACCATCGTCTCTCTTGTATTACGGAGATTACAGGTCTCTGCTGGGTGCGCCGGCGCACAGCATCAATAGCTCTCATTTATTTTCGATAGCTCTCATTTATTTTCTGAGATGGATTATCGTTTGCCACTAGATAGAAGTTCGTATCTGACTCATGCAGTTTTGAAAAACCCTCTCACCGCATTATTCAGTAACTATATTTTTAAAGATTGTTTTCATATTCGTATTTGATTATGCATGTCAATCGAATGGGGTCATACGAATAAACAGAATAATATGTATTAGATTAAAAAATTGCATACTTTATTGTGATGGTGTAATTTTACTGAATATAATATGTGTATTATTTGTAGTGCTCTTTTGGTTTAAAAAAATAATTCCCCAAGTGTTCAATACCCATGTCTTACTGGGACGAATAGAAAGATAGTTACATCGACATAATTTACTTTCATCAGTATGGCATACAATGTAGTATAAAAGGTGTAGGAACAGCAATACAATAGCTACGTAGGTAACAGTACTTAATATGACTTGAGTAAGTTCCTATTAGAAGGTAGTAATATGATGTATTTATTGCTTTCCAACAAGATAATTTAAGTATTGTCCTATTGAGTTGTAAATGGATTAAGTAGATATACCTTCATAATTATATCCTATTGGCTGTTGCTTAACTCGGCATGACATAGAGGGCGGGAACTATGATTGCAATTCATAATATCGTTATTTGTATATTACTAAGTAAATAATAATATAATATACAGACATTTATTATATAAATTCTATCAATAATATTAATAATAAATTGCATTATTATACAAATGGATTGTAACTATCTGCTTATTACATTTATTAAATTAACAGTTAAGCTTGCAAGTGTCATACGCTCATTAAATATTTGAGTATCTGCTGTTGTCTTGTAAATATATTTTTAGATCAGTAAAAAAACTCCTGTCTTTGGAGTCATAAATGGATAGAGATCTCTGAATAAAGTACCTAACCGAAATGGATCAATGACCCAACTGGGGGTTCTAAAAAACTATTAACACCTTAACAACCCTTACGTAATATATGTTTCTAACAATTTATAGATATTTCGTCCATTTCCAAACGCTGTTATCAATTTTCTAGAGGCCGTTATTTTGATAAACGTCATTGACATTTTGTGTTGCAACAAACATGTTAATACTATACTATACCCTCACGCCGTGTTTCAAGTGGGATAGGCCGAGTGAACAGAACGCCATATAGATCTATCCTTACATACATCTTTCGCTTCTTCCACATTCATACAAATTCTTATGTACGCACATCGGTTCCTCTTACTCAACACACGACCGTCTTTGAGAATTTGACCCACGTGATCAAGCCACCCGGTTCTCTTGGTCATTCTTTCCTCTTTCATTCGTCCGACATGTCCAAACCATCGTAAATTATTGACTCGCATTCTGTTCACAACACTCTTCTCGCATCCACTCATTCTTCTAATATCCTCATTTTTCACTCTATCACGCAACGTTTTACCAACTATTCTTCTCAGCAATTGCATCTCCATTGCATTTATTTCACTTTCGTCAATTTGGTTTAATATTAAAGATATTATATACCTATACATATATAATACGATATTATTCCTCATAAAAAAATCCTTCAGTGGTCATACACATCAAAGTATCCCAACAATAGACAAAATTGAACAGAATAAATAGAAAATAGGAAAAAAAGAGTAAAGTTTTTGCAATACATTACGATGACTGTTTGTCTTAAACGAAGCTGGGTATAAAGCTAGTAAGTAATAGATTGGAGTATTAAGTATATTATATTGTAGTTAATAAGAATAGAGTGTAATTATTGCTTATTACAAGGATCTAAACAAACATTTGTTATCTTATTGTCATTATTATTATTGAAATTAAGTATCTGTACACCTGCTTAGGTAATTAGATTCATTGGGCATACAACCAATGCAACGAAATAATCAATCTACTACATTATGCGTTTGATATAAAATAAATTTAAATTTTTAATATCAAGACTTCTTAAGAGGTAAGAAGCATCAAAATACGGTCACATTATCATTTATATCATATTCCTATATTCCAAATTGGATCGAAACCTATTTCTCATCACATCCTTCGGAGAACTATATCTATTTCTGCTTCAAGGACCTATACGATCACTCTAAAATAAGTCTTTTAACACATATGTACATTTGACACTTGTCTTTGGCAATTTCTTTTGGCACTGCCCAGAGGCTTTTTACCTTCTCTCACAGCCTCCAACGATCTTGTAATATTTTTTTTCTGCCATGCGACGTATGAGACCTATATAGTCATCGTAGCTACAACTTAACTGTTTCCATTTTCTTTTTTTACACGAGCTTGCAAAGTTCAATACAGAAACTTTATAGGCAAAGTAAGCATAAGCTTGTAATTCGATTTTTGATGCAGATACCTTACCGAATGATTCAAATAATAATAATAATAATGGTTTATTTATGAACACATCCTAGGAAGTCTTCACTTTTTTCTAAGATGCGTTTTATTCCAGGTAATTTCAATACAGCAATGACTAACTAACTGGAAATCTGTTAATAACTATTGTATCAGTATGTAAGCGCCATATAGGCGGCTCACAAATAGATTGAATGGCATTCGGATGCCTATTCCGGTGTATTAAAATAGACGATTGTAACAAATTTCTAAATATGTAACAGCGAATAACATAGTTTGGTAATTTAAAGTATGCGAATTATATTCAAGATCATTTTGTCCTTAGTGTGACTTTAAAACAGAATGATGTGTCTATTCTATTTAGTATTGAACACATTCACGATGACAATCACCAACACAGCAATAGAGTATATTGTGTTAGGTTAGGTTAGGTTAGGTTATTTATTTTTTAGGTTAAGTTTTTTTTTTATATTCGAACATTCTTGAAACAATATTTTAGGGTAATACCAAAAATATACTAGGTAGGTATTCAAAGAAAAAATCGGCCATGCAGCCAATCAAATTCTGCATCCAGTTTTAAACTGCGTTAGTTGTAAGACAATACATTGCTATTGCTTGAAGGTCATCGATGTTAGAACACAAAAATTCCAATTAAATGTTCCGCGTTGCAAGTATAGTATGTCTATGGGTAATACTTTTACTTACTTACTGCTAGCCTTCTTCTCTCAACTGCGGGATATAGGCTTTTCCATTATTTTCGATCTCGAGCAACACTTTTGGATAATATTGAATATTAACTAGCATGAGCAATTTTTGTGCAATTTATGTATAGATAAGCCTGTAGGGAAAAACATTTTAAAAACCTGGTGATTCTGTGATTTAAAAAAGAAAATCTGTACCTGAGAGCCATAAAGACTCATTTTTGACAAAAATGCCAAAGTTACGAAAAAAGCGGAAATAACACAACAGTCGTGAGTTTTAAGCACAGAAATGCTTAGGGTCTATACTATAGGATCCATGTAATAAGCTGTATATACTATATACAGCTCATTACTAGTAAAATGTTGAGATTTTTTCGATTAAAAAATTGATTTTGAAAATCGCATTTTAGTACTTAAGACTAAATGGCTCTCAGCTACAGAAATAATCATGACTGTATCATACTTATTGACGTAATATATCACATCTTATTTACCCAATAAATTTTGTACAAATGAGGCTGCCAGCGAAATCATTGTAAATCAAGCATGATTTCTGGGTCATATGATTATTAAAATTAAGTTCGAAGTTTGAATAACCGAATTTTCGGTAGTTGGTTTACGTTTTATTTAACAACAATAATGCAATCGGTAGTGTATAAATAAATAAATAAAAAAACTCTTTACGTGGGATCCGAAACCGTTGAGAAATATTTACTTTCTCACAAATAAATAAAATTAAACATGTTTCATCGATACAAATTGATATGGCGTCTATTCTGTAATACAACATTATGACGTTTTAAACACTTCCATGTACTTTATTTTTTACCACTGTTGTATGCAACAATGTAAATGAGAGTGCTGTTAATTTTCAAACAATTTCTTATGTTGTCTGTGGAAAAAAAAATCTAAATTTATTTTACATCAATATGTTGTATATATGAGTGCATTTTTGTGCTATTTTCCATTATGTTAACTCTCCTTTACATGAGACTTGTCTTTATAAAGGGGATATGTTTCGTTAATAGTTTTAATTAAATAGTCTCTATATATTGTTGTATCTGTATTGATTGTTATGTTATTCAATAAATTATTATTATTATATATATGAATTGTCAATATCATTAGATCTGGAATTTCAAAGAATATGGTTGCATATAAATAATAATATTATGTCCTTGTAGTTATTGAGTGGACAGTGGTTATTAAGTCTCAAGTGATTCCGTAATTTCGCATTTGTTTCAGTTAATGCAAAAGAAATCATTTTTTTCTTTATTTTTGAAACTCTCTTTTACTTTATGTCAGTAGAAAAATTATCGAACATTTTAACCTGGTGTTTAAATTTATTGTAAAGAATGCACTGGAATAATGTACGTTAAAATAATTATTAATTATATTATATTTACGACGTTTGCCAAAACCGGTATGATTAAAAAAATAACACCGTTGCCGGTCTGTCTATTTAAGCGCCAGTTGCATTTGTGTAGGTGTATCATACATGTACATAAATTTAATGTCGAGATCATCTTGCATACATATCTGTAGGTATGTCAATGTCGGATCGAAACTACAATATGTCGATTTTTCACCAAAGTGACGATTATTATAATCCTCGTTATTCTCCTTATGATTGCATATTCACCTATCTTAAAAAGGCGTTATATTTGATAAATAATAAAATATTTTTGTGAAAGCAATACAACTCCATTTGAATTTCATATTGTTTAAGTATGTAGGTAGGTACATATGTCAATGTCGGATCAAAACCACATGATTTTCACCAAAGTGACTTAAGAATGTATTCTTATTATCCCCCTTATTCACTTTTTGATGGTATATTCACCTATCTTTATGTAAAAGATGTTATTTTCTGTGAAATTAATAGATTAAGTAGAATAGAATGCTAAGAATATCCTGGACCGATATGATAACAAACATTGATATTTTACGTAGAGCCAATTCAAATAGAGAATTGTTCACCACTGTAGAGCTCCGTAAAATATCATATTTTGGCCATGTAATGAGAGGTAACAAATATACTATACTCCAGCTCGTCATGAAGGGGAAGATCGAAGAAGAAGGGCCGTAGAGGGGTCGGCAGAAGACAGCTCTCTTGGCTTCGAAACATTCGAGAGTGGACCGGTGTCAGAACCGTGGAATTGTTTCGCGCCGCCCAGGACAGGGAAGCTTTCTCTCAAATGGTCGTCAACGTCGGGGGGACCGGGCAAGACACGTGAAGAAGAAGAATAGATAAAGAAATATGTCAATTTTTGTTAAAGCAAAACAGCCCCATTTGAACTTTACATCGTTTAAGTTTATAAAAAACTAGCGGTCCGCACCGGCTTCGCACGGGTAGATAGGTATTAAAAAAAAATTGTTTTAGTAAAGATTCCTATTTTTTTTAAATATAATATAGCCTATGTCACCCGGGGATAGTGTAGCTTCCCAACAGTAAAAGATTTTTTCAAATCGGTTCAGTAGTTTCGGAGCATATTCAGAGCAAACAATCAAATATTTCCTCTTTATATATTAGTATAGATAACAGCATTGTATTGTAACAAAGACACAATATGATCATTTTTGACAGTAATTTCATATTATGATTAATCAATGTTATTTTGTTGAAAACTTCACACGGACATACTGAAAAATTGTCTCCTGACAGAGTTTTATCGTAGCTTCGCTCCAACATAATTATAGAACAATATAGATTATTTATATACCCGTGTATGCATTATTTTGATTGCAAAACTTATACATTACACACATGCACGGTATGAAATGATTTGCTACTTAGTAAAAACGAATACTTATAAGATTTAAGTTAGGTATACTATCACGATGTAAGATATGTTTTACTCAGCAATATCCATCGGTTATTATACTACGGATTTAATTTAATTATAGGTACCTACAACAAATGACTTCATCCTACTATCAACCTACAATGAAATATAGTTTTGAAAAAAGTACACGTTTAGTAAAAGGGCATTACGTAAAAAAATGCATAAATATACACCTCAGATTAGGACTTTTTTGCATTTGAGATTTTTTTGCATCAATACTATAGTGGAGAAATATCATATTTTTAGGAATGTATTCACACTATTTCAGCGAAACTATTTTTTTCAATCATCTGACCATTGTTTATTTAACCGTAACCATTGAGTTAACTGTCAAGAACCTGGCAAAAAATTGGTCTCCAATTCTTTTCCGTAGCTTTGCCAGTGTCCTGTAAAGGGCAGGTGTTCGAAAAAATAAAGACCTTATACATCTTAAATTCAGCGATGATGTGTGCCACCCATCACTAATGTCTTATTTTTTTGGCACAGAGAGGACAGCTGGTCTGCTGGCTACCCCATTTGTGAGATATGCCATAACGAGTTCGTCGGTAGCCTGGAGGTAGATTCTCGGCCTTGTTAACAAGGGGTCCGTGGTTCGATACCAGGTGCTGGCAAACTCCCCTTTCACGACACAAGCTTTTAGTAGCTTACTATGAAAGGTGTATAAGGTTGTACCTATTTGGATTTATAACAACCAGATTTATCTTTTTTTTTAATTTTAGTTTACCTTTCGTCACATTGTCTATTATATTTTTTTTATATATAAAAAAGGTGCTTACCTACTATTTTGTGGTACAAAAATATTCAAAATAAATTCCAACTTTCAAAATAAGCATTGATTTCCTTGTTGCTTTTCTGGTAAATGTATATAAACAATGCATAAATACAAACATACATACAAACTCAAATATTTATAAGAAGTTGCAGATAAATCTTTTGCATATAAACCAGACGTTAATTTTATTTGGATTTATGTTCTTGCAACATGTCAAGGAAGCCGAATATTCATTTTAGTAAGATATAAAAAATATTTAATTGAGCAATCTTATATTTTATACTATAAAATTAAATTTATGTTCAATATTAATATTCTCATAGACGTCAAAGCAATCAAACAATTCATATCATATTTTTATTTTCTTTCTTTTTTTGTAAACGTCTTTAAAGGAAACCGAAATCCATAATAATCCTAAAATCAGGTTTATGTCTAATGCAACACTATCATGTTTTGGACAAATGTAATAATTTTTGGACAATATCTATTAATTAAAACAACGAAACATATTATTATTGACTAATTAATGAATTGCCTTTTTCGTTATATGCGTGGGAGATATACATTTAATCAAAGTAATTTCTACTTTTTGTTAACGACCTCTCGTGTATTTTTTGTTTGTTGATAATCTTTAATTAATTTTCTACAAATTTTACGACACTTTGTGTACCTACATACCTGTAATAATATTTATATTTATTTTATTTATAATTATGTTTGCTGTGGGAAGTCAAATAAATGAGTAAGTAAAAGTTCGTAAAATTACTGTATTTTTTTATATATATTAAGTCTATTATTTACTATTCACTTTATCGCTCCAAAGAGGATGTATTTATCTCAAAAAAGGGGTGTGAGGAAGCGCGGACGTCCAAAAACCACGTGGCTTGATCACATGGATCAAACTTTAAAGGATGGCCGCGTGCTGAGAAAGAGATATCGGCGAGCATGTATGAGAAACTGGATGTATGTCGAGGAAGCGAAAGAAATTTGTCAGGATATATTTATATGGCGTTTCGTTCTCTCTGCCTACCCCACCTGGGACACGGCGTGAGGGTATGGATAGACGAATAGAGTTATCGCTAGATTACGATACCCATTTTAAATATTCTTAATAACTAACCCATTTATCGATGATAATACATTTTATTATATCTTAGATGTTTTTCACTACTTTATGCAACGTTTCTTGATTACAAGTAGGTAACTTGAAAATAAGAGAATGTTTACAATGTTGCTTGAGAATGCTTGGGTTATGAGGGTAGAGTAGGTTGACAATGGGACGAACCCAACCCAAGATCTCTCAGTTATTCATTATCGACAATTCAATAAATTTGAGTCTTGTATTCATTATTCACATGAAAAACTAATGTTTTAAAATAAAAAATAGAATTTAAATAAGAAATTGAAATGTTTGTATTGTTTCGCTAAACATTTTTATAAAGGTACATTATGTATTACAAACCAATATACAAATACAAACCAATCTCAGATTTCTTTCAAAGTGCAGTACGCCATATTTCAATGACTTTTTTTCTTTCCAAACTTTAATAAATATTCAGAGTTGAAAACAACAGAAAGGCACTGTATTATTTTTATTCCCATTACAAATAAGGCCCTATATACATTTTATAAGAATACTTAGCATAATTGAAAATATGTTTTAAGGACATGAAGTTCTTTTACTTCATATGTCGGGACATTCGATTCAATAAAATACATATTTTACAATCACGTAATAATCCACGTGATTGGATTAAGATAATATTACTTTTTCAAGTCGTTATCTTTATATATTTCTATAATAAAACTTTTTTTACATAGATATCACAAATTAACTTATATAAATCTATCTTTATATACCATCATGACACATCCTACATTGTAGGTAGCCAGCAGATCAGTTGCATATAATAAACATGCAAGCTTTCTTCTCCGTGCTAACAAAAAATATGACATTAAGAAAGAGTGGCAAACCTTATCGCTGAATTTAAGATGTAAAATTTATTTATTTTTAAAAACATCTTTCTTTAACAGGACACTCAAAAACTTACAGAAAAAAGTGGGATACGAATTCTTTACTGGGTGCTCCACGGCTTGGGTATATAAATTCAAATTTTATGTTTCTTATAACAGATATAATTTATCACAAGGAGTAAAAATGCTAGTAGTGTACGGTTAAATAAATATATTTTTACATATTTTCACAAAATTCTTTACATAATTGCAATCCATATTTTTATGTTTTATTCGTAAAATGTCGATAATAAGACACGTACTACTACTACTACTACTATACCATCACGGCATATCCCACAAGTGGGGTAGCCAGCAGATCAGCTGCATGTAAGAAACATGCAAACTGTCCTCTTCGTGCCAATATAAAATCAAGACATTCAGGATGGGTGGCAAACCTCACCGCTGAATTTAAGATGTATAATGTCTTAATTTTTTCGAACACCTGCCTTTTACAGGACACTCGAAAACTTACGCAGAAGAGTGGGAGAACGTACCATCTTCAATTCAGCGTTGAGGTATGCCATCCATCCTAAGTATTTTTGTTGGCATGGAGAGACTACCTGCATGTATAATACACTCTTTTGATAATTTCTGTGAAAGTATAAAGATGTTTATTATGAGACTGTGAAACTATAAGACATTAGATATTAATAAAAAAAAATGCTGATGTTTTGCTGAAATGATTTAGCTTTTAAGCTTTGGGGAATAATCTATACCCATAAGAAAACTTTAATCATTAATTTCATTAGTTAATTCTCTTTCATATTACCCACATAATAATTTACTAGATAATGTAGGTACACTAAGTCAGCAACACATGATCAATATCGGAATACAATATACCTACAACACTTTAGTAACATCCACACATTTTTGTTTTAAGTAAAATCATTATTACCTACACACAGTAAATTAATCTTCATATTAATGCGATACTATGACATCGTGTTAGCAGAAGGTAATTTAGTGAGATAAGTCTACCAAACCGGAATAATAATAGTAATAATAATAATAATATAGGTTTGTATTGACAGGTTCCATGAGAACAAATATGGGTATTGAAAGAAATCTCCGTGCAAAGGTGTTACGTTAGTTGGTTAGCACGTCCGCGATGTGGGCTTCCACATTGTGGGCACGTGGGCTTACTCTCGACACCCACCTTCCATTCATACTTCTCCCCCCACATCCTCTACTCATCATCCGTCTCTCGATACTCTTAATCCCACCACTACACACTATACCATCATCTTACCGCCATTCATACAATAACAGGTTGACCGCGCGAACTACTAACCCGTCAGTAATCGGTAATGTCACTCATATACCCCAAAAGGTAATTAGTAGGTGCTTTACTTCAACACGCTATAATTCCATTACACGCACTACATAATGTCCAAGTTTAAGTCCTATGTAGCATCATCGTGGGTAGATAATAGAGTTACCGAACCTTTAAATAATATGGTTACAAATTTAATTATATTTCTATCATTAAGTATAGTGTATTAATAATCATTACAATAATAATAATAATAATAATAATAATAAACACTTTATTGTCAAATATACAAATATTTGACAAAAGGCGTACATATTGCCTTGAGGCAATGTCTTCCAGTAAACCTACTACAATGTTTGAGAACTGTTTTAGTATAAAGTGAGTTTAGATCAAAAGATAAACAGAAAATGAAATATATAATATGAAACAAGTCACGTTATGAGTAAACGGCGCTTTACAAATTGTCCATATATATTATTATATAAATAAGTAAATAAAAAAAATAAGTAATGGTTAAAAATACATTTAATATATTCGTGCACTTGTAAGTTTTATATTTAATATTTTCAATTCAGCTGCGATAATGTACAATTATTATTGCCGACTTTGAATGTCTGTGTTTAATTGGCAAAGATGTTGAACTGTATGTGTATTACATACAGTATTTTGTTCTAATAAGTTTCTCCATTTCTGGGAAATTCCATGTAGACACATTTTAAAACCTGTTCGATTATACCCCATCCTTTAATTGTTTACAACTTTTTAAACAAGTGAATTGAGAGTTAGTAACAACCGCCAACCTTTTATTCATTCATTTGATACGAGGAACATCTTATGCCAGACCCGTTTCTTGCATTATGCAATACAAACATTGCATGGAAGAAATGGAGATGGTTAAACAGTTTTCAATTCAGTGGCGTGCCTACCGTATGAGCACACACGCAAAGCATATCCCAAGAAAAAAAACTATAGTATAAGAGACGAAAATTACCTTTCTTAATGCATTCGGTATCCTGGCCCAATAGATTCAACAGCGAATTTCTCAGCCATTTGGCAGCATTAGTGGTCACCTCCTGTAGATCCTTAAATTAAAAATTACTTTAAGCAATATTTTTGTACCTTGTATTTGAATCCTTCTTCCAATGACCTATGTCCTTTGTTAATGCTTCCTGGATCTTTGTATAGTGTAAACCATGTCTTCCTGCACACATTTTTATACCTGCTGGTATTCACAACACAAGTAGGTATCAAAATTTGTTAAATATTTCTAGTAAAAAAAAATCCTTTATCTGTTTCTACACCATAACAAAGTCTTTACCAAGTTAAATTTAGAAAGCGAAGTCTTTCAGAATAAAAAATAATCCTTGGAATATTGATTTCTTAGTTATATCCTCAGAGAGGACCTGTGTAAAGTAGTGCTATCATTATTAATATAGGGTACAGAAAACCCGTAGGGGGCGTCCGCTACATCATAAAGTGATATTCAGACGTTGCGATATGTAACGAAAATCTATCGGAGAAATTAATGAAATCTTCTAAGGTTTCATTTAATAAACAATAGCGTTCGTTTACCATCACCTTCAGTCCTTTTGATTTCATTACTGATGATTGAATAAACATTTTTTTAAATAGTATCGCCCACCACATTTTCGTGCCATACCTTGAGATACTTATCTCCTTAACAAGACACACTTTCACGAAAAGGTTTTAATGTTGCATTGAAGCGAGAAAAGCTGCGCCGATGGAGCACTCCAGGTTTAGCGGCCACAGATAAAAAAAAATGGTGCAAAAAGGTAAAGGAAGAAATAGGAATATGCCTCTATGCAGTATCGCTAGATACTTGAAGAGGATATTAGATTACCAAAGGCTAAATAAACTAATATGGCTTTGTTTATAAAACTGCAATTTATAAATAATATTGTAAACATAGGTCATGTAATAAACGGGATACAAAAATCATGGTCAGTTATATTATAACAATAGAGTCAGAGGTGTACCATTATACTCGTAAAAACATAATATACGCATTAAATAAATAAATAAATAAATAAAATACACTTTCCTATACACAGATGTCAGTATAGCCGGCGGACTTATCACTTACGTAATTTCTTCCAGACAACCAGTGCTGTCTCAATTTTGCTGAGACAGTTCTTTTCCAAACCCTGGTTGCGAAAATTCCTTAAGAAAATCCGCGACCCAGCAGAGAATCGAACCCAGGACCTCGATAATGCAAGTCGACTGCGATAGCCGTTGCACCACGTGGCCGGTTTATTCTTTAATAAAATTAGACACAGTCATGGTGTGATGGCGATTAAATAATTCTCCGATTTATATCTCATTATCTGAATGGCGCTTTAACATCTTTCGTTCATATATTATTATATCAAGTTTAATACATTATTGTAATATCATTATTATTATTGCTATTTATAATAATTTATTGTGTAGTAAAACATATTCAATGTATTACTCATAAGCTGCTCGTGAAAACAAAACAAAACAAAAACAAACACATCCTCAATACTCGTGTGTGTGTACTATGTATGTAGTTCCCTTCCCTCCATTCATTCAAACAGAATTATTATTATACAAGCAGAGTAAAAGGTACCTAACTAAAGTCTATTATTTATTTAACATATTTATTGTTAGCAACATCAAACGTTGCGTTATAGAGTGAGGAATGAGGATATTAGAAGAATGAGTGGATGCAAGAGGAGTGTTGTGGATAGAATGCGCGTAAATAAATTGAGAGGGTTTGGTCATGTGGAACGAATGGAAGAGGAAAGGATGACAAAGAGGATATACGTGTCTGAAAGGAGGGGTGTGAGGAAGCGCGGGCGTCCGAGAACTACATGGCTTGATCATGTAGATCAAATTCTCAAGGACGGCCGTGTTTTGAGTATTTTTTTTTTTTTTTTTTCATTTTATTTTCTCACAATCATACGCCAACAGGCACAACATACAGATTGAAAAACAGAAACAATGAAAAGAAAAATAAAATAAAATTTGTCAATGCTGTGCCCTATTACAGTAAGAGAAATAACGTGTGTGCATGAGAAATTGTATGACTGTAGCAGAAGCGATAGAAGTATGCAAGGACAGATCTAATTGGCGTTCCGTTCTCTCTACCTACCCCACTTGGGATATGGCGTGAGGGAATATATAGATAGATAGAACATATTTATTAAAATAATAGAACAATTTCATCAATTGAACTTAAAGTTAGCTAAGTAGGTAATTAATAGAATGATGGCATGCAGTATTACAAAATTGTGCTACTGGGTTATTCCGTGTCAAATCATCACACTGATTCAGACTTGATGTCTCAGATTTTCATGATTTTTTTTATGCAGCAATATATCATAGACTTATGAAAAAATACCAAATTTCAATTATGTAGCACAATTATTTTTAAAGTTATTAATTTTTAAAAATCACATTTTTTATGAAAAAATCTCATGTCTTGGCACCTTTGGATGCCTATAGACTGGCAACCAGTGATGATATAAACCTGGGAGAGGTCTCGTTTTAAAGCTGTTTAATGGGACTTTAATCTGATGTGCCACAAGATAGGGGTCACGGTTTGAAAAAAAGAAAAAAAAATTTAAAAATTAAATTTTTCAAAAAATGGCAATTTTAAAATTTAAAAAAAATCTCAAAAATAGTTTGTAACCGTGACCCCTATCCTGTTGTACATTAGATTAAAGCCCCATTCAACAGATTTAAAACGAGACCTCTCCCAGGTTTATATCATCACTGGTTGCCAGTCTATCCAATACTGGATGCCAGATAGGCATCCAAAGGTGCCAAGACATGAGATTTTTCATAAAAATTGTGATTTTTAAAAATTAATAACTTCAAAAATAATTGTGCAACATAACTGAAATTTGCTATTTTTTCATAAATCTATGATATATTGCTGCATAAAAAAATCATGAAAATCTGAGATATCAAGTCTGAAAATCTCTCAAAATTGTGTTGAATTGACACGGAATGACCCTACTACGTCTATAACAGTGCAATGAATAAATTTCATTTGGCTGTCACATAGGTACATATCTTTGTAGACCACTTCTTTAGACCGTTTCTAACTGTTAAGTTCTCTGGTAAATAAGTGTGTTTTCATTTCAACTGTGTTCGCATTGTTTTACAATTCAATGTATTCTTCATAACAAGTTATCATCATCATCTTCTTCCCCTTGTCCTAGTTGGGTCGGGGGCTAATTGCGCTTAGGTACCTACCTCCTCCAGAGATCCCTGTCCACTGCTGCTTCCAGGATCTCTGTCCACTCAAATAGCAAGCTATTGTAAATATATTTAATAATCGCACGTAAGCAAACTTTTAAATACCTGTATGCACATGGTTTCTGATTTCCTAGACGGTCTCCTTTTTTTCATAATTTCTATGAAAGCAATATCAGAACGTGATTAAATTTAATTTGGGAAAAGAGGGGCTTATTAGCACAGTGTCGCTTTAAACATTGGGGACTCGTTTATACTTAATGAGGGAAGGAAGTTATTTGGAAATCCTTTTTAAGAAATGAGATGGAATTCATTTAGAAATCCTTTTTATTTAATTGATTGCATAACATTAAACTAAAATTTTCATTTTTAGATTTTGAATGAATAGAATAGAATAGAATAGAAATTCTTTTATTGCGCATAAATACAAAATATCAACAAACATTTTTTCTTAACATGGTTACAATTAAGTTGCAGCAGCCTCACTAGGTTAACCTGTATCGAGGCGTGCTGCGAATAAAAATAATAAACAATATACAATCAACAAACTATCATTAAATTCTTCATTTTCTTTAGAGTAATGACATTAAGTGCTTTTAAGACAATTGTTCAAGAAAGCTGCCCCCCCTCCCCCGCCTAGGAGAGGAGATTCTGGGTACACCGTAAATAAAAGTGGTTTAATCTTATTGAAACATTTCTACTTCACTTGTGTCTGGTACTTTTAGATTTCATTTTTAGATGTTTATCAAAATTACTATCATTCTTCTCCTCTTATCTCTTCTCATAATAACATAGTTTTGTATTACCTTTACTCAATGTTATTTCAAAATAACATCTATTAAGATGAAAATTAAAAACGTCTTTGTGGAGACCAAGTATTTAAAATGTGCTTTACCAAAAATTAACTGGTAAATCCACACATAAATATTTGAGTCCGTTCGTATGTATGTATGTATGTATGTACGTATGTCCTTAATGGACTCGGAAATTAGGAAAGACCGAAGTAAATTAATATACTCTATACGAGGTCTCATCTTCTGGGCAGGTTTAAGGCTAAAAACATTTAAAATATCTTACATATTGATAAAGATATTTTAATTTTAATGCGACTATGTCACAAAATTAGCCACAAAATGTATGAAGAATATTATGCAAGGTTTAGTAAAGAGCAATATTCACAGTCAAACATTTTTCATTGTATTGAATTAATTTCAAAATGGATGTAACAATAAACACAACAATTCTGAAACTAAATAATTAGGGTTTATTTTCGTAATAAAATATTGTGTTTGCTAATGAGAAAAGCTCTTGAATTACGTGAATAAAAATTGCATATTTTTGACATATTGGGCTATTTTCATAATGGAAGACATTATGAAACCATAGAAAACTATACTGTAGAATAATAATAGTTTTACCTATAAAATCCATAAATAATGTTAAATGATTTTTCAATGAGTGGGAACCTATTTATTTTCACCTAATATTTTTTACATGCATTATGAAATATTTGATAGTTAAATATTCTTGAATATTGAAGGATGCAGATAATCCATTTTTTAAGGATTTTTTGGGAATATAGAGTACATAGGTGACAATTTATTCTTGACTTTTTTTAATTTCATAGCAAATCTCTCAAATACCCATTTATGTACTGCAAACCAAAAATACAAATTCGAATGTGGACAATTATATTTTAACATTAATGTGCCTACAATTTTTTTCGCGAAATGGGATATTTACCCTTTTTTTCTTATAGAAATTTGGGATGACAATCTTCGAGTTTTTACATTAAGATGAAGTTTTTAGTAGTTTTTGCACGTAGGTACCCGCCTATTTTTCTAAATAAAATATGAGCGTTCGGGGTGTCGAGCTCACATATTTTTCATTTGGAAGAGGTTTTTAGCACTTTTTCCATGTAGGTACCTACCAATATGTGGGGTTTCTTAACTTCAAGCTTTTTCATCGCGACGAGGTTTTTAGTACTTTTTTCCATGTAGGTACCTACTTATTATTTTTTTACATAAATGTGGGCATGTGAGGTGTCAAACTTCAAGATTTTTCATTGGGAAGAGGTTTTTAGCACTTTTTTCGATGTAGGTACCTACCTATTTTTTACCTAAATATGGGCATGTGAGGTATCAAACTTCATGATTTTTCATTGGGAAGAGGTTTTTAGCACTTTTTTCGATGTAGGTACCTACCTATTTTTTTTACCTAAATATGGGCATGTGAGGTATCAAACTTCAAGATTTTTCATTAAGAAGAGATTTGCAATGCTTTTTATGATGTAGGTACCTACCTATTTATTGTTGCTTAAATATGGGCATGTAGGGAGTCAAAAATTAAGTTTCTCAATGGGAAGAGCTTTATACTTCTTTTATCCACGTGCTTAATTTTTTTTCAATAAGATTTTGTTGTTTTAACCCATGTATTTGCAAGGTTTTCTATTTAATTAAACCCGAGCGATGCCGGGTTACATACGCTTGTTATTAATATGAGTAAATCTACAACTTAACTAACTTGCTATTTTACATTCAGATTTTGCATTCATCATATTTTCTAACGAGAGGTAGTAATTTACTTGTTTCTATAAAAGATTATTACGTTTTACAATAAAATCGCATGCACAACAACTTTTTGCACAATAAGTTTGAATAATTTATATCTACAACTGTAAACAATATAATTTTAGTTTAGGTACCCTTAATATTTTAATAAATTTTGTGTATTTGCGCATTTTAAATTTCCGCTCAAACTAAATATTCTTAACATTTTTTTAAAAAGTGATTTAGCTGTAATCTTCTAAGCAATAATAGAAAACGATGTCTAATAAACACAATGAAATGTCATTAAAAGTCAAATTGTCCTTCTGACCTACAAAATATATATATACAGTAATCAAAATAAAATCCATTATTATGTACAGAAGCCATAAATATTTAAGACGTCATAGAAACCACAATAAAAATAAATCACTCATCAAATTGAAGAAGCTCAAATTAGATTCATAATATAAAGATGTTTCTTTTTTATTAAAAAAGATCCCCTAATATTTAACTTTAGAACTACACAGCATTAGCATACCACTTAATACTGGGTATCATAGTTTTGAGTAAGTGCATTTTGTGAAATCCAGACGCAATAAGTGAAATATTTCCAAATTAGATTAATTATGTAGCAGACAGTATTAAACACTAATATACCCATTAACTTACATGGTAAAGACTAGTAAAGCAGTACTAATTTTCTTAGAAAACATGTTCCAAAATTAATAATAATCATATGCTGAGATTATACTGCGTTAGAATACTTTTTTCTTAAATGAGAATTTAAAGTTACAGAAAGATTTAGTAATTTTATGTGAAGAATAATTAATATAATTCAAGCAATGAGCACCACATACTGAGAATGATTGAGGGAAATAATTGGTACTATTTTCAGGAATTGTATACGATTACATTAGTGGTATTGTTTCTTTTTCAAATAATTGTCTTCTGCACATTGAGTCTCCCAGACACAAAAAAATTAACTTGACTTGGAGCGATTTGCCATAAATATAAAAATAAAGCATATTCGACATTATTTTTAGTAAATTTTACTTTGTTTACTAGCACATTTTGTTTTATTTCTACTAGGGATTCTTCTGACATTATGATCAAAATGTATAAGCAAATCATTTTGATATCATACCAATATTGACAATTTCATGCAATACCAATTATTATAATTATTAATAAGATACTTCATTCCTAATTTACTAAACTTCAAATTCCATCTCTGTTTATTGTCCGGATAAATACCTACATATTATGTACATATACTTAAGTAGTTACATAGAAAGAGTGACAATAGGGAACATTCACAAAAAAAAATTTTCAACCCAAAAAATAGTACAGAAAATAAGAAAAATTATGGTGCTTTTTATATTTTTAAATGTGCATTTTTAAGGTTTTTGTCACCATTTAAAAAAGCAATTTTCGCACTTCGCCGCGAAAAGGTTCACTCGTGGCGGAGCAGTTTTTGACAATATCAGGCGCTACAAACAGTACTAAGAGTGAAATTTGTGGCAATACAAAATAGCGACTAGTGACGTCACACTGGACTAATTCAATTACAGAAAATATGGATTTTTAAAATGAAAATAATGAATGAAAAGTTTTATTTTTTGGTTTCTTATTAGGATATTCGTGGTCAGCGTATATTTATTAATATGAATTGATAACATTTATTCATATTCCTCACACATGCATGTTCCCTATTGTACATATTTTCGCAGTTTCGAGTGTGTGAGTAAAAAATACACGCCTTCTTGTCTCAGACGAGGGAATAATATCAATCTGATTTCTCATAATACTATACCTAATAATTAGAAAGGAAATGGATATCCGACGGCTACCCGATATTTGTCCAGCTCCAATAAGTAATTCTTCTTATATTTATTTATATATTTTATTATTAAAATATTGGAATCCCCAAACATTGATTTAAGCGTAAGGAAGAACCTTACTAAAGCCTTCGTGGAGCATTTTGCTTTATGGTTGTGAGACATGGACCATCAGCAAGATTGAAAGCGGACGGTTGGCGGCCTTTGAGATGTGGTGCTACAGACGCATGCTGAAGATCCATTGGTCGGAACACGTCGAAAACGAAGAAGTATTAAACAGGGTAGGCGAAAAAAGGCAACTCCTTAAGAGAATCAGCCAATAACGAGCTAACTGGATTGGCCACAACATCAGGCACCCAGGACTCCTCATCGCCATCGCGGAGGGTAGGACCGAGGGCACAAACGGCAGAGGCCGGCCCAGAGATGCGTATATGGACCAACTGAAGAGGGACATGAATTGTGGCTCATACGTAGAGCTGAAAAGACTGGCTGAGAATAGGGAGGAATGGAGAAGAAAGACAAAACTCGTTGCAGACCAATCCAATGGATTGTAACTCATTATATATATATTTTTTTATTCTTTACCGCACATTGATGACAGAGAAATACATATTTTAAATTTAATACAATCAATATAGAGAAACTAGTTTATCACAAATATAATTGATAAGAAAATAAAAACTTGACATGCCAATGACACATACCCTTTAAATACAAAAAAAAAATATGAATTCAAAGTCTTTCAAAATTTCATGACATAACATTTTTACGTATGAACTCGTTTATTGATAGAGGGAGATGAAATAAACATATTAAATTTATAGCTAATGGCCTACAATTTTTAAATTGTCATTAGATGCATTTAACAATCATTTAAGCCAATCCGCTTGAATAACTTTCTCTATAAAACAAATCACTATATTGTCGATTATCCGGCTTAGGATCTCGCCTGATAGCTATGCTGTATTCGACCGTCTCTAATAATAATGCTATTTGTATTATGCATATTAAACAACGCAATATCGTGATTTTATTGTCTTGAATCATACATAATCCACACAGACTATCTCAATAAAATCTATTTGTGATTCAATAATAAGATTCCACAAGATAACTTTATTAAGTACAAACATAATTTGCTTGATGCGCAATCCCATGTGTGCAATAAAAATTAACTGAATTACGAAAATTGAGTTTATTCTCTTTTTTCTACAGATCATAATAATACCAAATGTTTTCTTTTTTATTACTTTAGCCTCTATTGTATTATGAGTTTTACATCTTCTATTCTATTCTTTTTTACAAGAGGCTATCCAAACGTCCGCGAGATGTTGGATCTCTCTTCAAACATTAACTTTCAAGAGAAATCCACCTCACACCCAGATATTTCATGAGTCATAGACTCCTATTTATCTGCACATTTAAACCAAAGTTTATTATTCTCACAGGCGGGCTATTGAGCATGTCTGAAGGACCGGCCGGCTAAAACCGCCATCGTGGGAATCTTTTACACTACACTCTCTCTTTAATGCCATTTTTAAAATTAAGTTAATGTATTGATTATAAAATCAATCTATCAAACTACTTTTATCTAGTTTTAGAGTACAGTGTCTTTCACTGCAGGTATGTTCCTATTGTCATAATATTCTGATGTGTGAATTATTAATCTATATTTATATGAAAATTTACATATCAGTAAATACTAATGTTGCGTACAGGATTCTAATAGTGTAAATATTGTGTAGAGTTTGAAAACGGCAAATCTAGGTCACTATAAGAAAGTAACCAGTAAAACTTTTCAAAATAATATTTTGATTTTATTATTAATAATTATATAATAGTGTACTGTCATTATTCAGTATATCGTCAACGTGGTTAATATAATTTAATTGAAAGAACAAATGTTTTGTCAAAAATATCTACAATATTTCTTTTACTTTCTCGTTAATATAGAACAATAGTGTAGGTATTGCAGTTCCATATTGAGAAGTGTCATCAACTATTTTTAGTTAGTTTGTCGTAAAAACAATGTATTAAAGTCTGTTGTAACGATTTGAAAAGAATAAGGTAATTTTACATAAGATAAATTAATAATATACTCGATACGTCTGTTGATTATATTATGTACGTTGCTACTATACATTATATTATAGGAATATAATTACATTACAACATTCGTAGTATTATACTTATGGCAATATTACCAGTGGTACCCACTTGCTCCATAAAATATCCACTTGAACAGAGAACAGCATCGCGGGCCCACGATCTGGTGACATCATCACCTCCTATTCTATACTATACCTAATACTAAGTCCCGTGCTGTCGGTGCCACAGTGTGGTGACAGGGACTTTACAATATTGCCTACAATTCTACATATTATATTATTTTGTAGTAATAATAATTGATGACCATCTTATATTGAGTAGAACATAAATATACCTGTGTCAACAATCATGTTATACTATTATTATTCTACATACTCTCATGTAGGCAGATGCTAATATTCAATAACTACTAGACAGTGACTTCTTCACTATGAAATCTATATTAATGAATATGTTATTCGTTTATGTTCCATCTTTTGGATTATGTATAAAAATATGTAATACATATATCATATCATCAATTTGCAGCGCTTACATATGTCTTTAGTTAACACACTTCTGATACTCGTATGCAATTTTTGTACTAGTTTTTTTTTTACAATTCATTTTTCGTTTCTTTCCAGATGATTTCTCCACTATACAAATCGCCGAGGAGCATCTTTTGCTGGAGTTTCCTAGTGACGTCCCTCACACTGCTATCTCCGTCTCACGCTGCGTCCTACAGACGAGGCGCCGCCAATTCAGACTCTATACTCGAAATCATTAATACTCAAGAGGTTGAGAGGTTACTGGCGGCGAGAAAATTAAATGCGTCTAGAGCTGAAAGACGGTACTACTCTCAAAATGAATTAGACGATGATTTCCCAGAACCTAATCCACAAGCGATTCTTTACGAATCACCTGAAACAAGTAATGATATAGAAAAACCACGATCCAGAGTTCATAATAAAATCGATCTACTTATGAGGCATTATAATTCTACAGCTTCTTACAATACACAAGATATGATTAATGAATTAATGTTCAACGGACATAAACTTTTGAAATCAAGCAAGAATGCGCTAGTAGTAACCAAGAAGCAGTATCTCAAGAAAGATTGGTGTAAGACAGAACCTCTCGTACAGCGCGTGAAAGAAGACAAGTGTATTACAAGAACAGTCATAAATAGATTCTGCTACGGACAATGTAATTCATTTTATATCCCAAAGAATCCGAGGAGACGTCGCACTAAGCCACCTCTCTCACCTAGTGATGAGCGTGAAGATATGGATCAAACGGGACCTGCATTCAAATCATGCTCATTCTGCAAACCAAAAAAGTTTACATGGATTAGTGTCAGACTAGAATGTCCTACCTTAACACCTCCGTACAGGATAAAGAGAATACAGCGAATAAGGCAATGCAAATGTACTTCGGCGGATGTGAACTGAAATGATGGAGTTATGTATGCAGATGGTAGTATTATGGGTAACCAAATATGCTCAAGACACGCTATGCAGCGTGGCAGGATGGATGGGGGGCTGGGGACATATAATAATATATTTATAAATATGATAATTCAGCTGTGATCACGGGAAGAATTTTATGAGAGATTTTATACAATAGATACATTTAAATGACTTAGCTTATCTTTTTAATTATGTAATTGTATTCATTAATACCTATTATTATTCACGTGGATCGGATCAATATATTATATTATTTTATACATTCCCTTAAAATTTAGTAAATATAAATTTATCGTATGAATATTTATTCAATTCGTGTATTTTGTAGAATATTTGTTGTTCCTAATACATATTATTATTTAGCAAAAGAATATTATATACCTATGTGTTATAGATTATGTGAGAATTTATGCATTTACCATTACATTTAATTTTAATTAATATGCTTAATTTCCATATTTAATCATAGTCTTGATGAAGCGAATTATTTAGTTCCTTCTTTTAATTATAAAGTAATGAACTTAAACATAGTAAGCTTTGATAGTTATTGTATTATGTAGTACCAATTCGATGTGCCTATATTAAAAGCTTAATTAAATGTCTAGCATACCATTATAATTATTATTATTATATGACGCTATATACATATTATAAAAGTAGATAAATAAAATCATAGATCTTTTATTTTGGGATAAAAGCACAGAAGGCTTTATAGTTTGAATCAGAACAAAATATACTTAAGTGTTTAAAATATTAGTAGTAGAATCTTGCGAGTAACCTTTTTATAATTATTGTAGGTACTATTTACGTAACTTAAATAGTATGTTTATGCGTAGAAATTCAATTTAATTATGAATGTAGTAATTAATGACATATTATATTATTAGTTATACCTGTATATTAATTTATTTTCTAAATATTTTTGTAGAAAAAATAGGTCTGTATATATTATTATTTTTATGATATTTTTATTTTTAAACTGTGTATACATATACATGCCAGTGATGTAAAATATAATTATTGGTTTATCTGAATCATTTTTAGTTAGTAATTTATTTATAGTTCTAAGTTTACCTACTACTGATTTTTTATCCTATCTCTACAATTCGGCTTAAATTATTATCGTAATAAACAATTTCAGAATAGATTTCTTATTATTAAAAGCAATTCATATTTGTTATGAATGACATTTGCATGTTTACTACTTGCAGTTTGTCTACCGGCTGCCCCACTTGTAGGATGTGCGTGATATTATAGACAGATAAATATATTTTATCATGACATTTTATAATTTACTTAGATTGCAGCAGAAAAAAATCAATTAACTGATTTGTTTCTATATGAACATATTGTTTTTTAAGCAATTTTTTATTTATTATGTGCATCAATAGATTGTATGTAAGTGTATAATAAGATAATATAATAAATGTGTTTATATTAATACCTACTTAGTATTTGTTTACATTCCAAAGTAATGTTATATTTTAATTCTTGAGAATAATAGCGAAGCAACTCGTTGAGGAGGAATTCACAATCGATGAGGCTTGGTGAAATGATTAGAATAACCAAAACTCTAATGGAAGGCATCTTGTAAAAGATCCCACAAGAAGACCCCAAGGGCTTAATCTTCTACGCGAATAATCTTCGAGAATCAAAAAAGAACAAGCCATGGCAGATGCGAAGAAGAAGAGTCCACCCGCTGTGCACATGTGGCTAGATTGAAACGAGAAGTCATTTAGTGGAGGTCTGTTCCTTAAATAAATTTGCCTGGGATACAGAGACAAACCTTCAATTGACGCCAAGAGAAATTAATTAATTACGTCACTAACTTGAATTCAGAGTTTTGGCTCTTATATAATTCTGTGCACAGAGGTTATTTGCATCCGATGATGATTATACTACAAAATTCAAAAGAATCTTGAATGAAGCAATTTTATCTTTGAAAAACTATAAGTGTGTTGTTTTATATTGAGCCATGATACCCAATTTATATTCGTCTAGAATTTGTATCAAATATTCAAAATATGTACGATAATATGAGTATCCTGTAGTTCTATACTTATGATTAATTTTATCAATGCAAGTATGCTTTGCTATTGGGGCAAAATAGATCAAATATGGTCACAGTGACACAAGGGATGCGATGTCTCTTGACCTTTGTTAAAAAATGCTTTGTTCAGACTAGGCTAGTAAATTAGTGAAGTTTTGTCACTAACTGAACTGTAGTCCAAATTTCTGCAGACAGTCATATTTAGCTACTAAATTAATCGCTGCTGAACTAAGCTACGAACCTTCCGCGTAACTCTTGACACAATTTAAATACGGTCTTAATCTTGTCTTGATCTCAAATCATACGACGCCCAAAGTGACTATAGTCAAAAATCGCGTGCATGCGAATCTTACGGTAACAGTAGCGCGGTACTTTTGACGATAGTCTCTTCGAGCGTCATATTATGATTAAGATCAAGACAGATTAATATCGTATTTAAATTGTGTCAAGAGTAACCCTACTAGTCTGTACTGTTCGTGATCAACAGTCAAATAAACAACGAAAGTTATAAATTGAAAAAATACACCTACGTAATTGTTATAACTCGAAATAAGTGAAAAAAAGTTAACAATCGTACAAGTATATGTTTTGGCTTAAATGTTATATTTCTATTCGTATGACGTCAGTGTTAATTTGTATCTTTTTAACATTCAGGTTAAAAAACACATTGAGGTGCTTTGCCTTAACGATGTTACCTAGAAATTGATGTAGGTACCTAGGTACTATATAAAAATGTAAATTAATATTTTTTCACGCAAAGCATTCCGGTATTCAATCAATCTTTTATTCCTCGATCTTAAGTAGGTATGTATGCCAATTTTTAGTAGATGCCATTCATGGAAGTATTTTTATTTATCATCATACTTAGTGTTTGAACATTTATAAGAATTTAATGATTATTTAAAAAAAAAATATCTTAAAAATTGCTAAGAAATTATTGATGTAGTTTGAAAATGCTTGTGTATTTAAAAATAAATAAAAAAACACTGAGGTAGTTATTTATGACGCGAGTAAAATATAAAATATATTCCAAAATCGATAGATGTTATAATAGTAGGTAGGTACTCTTTATAATACACTGGATCGACAATCTTATATATTCTTAATCAATGTTTGAAGAAGCATTGGTGTGGCTTTTATGACTAAAATTTGTATTAATTGTGTCGGTACACACGTAGTAGAAATCCATTATAAGGTGAATAAAAACAAATGTTTCTTTCTACCATAGATTATGAATCGTGAGAGAGACGTCTTTCATCTTTTCAGGTCACTATTAATCTGATTAATAAGTCGAAAGACGTCTATCACGAGATATAATCTGTAGCAGAAAAAAACACTTGTTTAAATTTACTTTTTTTTTTTAAAAAAAAAGCATATTTATAGAATAATCACATATAGGTAGCTTTCAAGAATGCAAATTTGATGTCTCTGAGATTTTACATTAAATTTGAAAAGACGTTGTGAATATCTTATACCTATAGAACCTAGATAATCAAACAATTAGTGAGCTTATACAAAATAATACTAGTAGTAGTAGATAGCAATATCTCAGAATTATAAAATGCTAACAAATGTTGTTAAATTAGAAAAAAACATTTATTTAAATATGATATGTTGATTAATAAATGTATTAATAATTATTATTTATTATATTATGTGGAAAATATACTAGATCTTTTGATGTTTTATATTTTTTTCATTTACCCTTTCAAGTCTTTTTCATTCCTTAAGCAATCCATAAGCAAAAAAATGCTATGCATGGAAAAACGCACAGTTTTAATTTGTATATAATTACATATATAGTGACCCGATTTTGACTTATTAAGTCGTTGTCATCCTGCACTGAGAAAAATACTAACGAAATTTCACAACGAATCATTGGTACGTACTATCAGATTAGGACCAGAGATCGTACAAACGATTCATTAGTACGAATCTATAATATTAACTCTTCGCAAATAAGTTGTTGGTAAATTTACCAATGATTTGTTTGCGAAGAGTTAATATTATAGATTTAAACCAATGAATCGTTTGTACGATCTCTGGTCCTAATCTGATAGTACCGTACCAATGATTCGTTTTGAGTATTTTTCTCAGTGTGGTCACTAAATAATTAAATAGGTGCCTACAGAGTAAAACTAAAACCAATTATATTTTCTTCCATATATGAACATGGAGTTTTGCAAAATAGACGTCACCTCAATCAATAAACTAAGCATTCTTTTCTATGTTTATGTTTATCTTAAATACATCACTAAACAGCCTGACGGTAAGTTTTTCACGGATGAATGCAGAAGAGTCAGATGTGGAGTTAGAATAACTGAAATCCTGATCACAAATATGAGATGCTGCCATCTACATATAAGACTATACTATATTTTGAAACCAGGCAATAAAATTTTGATTAGAAAATTTATTTATCTTTTTTAATACATCTTAAAATATTGAAAATTTGTCTTAAAGAAAATTAGCTCCGGCCTTAATTAGCTGTACAATGCTTTTTTGCTGAAAAATGCTTTTTTAGGTGGATTTCTATAACTCTTCAAAATATCAGTCTTCGTCAAGTTTTCGCCTGCAGCCGAAGCCTTTAGGAACAGCAAGTAGACGGATTTGAGTGAACACTGCAGTAAGTATTTATCAGCTTATATAAAGAAGGAATTTCGGTAATATCATTAATCACAGTGGATAAACAACAGGTTTTGAATGCATCAGAAAAGAAGTGAATATTTATTAGACTATTTTATTATTAACATACATCAAATAAATAATATATATATATATATGTGTAGATATATAGTATAATAGTAGAGAATATATAGTAATAAATATATATTTTAATATAACATTATGCTAAAATAATTTCTATTTTATAATGTGTTGCTATGTTTGGGTCGGCGTTCTTTCATTATAACTTACATCTAAAAATTAATATAAGATATTTTTTTATAATATAATAGTAAATTTTATTCTAGATTACTATATAAGCAAACTTAAATTCATTGACGTGCTTTGGAATTGATTTTCCTTAGTTTTTTTTCTATTATTTTTGACAAATAATAGAAACTCTCCACTTTTAAAGATGTTTACATTTTCCTCTTTCCATAGTAATGTATGTTAGTAATTAAAATAGGATTAATATTTATGTGAGAAATTTTAATATAAGAGGTAAATCTAACACCAATGTAATAATTATGTTATGTTAAATACGAAAATTCTACAACAATATTCAGTTGTGATATTTGATTATTGATCTAATTATGTGAAGAGCAAATAAAATATTAGTCAATGATTTTAATTTTACAATATTCATTATTATTATACTGTTTTAAGCATCATGCACAGTATAGAAAAATGCACATACAATAATTTGACATTCACCTAATGATAGTAATATAGATTCTAGATTATACAAACATTGACATGTAATAATATAATATATAATAATATGTGTAGGTTAATATAAACTTATTTAGCCGATCTTTTTGGCATAATATTATGCTCGGTGAGTGTCCAATAAATTGGCGGTTAATAGTTATTTATTTCCCCGGAGATTTGGGCATATGAAGTTATAATCGTGGACCCGTCGAGAAGCAAATTAGGCCCACGACAATATACTTCATATTCCAAGATAATGAAGTCGGGTCATAAAAATAATTCATTACCAATTTAATTTTATCCATGAATCAATATAAAATACAATACGATAATTTACTTCACAAATTCTAGGTACAACTACTGTGTGATTTACGGAGTTTAGTAAAATAAATGCCCCAGATTTTTTATGATTTTTTTTTTAATATTTTTATTTTGTTCTGTACTTGTGTCAATTCCAGGATAAAACTTCACAAAAAATAATACAACATGATATACTGTTTCTTATTTCGGATCAATTTGTGAATTAAATACCACGTATGCAAAAATACACCTAATATTTCTCTGCAAAATGAAATAGAATAAGTAAATAGTTAATTGAGTATATTTGGTGCATCTCAATAGGGCCACATCTTAGTATTCAATTCACAATTGTTTAGAAATGTATTTGAATTCTCATAAATAACGGTTGAAAAAGAAATGAACATATTTGAATTGAATAAAAAATCGGTTAAAAATTATAGTAATGAATTTTATTGAACTACTCAGATGTTTGACAGCACACTTTCTTATAGTAGATAATATGAGGATTATAGTTAGTTCATATTTTTAATTCATAGACACCGATTAATTATATATCATAATATAATATAAATTTAATTATATTAACTTTCTCTTTAATTGATAGAAAATAACAGCAACATTGATGACAGTGAAAATATTTCTTTTGTTTTTCAAAGTAGATCAAACATTCTTAATCATTTTATGATAATTTAATATTATATTACACAAATGATTATTTAAAATATTATGATTTAAATTGGATAAAATTATTTTTAATACACATACAATCTTCAGAAAGTGTGTTCGAATCGTTATCCGTGGAACGTTGTGCCAAAGGTCGTCAAGATAATCTGATTGATTTAAACAATATTACAATAAATAAATAAATGAAAATATAAAACAATTTAATAAAAATATATTTTATAAAACAATTGATAAATAGATTTGTTAGTTAATCTGATATATGTTTTATAAATATTGCAATAATAAAATAAAGGATATGTTTATAATATATAAATAAAAACAATTTTTGATATTATGTATTTGAATAAAATTGAATAAGAATGACCAAGATGATCAGGTTATATTTTTTTAATGTAAAGATGTCAGTTACATAGTAAAGTCAACGTTGATCCCTTTCTTCGCGGCCACTGGTAATTTTTCTCCTTCAAGGTATGGATTCATGCTCTGTAATTAATAATTACCATATTTATTCAATGAAAGATATTTTTTACAGATATATTATGTTATTATAATTGACATATACATTTAATTATTTTAGGTCTGTTTGGCGTTCTGTTCTCTCTGCCTACTCCACTTGGGACACGGCGTGAAGGTATAGGATAGGATAGGATTGATATGCACATAGGATTTTCTTCAAACATGGACCTATGTGATTCAACCATACTGTTAATACCCCACTTGTTGGAATATCGTATTGATAGAAGAATTAGTATTTCTTCCAGCCAATCTTTCTAAGCTTGTCATAAATAAGAATATTAAAAATATGCTAAATATAGCACACAATGAATCATCACGCATAGTTTTCCAAGTTTTGTTTCACGAGAACAATAGTATTTAAAAATAAAAAAATAAAAATTAAATTAAGGTGAAATAGACTGACGATCTAAATTAAACATGACTAAATTGAAAAAAAATCGACTGTAATAAGTGAGGTTGGTAAAAAAAAAACGTTCAAGGTAGGGAAACTAAAAAAATAAGTATAAATTTAGAGGGGAATCTGTCTACAGTGCTGGATCTAGACTCTCTGTAAAAGAAAAAAAAATACCTTCTTAGCGTGGAACTTTTTAGCGACCAAGTTCTTGTGTTCATCCATTTGCATCTGTTGAGCCAAGAATCGATCCAGGCGAGCTGATGGACTATCTGCTCTGGATCCTCCCTCATTGCTGCCGCTGGGACATTCGAACATATGCTCTCCATCACACATGCACTCCTGCTCTGCTTGATATTCCCGACTGAATGCCGCTGTATTCTCGAAGTTAAGTGTGCAGCCGTGTTCCTCTGAATATGCAAATAAAACTATTAGCGGATTTACTATACGTTTTGAACATACAGAAACATTTTTCCTATAAAAACCTCTGGTGTTCATGATGTGTTTGTTTTATTAGAAATCCAGATATTTGTTTCAAGTTATATGTTTATACGAGTTCGTCGGTTGCCTGGAGGTAAAGTCTCGGCCTTGTGAACAAGGAGTCCGGGATTCGATCCCAGATGTCGGCAAACTTCCCTTTCACGACACAAGCTTTTAGCTTACTGTGAAATATGTACAAGGTTGTATTTGGGTTTATTACACCCAGATAAATCTTAAAAATAAAATATTTTTCAGTCAGTCGTTTTATTATACATCCCTCATTCACAGAGCATTAGTCATCATTACCTATGAGTGTACGGAGTATTTTTGAATTATCATTTTTACAAACCTACTCATAATTTACATATTTGTGTGATCGTATTAGTGATAAGTATTCAGAAATAGTTATTGGAAAGGTTATATTTACTATTCACAAAGTTCATGGGGCTTCAAACAATCTACTTTTATAATAAATATGTTTATGGTAAAAATATCTGAGTATTAGGAATGTTGTGGAAAGGTGACTAATTTTATATAGAATCACTCTAAACGGAAGAGGTGAAGATCCACCTCGTGCTTCTCTAAGAGGGGTGATTACTCTAATTACCAGTGTATCCAACTGGGCATGGGTTTGGTGGATTGCAGTAAGCAGGTAGAGCGGCATCAGGCTTCAGATGGGCTGGGGGACCACCAGCTGCTCCAGGACGTACTCGATCTCCTTTATTTCCTTCACCACTTAGATACTGTCCCCAAAGGGTACTAAAAGAGAAACACATTGCATAATAATTCCAAATCAAACTATTCCGTAATCAATAGTCCTAGTAGGTAATAGCTACGTGAGTTTTATTTTCATTTTCTGCGGTGACGTCTTTGGAAAAAAATATTATAAAAGCTATTATTAAAACCAGCAACACAGCAATCATCACCAACAATCCATACACACTATTGTGGATGTCTATATCGATAGTATACTTGGCGTATGGCGATATATAAAGCATGTTATTCTCCATTGATAATGTAATGGGTTCTTAGATGTATGTTTACTTTTTTTTTTCTTTTTTCTATTTATATGTAAATTATATAATTTTTTGTTAAAGGCTTATAGCCGTTTATTTATAAAATAAATAAATAAATATACCTTGGTGGCGTCACTGTGAAGAAATACTTAAAGAAAAAACTACTGAAGAACCTAAAATACTGTCACTGAGGATACAAATTATATTTTCATAGTTCACTAGGTTCACAGGACATACCTATTAATGAACTATTATCGAATTCTGGGATGTACCTGTGTTGTAGGTATTCCTGATCACGAAGTGTTGGATTGGGGTTGCCATCTGGTAGGGAATCGTAGTCAAACTGCTCACTCTCAAGGTCCTTGGTGGCACGGGACATCAGAGATAGACGAGGATCTGATCCTGGGAACTCCAAATAGGAGTCAGCAGCTTCAGCTAGATCTTTTCCCATCCTCTCGACTACCTCTCGCAGCAGAGCATCGGATATGAAGTGATCCTAAAAGAAGATTATTTTAAACAGGTCAATATTTTTTCAGAAGTCCCTGCTTCTACTGCTTTATAAACCAATACAATTACTCGATAGCTATTCGCGTAGTTATAGAATGCGGGTATTTAGTAAGAGTAATCTATAATCTAGAACTCTTCTATTATGACTGCAAAGCAAACAAAAACTAAATTCAAGAACAAAATTAATTTTATTTCATATTGCGTTGCTAATTTTTCTATATCTATATTATAGAGAAACAATAAGTCCATATTTTATGTTACGACTTGAGTGACACTTTAAGCTAATACTTAAAATAGGGAACAATTAATTGTTCATGTGCTAACTACTAATTGCATCCATTTTTAAGTTTTGGCTTTGTGAATTGGTTCATACCTTTGGCCCTGCATCGTGCGGCAAGTAGGCGAGGGCTCCGGCAGCCATGACGACCACCAGGACCACTCGCAGATCCATCATGATGTTACAGCTCAAGGCACCAAGAATCAAATGAGAAACTAGGGTGCGCTGAAAACAACATAAGTCATTGTAAAAGATAAGGCAAAATTAGACTTTAGGATTACTGCTAAAATAAACAAAACTCGAAGTAGAAGTGAAACTCAGTTTGACTTGACTCGCCCACCCCTATTTGTAACTTTTTCCACGTTGACACAGTGAACAATGAACGAGAAACGATGATCAGAATATAAATAGAATTAACTCGTTCGCTTCTAAGATACTATGACATGCTGTGAAAGTGTCAAACTTTAACTAATTCCCCAATTTTTCTCGAGGGAAAGCGATTATTGGCACAATTATGCTTAAAATAAGTAAAAAACCTCACCGTATAAGGCTGACGACTAGAATGACCTTTAGACATAGAATATATGAATTATTATTTTTCCTCTCCCAATATGCGTAATATCGAGATAACTTTGAGAGATTTATAAGCCAATATTGATAACACTAGATATATTAAATGTAACTAACATGATGTTTGTATGCACCCACTACAATAAAAAGTATGAACAATTAAGCCATAAAGATATTACTCGTATGTCGATAATTGTTACACGAGTAGCTCAATACTTTTCAAAACATTGATAAATTTACTAACGTTTTGATCGCGATGCCTCGATCTTTTAAACTAATTTCATCTCTCCAATATCTAACAACTGACAAAAATATTTGTGATCATGCAATTCTTTAAGAGATTTCCTATTTAAAGTGTTTAAATTATGGGAAATATTAATGTCTTAAGAAAAATCAAATATATAATGTTATGGTTATCTATGGGAGTTTTCTATTTATTATAACAGTATAATTATTTAAACTTTTTTCGTAAGTGATATTAATTTCTTTTTGCTGAATCGAGAACTGAATTAACCACCATCAAGACATCGTCCAACCCAACCCATTACCTATTAAAGGTTTTTAAACAATATTATTTATATCCCTACAACAAATATGTTTTTTACATCAAACCCTATTGTTAAAGGCGAAGGAGATGTGTTATTTAGAGATAATTAGAATTATTTTTTACGATTTACAAACAATCAATATCCACGTGGCAAACGAAAATATTTCTAAATAAACATTTTGTTCATTCAGTTACGTAGTCTTGAGAATATGTTCTTGGTAAAAAATCTTGAAGAATGATTATAATAATATAAGGTATGGAATAATTACAATAAAAACACTTAGCTTATGATACGTTACTACTCGGGAAATTTATAACAGAGAAAGAAAACCGATAAAATAGTGGAATGAGAGACGTTTTTGATACGTCCTTGAGTTTCTAAAAATAGAACTAAAACCATTTACTTACGTCATAGCTGAAAATTAAATTTATAAAAAATAACACATTTTTATCCAACTTTCAAATTTCAAACGCAAGTATCATAAGTGTTATGCTTATTGCGTAGTATATTATTTTTCACAAATCGTCTCGTTTTGGTAAATTAATGAATGAAGCTTTCTATATTTTCTATACAGTGCTACCACCTGTTGAAAGTTAACGCTACCTACAACCACAATCAGCAATATAATTGAAAAACAAAAGCTTGCACCATTAATAAACCACATTATATAACATTATTGTAAATTTAAGATCATTAAAATTAACACATTTCGGATAACACCATTGACATCAGTCATTTCAGAAAAACTATGTACCTATATAATATTTTTAATTAGAACAACAATGGATTATTTCATTATCATCATGTAATTTATATTAATTAAATAATATATTTTTATGTATTTGATTTGCTAATAAATGTTTTATTATAGAAAAATAAAAATGCCTCCATGAAAATGTCATCCTACACATATGTTGACATACATTTTCAACGATAAAAATGTATGAAAATTCAGTCGTTCACAATCACTGAGACCTTATTTATGTTTTACAAGCATATATTTTATAAACAGTAATTCATGCAAAACATTTAGATAGCGAAATAATAAGTTTCAATTAATTATATTGAATGTTTTGATAAATAGATTCAACAGCCTTACCTTCTAGAACTTATGTTGTACCGTTCTGTTGGTTCTATTTCAGTTCATTGAGTGAAAATCTGTTTGGGAAAAGCGCATGCGTCATTTTATGTGTAGGTGGATTAAAATATCGACCTAAACTGCCTTCTCGCCCCTTCAATGCCTTCCTCACTGACTCCGTCCTGCGTGACTTACTTTCATCCTTCCAGGTGCAAACGATTATTGATTTATGAACCATCTAACTTCTATAATATTATTATATCAAATATGAAATGCAAAAGGAACACTCTGAATGCCCCATAGCAACACGTAAACGGAAAATTAATACTTTAAAATGTAGCAAGTGTTATGCAACATGACATTTTCAGATAAATAGTTTAATACAATACTTACAAATTAAAGTAATCAAAAATTTTACGCAGTTTGTCGTCTTCATTGAATATGACATTGTTTGTTATTTTGTTATGTAGATTATTTATGTAAGTCGATAAAATATAAGCAACACATATTTATTAGATATCGATAATGATGTGTGACACCAAAATTATTATAATCGTACAACTAATAAAATTGATTAAATATTTTTAATCCAACACCATTTGTTGTGTACCCCTACAAATAAGATAATTTTTCCGAAAAACAACCCGAGTTCCAAGCAGATTAACTGTGCTGTTCATATTAACCATCTCTCTTTCTCCTTCTTCTGTTAGAGTAAATACGAAATAGCTTCCCACATTTCTTATGCTCAGTTTAATTTCATTTATATGTTTTGTAGCATAAAGGTTATAATGCTACATTACAACTTCCAGAGATCGCGTTTCCCGCCCACTGTACTGGGTAACATTTTATGGGCGATAGGTGGCGCTCAAATCACTTGTTGAAAAACAAAATAATTTCAATGGTGACATATTTTTCAGCAAGTTTTTATGTGAAGTATGGAGCTTCACGTACAAAACCCAATATTAGTAGCAGAACCTAAAATAATAAAATTTTCACCTGCCTTGTTTTTTTTATATACTTTCTAATGGCATTTTCGTAAAATGACAACTCTGTAACAATAGCGGATAGAAGGACAAAGGAAAAATGTTGAATTTCAGAAATCCAGGCGGAAGTACTTACGTGGTTCCTAGCCCACTCCAGATTTGTTAACTCTGCGTAAAACAAGTTTTATTGATAATCTTATAGTCCATTTTTTCAATTTACCCATCTCCTTTATTTATTTTTTAAATTTGTGTCTGGTAGGTACCTACATTTTTAAAACGACAGAAAAAATATATTTTGTTTTCTTAAAAAAAGATACCTATTTAAGTAGATATATGAAATATAATATAATATATGTAGATACTTTTTCAGACACTCGCTTTATTTTTATTATTATTATTTACATGGGTGTGTTTTGTTTACAAAACGTAGGATGATTTATTTTGAGAAAGCAGATCAATACTATTTTATATGGGAATGTAGGAACCTACCTAACTACATTTGTTTCGAACATCAATACTACTGTTAAAAAAATATTAATCCTACTAGTCAAATGACAACTTAGAACCCTTTTTGTGTCTAATAATATTATTTATCAAAGCTGTGTAGCTGTGATTATTTCGATTTTATTTTCTTTTTGAAGTTGAAATTTAATTTCCCCATAATTTTCTAAAATGAATATTGCCATCTACACAAAATTTTAATAACCTTTTACCACATTTATACAAGTATTCAATAGATGGCAATGTAGTGCCCATCGCAGCAATATTGTATTACGCAAATTTGACAATAGATGTCTCTGTATGTCCATATCACGGTTTTCCTCTTAGGCAAACTTTATTATTTCACCCATTCCAGTTTGACTGGTATGAGTGGAAAATTATTTTGTTTTATGAAAACTGTCATGTTTTGACTGCAGCGAATAGATGACAAAATGATAACGAAGAGGGTGTATCTATTTGATAGAAGGGGTGTGAGAAAATGCAGACGTCCGAGAATTACTTACATGGTTTGATCATATGGATCAAATTTTAAAGGACGGCACTGTGTTGAGTAAAAAAATCGGCGTGCCTGTATTTTGATCAATATGCTTGTAGAGATAGAGCTGAGTGGCGTTCCTTCCTCTCTGTCAATCCGACATGGGATATGACGTGAGCCTATACCTATAGTAGATACCTATACTTTATATTTAAACATGTCATGTCGTGACCTATTCAAAAATCTCTTAATTTCATTTATAACTTGCGAAAGCATTTAAATGGAACCTAATCAGGTGTACATACCTGACTGAAATATTTTGACTTCAAACACAAATTTATAGAATATGTTAAAACGCCTACATTTAATAACTTAACATCTGTACTAAGAGTTGAAATCGGCAGAGTGGCGCACAACAATAAGGTGATGTATAAGTACATTTACAAGTCCATCGAAAACCATCCATCCCATCAATTCATACTACAATGCAATATCTCATAAGTGAGGTAGCCAGTGGACTAACTGCATGTATAAACATGCAAATCGCCCTCTTCGTGAAAACAATACCTACTCATCTTAAAAAAAAATAGAATCTAGATTATGTTTTTAAAAGTTTTCTTCAATCTCCAAGTCCAAACTCATCCAGATAATCTTATATACAGTTTCTATCACAGATTCGAGTTTTCTACAAGTGCTACCATTCCCATAAACTAAGCTGTACAAGTGTGTCTCGTCCCCAAGTTTATGTGAGTTTTTATGTATTGAAAATGTTCATCAATAAAAAGGATCGAATGACTAACTTTATAACAATTTAATACTTCATTATAACAACTTTACATAAAAGTGAAGTGTCATGATGACAGCGTCTTTTCTTCTATCATAAAGTTAAATAAATTAGAACAATGTGATAACTTATAAATATCAATAATTTATTACTATTATTGTCCTTTGTTATTAATAATTCTTATTTACCAAGTATTTCTATTCCATATTCAAACTTTCTCATATCTAATACTTTACTACATAAAAACATTAAAGGCACCTACAAATATTCTATGCTAGTTTCGTTAGCAAAGAGCTTTTGACTTAGGTACCTGTATCTCTTCATATCCCGAAATATCGCAAACGTTTCTGAACCTTTTCCTTTGTAGGTGGACTCTTAAAAAAAAAATAAAGGAACGAACACTAAACCAGAGTGTGCAGGAGCAAATATGATGACTGCTTATAATTTATTTTATTTCATATTTGGTAAAAAATAGAGAAATAACCATCTCGAGTTGACCTGGTAAAACGATTGGATTAATGTATCCTTTGATTATTATAACAAGAAGCTTTCATCAACATTAAATTGTCAAATATCAGCATCCTAATTTGTACAGAATTGATAAATATGATTGAAGTTTTACGATTGCCTTCGTCGTTCAGAACGAATAAAAATAAAATATGAAAAGAGAACGGATATCCTGTTCTGGTTTCACGATTAATAAACAAGAAATGTATCGACAAACAACCGAGTTTTCCAATCCTAACATCTCATACCTTTAACGTTCTTATGTATGTATATATGTACCTACATAACTGCCTGAAAATTATCGGTATTCCCAGTATCGAGCAAGGAAACAAAACGATAGCCTAGAATCGCAATAACAAATATTCAGTGTCTAAATAAAATGGAATGAAAACTAAATATACCTTCAATCTTTCGTTTTATTTTTTTACATTTAAACGTTTATAAAACTTATCTACGTAGTACAACAGGTCCAACATATAATCTTATTAAATACGTTTGAAAACAAAAAAAATATGAGCAATGTCGCGCTCCTTTACAGCTGAGCTTTTCCACTCAAAAACCCCACCCATCCAGGTATCCCACAAAACATCCACATCCCGATGATCGAGGTATTACTTAATACCCGTAATATCACTAATTTATCAGTTAATATATTTTTTCCTTTTCTAAACTTTCACATTATTATTTTTATTCTCTAATCTCACGAACCTCCATCACTGAACAATGTAATCAAACCGTGTCTTCCGAGGTATCCCTATATACGTTTTTCATACCCATGTCTCCACATCGACATGCTCAAAGTCAGTTTGTCATCTTATCGTAAATATACTTATCGTAAATATCTTATATTTTAGCTTCATATCTATATGATCAGCATATTTCCATTTGAGTTTTTGAGCGAAATTTCATCATTGATAATTTTACAAAATTACTCAAGACAAAATTACTTAATTGATAATATTTTTGAATCTCAAGACAAAATTACTCCTCATTATCAAAATCCGCCTACTTTACTTCTAAAGTAATCGGTCAACTATAAGTAAGTTCCGATAAGTATGAGAAGTCTTGAAAACAGGAAAGGACATAGATAGTTATCTATAATCATTATACAGGTATGAGATTAATAGCAAACATCTGTACGAATGTATTGAAATAATGGAACAAAAACAAAGAATAGGTTGTAATAAAATGATCGCTTTAAGCTATGATATTTGTCTGTTTGTATTATGATAATATGACGAGTTTGAGAGGATTATTTTATACAGATGATAACACGAGTAACAAAACGTAGATATAAAGTAATATAAGCAGCTATTGTTAATATAATTCAGCGAATAATCCCAACCCAATGATGAATCCATTAAGTGATGGTGTAGGCATACAGTTATGGTATGCTATGGTATGTATAATGTTCGTTAAATATTCTGTGAAACTGGTAAATTACCCCCGTCGTTTTATCCAAGTGTTAATCGATTATGAAGTGCTTAATTCCATAACAATGAACCATCTCATGGTTTCGTCCGTTTCTCACAAAATTAATCACATTGTTATTATTGTTGCTCAGACCATTATTGGAGGAGTGAAAAACAGACTGTATTATGGTGGATGAATCCATGGCGTCTATTTTTACTCTACCATTGACGTCATTCTGAATAATAGAGTTTCATTAAGCATTCTTATATATCTACCTACCTAGTACTTAACAATATGAGACTGCCATCGACTCAATAAACCTTATATAGTTACCTACCTAACCGCCATAGAAAGCAATATCACAAGACAGAAAAAAAACAATTGATGATAGGGTTTCATCTTGAATATTTTAATGCATGTATTATGCTTATTCACTTATATGGCCGGTTTCAATAACCTATCTATCCGTGACTGTCGATTGAAATCTATTATTTAAAATATAGAACACAATAGATTTCAATCGACGGTAGCGGATAGATAGAATATCAATTTGATATGTTCCATAATTACTTATTTTGAAAAAGTCGTTATCTATACATAGTTTACCTACCTACCTACATATAGTATGATAATATGTGGGAAAACTTTAATTATAATATATCTATACCTTGACGGTACGTATTCAAGACATTTTATTTCATTAGACTTGATCAACTTTGAATAAGTAATGTCAATATAGATATCGATGTTTCAGAGTTGAAACACATAAAATTATATTATCGTTCGCTGACTCATTCCAAACTCCTAACACCCATAAAAAAAATATAGTTAGAACAATTTAAGTTGATATTATTTGTATTAAGATTATATTACGTACAAAAAAGTATAACAAAAAAATATTTCTTCTTTCATACCATTGCGGCATTTCCCACAAGTGAAGCCAGCAGACCAAACGCATGTAATCAACATGCAAGTCGTTCTTTCTATGCCAATAGAAGCTAAGACATTCAGGATGGGTGGCATGCCTCATAGCATGCCTCATAGATGTTAAATATCTTAAACATAATTATTTACGAATACTTGCGTTTTACAGAACACTCGAAAAATAGCAAAAAAGAGCTCAAAACCATTATTTCTGACACTAGATTATATGTAAATTTCTGCCACTCATCACAGTCTAAATAAGTGATTTTAATAATATTTGAATATTCGCATTTACATTTTTTTTAGCCGTGGAGTCCCCAGCAATGAAAAGGCCTCCCACTCTTTTCAAGTTAACTTAAGTTTTCGAGTGTCATGGAAAACACAATTATAATAATATAAAGTCATTTTACATCTCAAATTCAGCGATGAGGTTTGTCACCTACCCTGTATGTTTTAATTTTATATTGGCATGGAGAGGACAGCTTGCATGCTTATTAAATGTAGCTAGTCTGCTGGCTACCCAACTCGTGGGATATGCTGTGATAGTATGGTAGAAGTTGACGAACGAATATATTAATTAATATTTATAAGACCCAATTTACACTAATTAAAGTGGCCCGAAGCACAGGAAGGCCACGACAAAGGAAATTACTTCAAATAATATGATGTGGGTAGTGTTATATTCATTCATGACACAGACAGCAAAACCTTTTACAACATAAGGTTATTATTAATATTATACATTTGTTCAAAAATAAAAAGCCATAAAAAAACATGATATATTGATAATAATACAATCATTCAATAGCAAACACAAATATTACATATAGAAAAAAGAAACTTATTTTAATCATTTTTTTAATTTAACATAAATTTGTTGCGATAAATTAATTATTTGACATGATGTAAATATTTAACTTTTAACTATTACATATGAACAATAAATATAAAGATAAAACAAACAATTTATTGAAATGATCTAGAGTTTGTGTGTTCACATTGTGAAAATACATTTTAATGAAAATGACAAAGTTACTTGACAAAAGTGCTCGAGTACCTACTATTAAATCAATAGTGAAGAGTAAACGGTGTTTTATTGATATAAAATATGTTTAAAAAAATATTATTAAACACATTTGATTACGAATTTTGAATGCTTTACTTTCATATTTTATAATAAAAATATCATAAACTTTCACTTAATAGATGAAATATTATAAAAAAACTTCTTAATGTAACTTTGTTCATCAAACAGCATGAGATAAATATAGATCTTTAACGCTGTTTGACTTTCTATTATCGAACGACATTATGAGATACAGAGATTCTAATTGCTTTTAGACTTTCTATTAACGAACGGCATTATGAGATAAATAGATCCTAAACGCTTTTTGACTTTCTATTAACAAACGGCATGATGAGATAAATAGATTCTAATTGCCTTTTGACTTTCTTTTAACATTATGAGATAAATAGATTCTAATTGTTTTTTTACTTTCTATTATCGAACGGCATTATGAGATAAATAGATCCTTAACGCTGCTTGGCTTTCTATTATCGAACGGTATGATGAGATAAATAGATCCTTAACGCTGTTTTACTTAATATTTACGAACGGCATGGTGAGATAAAAAGATCCTAAACGTTTTTTACTCTTTGATACTATATGTATGCGTAATATCTCCGACATCTTCTAAACAATATAGAAAATGAGGTAATTCATAGCCATAAATCAAGGCATGAACTTTCGAAAAGCACTAATAATAAAGTATAAAATACTCGTATCAACAAGCTCATTTTGTTAAAACAACACTTTCCCAGATAATATATCTATCTACCTTCAGTTATTAGACCATGGCCTCAAATCGCCTTGGACTGTTGCACACAGCAGAGAATAATAGTAGCTTGTTCATATAATTTTACCTAGGCACTTCATATACACTACAGCAAAGCTAACCTAGTAAAAATATTATACACGTACTTGGTGCATATATTTGTATTATTATAACAGCTCATACAGGTTGACCCGGAATACAAGGACATACATACTAGACATGAAATGAAATATAACAGTGACATGACTATCACACAAGCGATAAAAACCTATTTATTTGGAAACCAAATTTACCATTTAAAACCATTATATGGTCTTACATACCTGTAACGCGAACAATTTTATGAATTTTTGGAAAAAGAAACTTTTATTAAAAAAAGAGTATTGCTTAAGAGCTTTAGGTGGATGATATACGTCATAAGAAAGCAATCAAGTACAGTCTGAAAAAGTATTAGGGAGTTCTTAGCTAAGATGGTTTGATGGAAAATAGGTAACCATTCTAGTTAAGTAAACAAGTAAATTGTGTATTTACTTGTTTACTTAACTAGAAGAGTAAGAGTAAAGATTTCATTTCTAATATTGATAACATTTCTAATAATGTACATAGAGTTGTCTCATGTGTGTTGAAAAAGAAGAGTGACAAGATTCTAAAAAGAAAATATAGGTTTTGTTGGTAAATCCTTCTAAGACTCATAGACGATCGCTTCATTATCAAGTGATTTCTTTGTTCCACCACTGTACACCACATACAATCATGTCCTTCCTGTTATACTAAATTATGTCTAACTAATATTATTATTGTACCTCATATATTGCACCATATATACGTGATTCTCAGCTAGATTATGTGAAAAACACATATCGTATTTGTGTACTATAAATTTTAGCCTGTCATCCTTCCAATAATGCACAGATAAAAATGTACAAAACATAAGAGAAAGGTGTATTTTTTTATCAAAAACTTTACAGAAATAAGTAAAAAATAAAGTGCTTCAGTATGATCTTTCAAGTAACTTAAGTAACAGAAACCTTTAGTTACTTATATTTGGATATTATGTAACTTTTTCATACATCTACTACTGCAATCAATTTACAAGCTATATGATAGATAATATTTAGCCGTTGAGCATATTAAGATGTTCACGCTTTGTACAATATTATTTCAAATATTTAATTATTGATTACATTTGTCGAAAAACATGGAAAAAAAACATTATTGAAATCGATTGACAGATTTAGGTTGACAAATAAAACATGATTTTAGATAGAATGGACACGGAGAAGTCACAGAAGATATATATAATGAGTTACAATCCATTGAATTGGTCTGCAACGAGTTTGGTTTTTCTTCTCCATTCGTCTCTATTCTCAGCCAGTCTTTTCAGCTCTACGTATGAGCCACAGTTCATGTCCCTCTTCAGTTGGTCCATATACGCGTCTCTTGGTCTGCCTCTGCCATTTGTCCCCTCGGTCTTACCCTCCGCGATGGCGATGAGTAGTCCTGGATGCCTGATGTTGTGGCCAATCCAGTTAGCTCATTATTGGCCGATTCTCTTAAGAAGTTGCCTTTTTTCGCCTACCCTGGTTAATACTTCTTCGTTTTCGACGTGTTCCGACCAATGGATCTTAAGCATGCGTCTGTAGCACCACATCTCAAAGGCCGCCAACCGTCCGTTTTCACTCTTGCTGATGGTCCACGTCTCACATCCATAAAGCAGAATGCTCCCTCCATACAAAGGCTTTAGTAAGGTTCTTCCTTACGCTTAAATCAATATTTGGGGATTCCAATATCTTCGATTTTTTGTTAAAGGCAATCCTTGCCTGGTTTATTCTGCTCACAATTTCCGATTTGGAGCGTCCATCCTGGTTTATTCTGCTGTCCAAGTACACGAATTCTCTTACTTGTTTGATGCTCACTCCATTTATGGCAATGTTCGCAGTCGCTTCCTCTCTTCCAACGACCATACATTTTGTTTTTTCTTTATTTATTTTCATGTTGTACTTTGACAACAGTAGGTATACTTTCCATTTTTCCTAAGGCTACGTTCAGCTCCATCTCGGAGTCTGCGAGCAGTGCTATGTCGTCAGCATATCTAATCATGTCGCCTTTTTTCCCATTTATTTTTACTCCTGTCCAGTTCTTCATTTCTTCTTTCAGTTCATCAATGGCTCGCTGTATATAGCAGTTAAAGAGAGCTGGCGACATTGAGCATCCTTGTCTTACACCTTGTTCAAACCTTGCTTCTGCGCAGCTCTCTCCGCTTTTAATTACAGCCATTTCGTTCTTGCATAAGCTCCAGATTGCTCTTCTGTCTTAATAACTCATTCCTATCTGGTTTAGAGTGTTAAAAAGTTGTTCCCATTCAAAAAGTTGTTCACATCACAGAAGATAATGAATAAAAAAATGAATCTCTACCTTAGCTGGATCCGAACTAAACACCTTTCCATTAATATTGAGCTACAAACACGTATGTTGTGCCTACAGAAAAAAATACTTTAAAAAAATGTTCTTTCGAAATATTAAGAAATACGATAAATCACAAAGTCATTGTACTTTAAGAAATTATTATGGTTTCGATAAAAATATTTCTACAATATACCAACCTACCTATAAAGTGTACAGATATAATCAGCACTTGTATTATTGTGTAGACTGACTGAATTGAGAGCAATAACCCAGCAGAGACAAGATTATATTATCTTAAATTGTAATATCAACATAATTTATAAAATTTCCCTTTTTTATTTTTATTATCTCTAGTAACTACCTACCTAAATTTATATTCTTGTTTTATTCCCAGGACAGCCAAAAAAGGCAACAACTGGTTAACACTTCTTCGTTTTAGACGTGTTCCGACCAATGAATCTTCAGCATGCGTCTATAGCACCACATTTCAAATGCCGCTAACCGTCCGCTTTCCCTCTTGCTAATGGAGACAAATACAAAAGAATAAAATAATATTAAAAAAAAAACATAATATGGACATGTTAAAATTTAAAATTCGTAGATCTCGGGAATTCATTAAAAAACCAACCCCTTCTGTTTGCTAAGAATACCACCTATTAGGTATTGTACATAGGTAGGTACATTTTTTTCGCGGCGGCAGAATTGCCATCCACACTTCTCAGCATTATACAACCAGATAAGTCTCAATATGATCAGTCATGGTCACACAAAAGTGTCAGTGGTCACTGCCACTTTTCGCCAGCCTGATGATGAGAGCGGAAGCTCTTGAAAGCCGGCTCGCGTCCAATAAAAAGTCACCGTGGATATACTACAAATAAGTGTTTTATTTTAATTAATTCAACATGAATTTCCACCAAGTACCGTCGGTTGAAAATATCATACTATAATATTCATACTATAATATTCCATTTTTAGGTTACATACATGCATAATATTTTCATCCCACAAGGTTTCCGAATTTCTGTAGAGGAAGTGCAGCATATTTGGAATACCATTTACATTTTAAGGAATAACGTAAAAACAAAATCCATTTTATTAAGAGAAATAGCATTTATTTATCATACATTTTATACTTGTATATTAATAAACAAGAATAGAAATATTATCAAGTTCCGCTTGTAGAGAAAATCGATAATTTCTTGATAGGTAGGCACTATAGGCAGGTTCGTATATCCATCAATAGATTAAAGATAATAACTTTTATTGTGTTGTGTACATTATTGAAACATGTCTATATGGTCAAAAATAATTATTAGTCAATAACATGTGTTACAATATAATGTACAGCCCTATAACGTCACTAGGAATTATCATATTATTTTTTTCTGTATTATATTCCTTGAAATGACTCTGACTGATTGAAAAAGTTTGTGATTGATGAACAAGTATAAGTAAAAGTGATGGATGCATAAGAAACACAACAATCGGAGAGCTCTGTGTTAGTCTCCAGATGTCGTAACATGAGGAAGACATGGCAGGGATTCTGGGTCGAAACCCACCAGGAAAATCCTCAAATCTGGACCTATTCGTCCCATGAGGATCTTTGCATGAACAGATCTTAAGATTAAGAAGAAAAATCGTGATATAATAATAACATAATTATCTTCTTAATTATCTTATTTTGCTCTGCAACGCAACGCTCAGGCCAACTTTATTGTAATTTACTTATTTCTTTTCTGATTGTGATTTGTTGATATAGGACCTAAACAACTTGAAAGCTTTAAAACACCCAGAAAGATTGATTGAGTCGACGTTGATTTTGTAAAACTCCATTATATTGATTGAAACAAAGAGTTTGACAATGACCTCATAGGTCGAAACCTGGTAACTTATTTAACAAATAAATCATAGTAATCCTTAAAAACAATTTTGTTTTCTACATATATAATCTTCTACGTGAGTATATGATAATTATACTCACGTAGAAGAAAACTTGCATGCATATTAATGCAGCTAGTCTGTTGGGTACACCGTTTGCGGGATTCGGCGTGATGGTATAGGTACGTATAGTATAGTAGGAGAAAGTTTAGCTTCTTAATCAACTTATATTGATATTATACTGAAATAAAATCGAATACAATATATTGATGTTATCACTTTCAATACATACCTACATAATAAAATGTTGGTTATGCTATGTGAGAATTGACGTAACACTTCAGATATAATATTAAGCTATGTTTCATATAAAAAATAAGGCATCATAATCCTCCCATCAATGTTTAGGTTCGTTTGTAAATATTTATATTTGTAATACGCCTTCTATAGAAACCTTAATTATAGCTTTGAACAGACTTAAAAATAGTAAAATAGACATAATCTCCAATCGAATAAAATCTCCAATGTGCTCATGTTGTAAAAAATAGTTTTTATTGTAAAGTATTTATAGGTATTTTTTTTATACAACTTTCACAGTAAGTTAAAAGCTTGTGTCGTGATAGTGGAGTTTGTCGGAACCTGGGATCGAACCGCGAACTTCATGTGCATGATGCTGAGACTCTACCAACGAACTTGTTATATCGAAATATTACAATTTATTTTGTAAAACTCCATATCGATTTATAGCGTCCTCGAGGTGCTATGGCACAAAGATGGCGCTTTCAACAATCTCCGTTTTTTATTATTATTATAACAAATAAAAATATATTTCAAAATTTTACTAGTTACTTTATAATAGTGACCTAGGTTTGGATATGGATGTCTTTTTCAAACTAAACCTAATATACATGAGTTGATTGGAGGATATCGCGCTTCTGCGATAAACTCGCCCAGCGCTCTAATTGATTTATTCAGTTGTAATGTTATCATGTTTTTTAAATTTTTTGTTGCGCAATTATGATTTCTATCATTTTGTTATTAGTAGGTATTATTATAATACAAGTATATTATAGTGTTATTTCATTATATGGGAAAAAATCAAATTATATTTCCAATGGTTTTTGTTACTGTCCTTTAGTTTTTATAAACTAACACATACCTACACATGTTTTACTCCATTCACTCAAAAACAAGTCGAAAGCTTAAAAAGCAACGAAATATTACAATTTACAAAATACTATAGGTACATACCTATCTTTATATTTATCTGATATTCAACATTTTTCGGTTGGGTTTGAAACAATATGACGATGCTCGCTTATGTTTTTTACAGTATGACTTTGAATAATTTAATAAATATTTTTAGAGAAACCGGATTTAAAGCTAGTTGGTACATATAAAATACAATACAATAATATTGTATTTACTCTATAGAGGAGTATATCTTAATATAGATAGATAGATAAATTGTGATGATAATCAACAGAGAGGCAAACAAACTATAAACCCTTTTATCACATCGATCTATTTTTATGAAATTCAAATAATAAAACAAAAATAGAAAACCAATAATGGATGTTACATTTTTTATTATAATACAATAAGTATTTCAACTTTTCAAATATTATTTTTTGTCCTACGTGGAAAATGTTCCTAAAAATAATAACTATGTTAGTATCTTAACAAATTACTGAATTTCGAGAATTTGAAATTACAGCTTATTATACGAGTGTGTACTTTATGAGTTTAGATTATTTTCGTCCGTCTAACAATTTAATCATAAAAGTTGATACCTACTTACTTACGCTAAAATCAAGACCTTGAGCTTGTAACAGCTTTCAAAATAGCAACAGTTTCCATGAAAATATTATTTAGTGCACGATTTTTATTTGTCATGAATCCAAATTATCTAAATTATGACATTCTTAATTTTCTCAACGAATCAACTGCTTGTAACCAAACATGAAAGTCGTCCTCTCCGTACCAGCAAAAGTTTAAACATTCAGAATGGTTGACATATCTCATTGCTGAATTGAAAATGTTGAGGGTCTTAAAACGTGATGGTTTATCAATTCCTACAGGGCACTCGAAAAATTACAAAAAAATTAGAGGCTTATGCTTTACCAGGGACTCCATGGAATATATTTAATTAACTCATAATCGTTTACACCTAAATCCATTAATAGATTTAAAACAAATAGAATTAAAAAAATTAAATAAAAATAGAACTCAAATTAAACTCTGGGAGGCATCGTATTCACGTAACTAATATAAGTATGATATTCTACTTTAATTACACAACACAGTTAACTTTTCACTTAGATCAGTATGAATTTTCACTGTGGGAATGTACATACAATTTCACTTGACTGTTTTCTTTTTGTTATTATGTTTGTAAAGGCTGTTTCAGCCGTTTATTATTATAAATAAATAAATACCTTAGAACTATTAATACAAGTATTTATCTTGTACTACCTAAATATTTCCACCTCAAAGAGTGACATCAAATAACAAATTTAATAAGGTGTCCACTTAGTTCAATAAAAAGGTTCAACCAACCACAATACAGAAAACAACTTTAAAAATTACATAACTTTTTTGTTATTTTCATTAAAAAAAGCTCTATCCGTCAATTGAGATAAAAATAAACTATCGAGATCAAAAACATGTCAAATTTAGGTACTTTTCGCAATCAGACAATCTCATGAAGTAATTATACTAAAATCATAATATTGCCTTCGTTATACATAAAGACATTCTCAGACAGTGATTTATTAATATCATAATTAATTATCTACCCTTAGAAGTGCTAATTTTAATTGAGTTATATTTTAAGATACATAATATTATTGGTATACAACATCAAGGACTGTCTCATGACAATTTACTCAGAATTGTGTGGTGGATGGAAAATTTAATTATAAATAGATAACAATCTCTTTACGAAATGTAAACGGAAGATAACACTAAATATTGTGTCTCTCGTAATTTATAATAAGATAGTTTGTTCTGAGAATTATCACATTTACTAATATTTATGTAAGACTTTATGTCTTCTCAATAATGAGAAGGTAACTGATTGGAGACCTCGAATAGATAAAGATGTTGAGGTCACCATGTGTTACAAGAATTTCTGATGATTGGTTGCTAAAAGCCAAAAACAGGAAGAACTTGATAATATCTAGGGGAGTAGGTACTGTGTTGAATGGCATTGGACAGAAGTGGTTATTAAGTAAAGTAAGAAAGTAAATATTAAGAAATCGGACAGATGCCAGAGATTTGTAAAAATATCACTCACTGTGCATACAACCGGACATAATATTACAATAAACTAAATTTAGCCAGATTTTTTCAAAAATGATTTCTCAATTTTAGAAGTTTTTAAATTTAGAAAATCTTAAATACCCAAGTCAATTTAATTATTCTTTATTACATTGATGGGTTAGTTGGAAGATATGGCTTCTGCGATAAACTCGCCCATTGCACAATATCTTTTATTGTTTTGTTTTTGTTTTATTACTTGGTAATTCTTATTGTGCAATAAAGTTTATTATTATTACATTATCAACTTATTATTCAGAATACGTAGCCAGTGCAAAATATATATAACGGAGTACATGTTTTGTGGAAAAGCCGCAAAGGATTGGTCTCCCACTCTTCTCCGTAAGTTTTCGAGCGTCGTCTAGCAGATAGGAGCTCGAAAAATTGAAGACATTTTATAAATATTATTAAATTCAGCGATGAGGTTTGCCACCAATCCTGAATGCCTCATGTTTTTTTGACACAGAGAGGACAGCTTGCATGTTTATTACATGCACCTGATCTGCTGGCTACCTGACTTATGAGATAAACCCATTTAGTATTGAAGTAGTAGTAGAATACACAGCATTTAATCCTCAAGGTAAATACCAATATCAAAAAAACAATACAATTTATGATTTAACTTACATACATATAACATAACATGTGTAGACAATTCACACAGACCGTACATATGAACATAATATCACGGCACATCTTCGAGGTGGGGTAGCCAGCGGATAAACTGCATGTAACAAACACGCAAGTTGTTCTCACCGTGTCAAAAAAGTTAAGATATTCAGAATACCTGCCTTTTTAGGACACTCGAAAAATAACAGAAAAGTTTTAGCTTTAACCACTATAAGCTATTTGTAAAAACACCTAAGTAATTCAACAAAATTACATATTTATTCAGTATCGAGGAATGACTATAGTGTTGTGGAATTTTCAAGAAATAATTTTTCGAGAAATTTACCGAATAATTTCTCGGTAAATTTCTCGAAGTAGAGAATTTTTGGAGATTTTTTTTTTTTTTTAACGGTATAATAATAATAAATACTTTATTCTGATATAAAATGTTGAGACAATTTATAACCAATATGGCTACAATTAATTATGGAAACAAATAATTATCATAAAAAATCTTGATGTTTGAAACCCCACATGCCCATATTTGAGTTAAAAAATAAATTGCAGGTACGTACATGGAAAAAAGTGTTAATAACCTCTAATTTGGGCCTTAATCAGCCCCACAAATTTTTGGATCAATCAGGTTGGCTGCGAAGTGTACTGGGCGAAAGGTCATAATACCACTAAGAAAAATTATGGAGAGAAATTTCTCTTCCATCAGAGGAGAAATTCTCGGAGAAATTTCTCGTTCTCGAGAAATTTCTTTGGAGAATTTTCTCTTCACACATCACTAGGAATGACGTCAAAATCTATTCTTGTAAACCAACAATCGAATAAACCTACTTATGATCCATATTTACATATCTAGATTATTTATTATGTGCGACAAACACTTGAATATTTCACGAAGGCGTTTATTTATTAAAGAGCCTTTTTCAGTTTTTGTTATTTGAATAAATGTATTCTAATAATAGTCATTATATAAACCTTCTTTACAGAAATATCAAATTAACTCCCATTACTAAATACATATCTCATAAACTCTCACTGCTTTCACGGCATATTCCACAATATTAGGGTAGCCAGGCCGCATTTATGCCGCCGCCAGCCAATAATCGGCCGCATGTAATAAGCATGCAAACTGTACTTTCAATGCCAACAAGTAATTATGTTATTCAAGATGGGTAGCATATTTCATCGCTGGATTGAAAATTTTGAGTATCTTAAAATGACATTCAGGATGAGTGATATACCTCATCGCTGAATTTATTTTTCTGTAACGAGTCAAACTCTGCACTTTGGGAAAAGGGACTGAATATATTTTTTTTTTTTATATTCTACAAAATATTTTTCGTATGATAAGCGGGGCAGGAATTATGTCATTGATATCGGAGTGCGGAGTGATTTTGGGAAACATGTTTAACCCACAGGCGATTTTTTTTCAAATATCAATACAAATTCCGGTATATTATATTTTATTGGTTTACGTTGACGTATCGAAATAATTTAAAAAAAAAACATTAAATTTAAAAAAAAAAAAATCAAAATGAGCTATATTTTCGTACATATTGATTTCTCATGTTTTTTAAAAAGTAGGTACCTTCTAGTAACTTCAAGTAAAAAATAACTTCATCTCAACTTCATGCGAAATGAAAAAGGGTGATTTTTATAATTTTTGTTAATAACCATCGATTTTGTTTATTAAATAATAGATTTCTCGTTAAAAAAAATACAAAGGGAACGCTTAATTCCTATGATTAAAATAATTACACCACTTTCATTTTGTAGATATAGAACATTTACATACGGGTTATTGGATCGAAGTGGTTATGGAGGTACCTACTTCTTATTAATTACAAACGTTTTTATAGTTAACTTTTTTATGTTTTGTCCATCTGAATAATATACCTTTCCATGATCACTTGTGAACGAGCGGATGGCCTTTGAAAATAGAAAAATAAATCTTACCTCTTTTGAAGATAATTGAAAAAAAAAACACAATATGTAGTTAACTTCCAAATGACTTTATTAACTTCGCGTACTAGTATTCGGAGACTCTCGTCTCCATCATCAGGCGATTAGTAAAAAAGCTATTTTGTAATAATTATGATCGAACATAATCAGAGGATAATAATTTTCGTCGGAGCGAAAATGGCTTAGAACATATAATATAGAATTTGACATTATGAGTTTCATCTAAGAAAATAAAAGGATTAAATTAGACAACATTGCGTATTAAAACAATTCTGCATGCAGCCAAACGAACTTTATTAAAAGTATTTTTAGAAATATATTCAGATAAATTATAAAGAAATCAATAGTTCAGGTTGGTGTTACATATACAATAAAAATGTTTACTTATTGAATATTGGTACATGATTTTAATTACTATTATTTGTAATTGTTGATTATTTTAGGCAACCTTTTAGCAAAGAGTTAGCTATCCACGCAGTTGTTCTTTTGTATACAAGTCACCAGAGGTGGATAGTCACATGAACACATCAGACATTCATTATTAGTGGTAACTTTATCTCCGATATTGAGTATATCTTTACCAAATTGGCATTTATAATTAGAATTCCTTCCAATTCTCTCAATATTGACATCTTGACCATCTGAAATTCATAACACAATAAGTATATATCGTAATATTACAAAAAATTTACTCCGAATTACTATCGAAAGAAATGATGAAATAATTGGTGCAAAATCATTCTGAATATAAGAGGTTCGTTTCTTCAATTTTGATATAAGTGTTGAAGAGAATGAGAGAAGATTTTTTTGACAAAAGATTTTTATACTATCATTCAAGTAGAGTTTTTTTAAGAATAGAACAAAGGAGGCATTGACCTGTTGCACACTAAAAAAACTCAATTTACATTTGCCATCAACAGACGACTACACCACCATTTAAATCCATAACACTCCTTACATAAGTCATTTTGCATATTATACTTACTACATAGCCATCCTATAGGGCAACAGTTATTTCCCTCTAGATATATGGGTGCGCATCTTTCAAATATGGAGTCATAATAGAACCTCTCTATGCCACAATTGATAGTCTTACAATATGGAGCAACATATTTCCCCGAGAAACCTTTTCCACAAACGCAGGTCTTGCAAGCACCATCTGGTTGAAATTTTTGACCATCCAGGTACGTCACTCCATTCACATCGCATTTTGCTAGTTTTTTTATTTTATTTGGTTCTGAAATATCTCATATTTATATACTAATGCAATATTGCAATAATTATGGTCGTAATATATTCGACTTTAAAAGTTAGCGTAGAAAATGTAGAAAGATTATTAATTGTAATGAATTTTTGGGTGTAATGTTGTTTTTTATAATATATGTAATTTTATCATAATAACTTTTACGTATATATATATATATATATATGGACAATTTGTAAAGCGCCGTTTACTCATAACATGACCTCAAGGGCGCCGTATATCGTATCCATCATCCGAAACTCCCAGCAAAAAGGTGTGTCTTCAGTACTTTTTTAAAACTCTCTCCATTCACCTCCTCTCGCAGACACAGAGGCAGCTTGTTCCAACATCTGGGACCCGCAACACTAAACGCTCTTTCTCCAAAGCCTGTTTTGCGAGATCGAGATGGCTCAATTAGTCTGCATTTTGCCTCACCTCACACACGTAAGTGCTTACAAACACATATCTTTTACAAAAAAAACTATTATCAAATATAACTTTTTATCGAGGGACGAATGAATCTTAACTAAGAATGTTGTAACAATGAAATACTATTAATGGTAACTTTTGTTGATTGAGTATTTTTTTTTAATAAAAGTTTCATTAATGTTCCAGCATGTGAAGGATTTGATATTAAAAAGCTTTCAATTAAACTTACCGCATACTTGATTGTAGCTACAGCAATCGTTTAGTCTATACTGATACACACAACTTAAATTTCTTGCTATGAAAAAATCCCAACAATCTACAACTGCACAAATAATTCTAGCCCTGAAAAACAAAAGAATATTAAATAAAATAAAAGTATTTTCAAATTTTATGTAAAATACTTAGTAACAAAAAAAAGAATGTCTTGTTTTATAAAAATTATATTAATTCCCATATTTGCAAGAAAATTATTAGAATAAATATGTTTTTCCTTTTGACAAAGTAATATTACCTACAAACACAGACATCAAATACACTTCTGAAAACAATGTACATACATATAATATGAGCTATTAAAATATACTACGGTCGTGCACCATTTCAAGTATTGTCTAATTATATATGTATGTATATATTGACTTTTTTGTAATATTTAATTAATATATATATGTATTATTGATAGGTACTCGTGCATTAATGTAGGTACCTTATGACACAATTAAATAATTAAAGTAACAAATTATTGCCAATAAGTATATAGTTACCCATCTTCTACTGAACAGAAACATGCAACCATACAATCTTCGTCTAGCAAGTTATCTCCATTACTCAAAATCCTTCCCCTGAAATAAGAGTAACAGTAAAAAAACAAGTGGCCCTGTCAGGCAAATTTTGGACACACATTAAATAGATTTCCACATATAGAAGCAAATATGAAAAATGATTTTTTTCTACTATACCTAGAGTATTCAGATTTATTTTTTCCGTTTAATTTTTAGATATTCCAGTTTGCTATTCTGTATCAATCTTGTTATTTGACTGTTGTTACTTACGGTTGACGGTTTTGTTTTACAATTAGCATCGGGAGCAGTCACCAACCGGAGATCTAATCGGGGAACTATTTTACCTCCGGAAGGGTTGGTCTTCAGATTATATCAACCAAATATTGTTCCCAGATTAGGAACGTAAAGAGCAGGAGGATCAATGTCAGACCATTAGAAATTTTGACGATACACTTGAGGATATTGATTTGTATCCTTCCCATGTTATCAGATATCAAGGACTCTTTTCATCCGAACTAATGAACCAGAATACAATATTAGGTAAATAGAAAAAAAATACTCACTGATAAACGCATTTGGCCGTTGGCATATCTACCTGTTCAAATGCACATTTATAGGCCTGAACGTTTTTAGCGTTGGGGAGGGGAGTGCACTTCATTTCAGTATAATGATTTGTAGGAGAGTTTCGACGAACTGAGAGGTACTGTCCTGAAAATTAAGAAACCAATGCTTTACGAGAAATGTTCCAACATCCTTCGAAGTTCGTAGATAAATATATAAGTGTAATTATTAATAATAAAACAATAAATTCAGTAGTTTCACAGACTTTATCTAACGCAAGCCGGTTTTCAAGAGCATACGCCCATTCGCGTTAATATAATCAAATATTTTTTCTGTAATATTGTTTAAACTCACTTTAAAATATTTTTGGCACTACATATTGAGTATTAGTTTCTATTAATTATTGTCTTACCTACTATTTCAAAAGCTTTCATCTATTTCATATACCTAGAATATGGCAACCTCTTTAAAAAATATTGCTTATCTTTGAAATGGGTTTTTTGTAGTTTAGTAATATCGTATAATGGCAAATTATGGAGATTTTGTACCTACAACGGATTTATTGGTAGGTTTATTATATTCAAACTTACCTAAACTTATGTCAAGTAACCACAACATGGAGCACACCAAGAAAATCTTCTTTACATCCGACGGTTGCATGGTGTCAGCAATTTAAACATAAAGTTAACAAATAACAAGTAAAAATTGTCAGACTGGAAACAAAATGTATAGTGAGTTCTTATCATTGCGTACAATATAAATATATATAGTGAATTTAAAAAATATTTAAAATATTATAATGAGATATAGTGATGTGACAAACTTTTGCTTCCAATTTATGTTTATAATAATAATAATAATAATAAGTAAATAAAAAAATAATAAAAAAAATGTTAAAATGATGAAAAATAAATAATAAAAAAATAATATAAATGATGAAAATATATAAAATAAATAAAAAAATAAATAAAATGATGAAAAATAAATAATATAATTATAAAAATGATGCTGTAAAACATACATCATAGACATCACTATACCACACGATGAAAATATAAATAAAGCTGAGCACGATAAGATAATAAAATATCTTGATCTTGCTCACGAAATCAAAGATATGTGGAGAACACCTACCACAATCATCGTGCCTATAGTGTTGTCTGTGAATGGTTTAATACCTAAGAGTCTGTCAAACAATCTCAGAAAACTGGGAGTAGATGACAGGCTCAAATACAGCATGCAGAAGGCCGTACTTCTATCGTCCACCAGGATAGTAAGAAGGTTTTTGTCCCTGTAGCTCTGTAAGTGATCTCCCATGATTGTACTATTTCATAGAACATCATGGAAGAATCAACTCGAATAATGTTGGGGTTCTACATTTTGAATATACATAAATTTATTTTAATATTTTATGGTTTTTGTTATTTAATGTTATCTTTAAATTTTATTGTTAATCTTATATTGTGTTCAAAATGTAGAATCAAATATTGTTTTGTTTAATAAATGAGATATGAGATAATAATATAACTATTTACAATAGCGCCGTACTGTGATAATATCACTTCAAGGGCGCTTTACATTATTTAGGATCAACATGGTATGGTCTCACACTCTTTTTCAAGTGCCCTCTAAATGGCTCATGTTTGAAAAATCAAACCCATTTTACATCTTCAATTCAGCGCTGAGGTTTTCCTCCTAGAATATCTTGCTTTTTTTATTGGCACAGAGAGAACAGCTTGCTAGTCAGCTATTCTACTTGTGGAATATGCCGTGATGGTAAAGCATAAAATATTCGGTCCTCATAAACATTCAAATAATACGGATGCATAATATTCTTCCCATGAAATTAATCGGTTTATTTGTATAACACTTGTGTCATTATATTTTAAAATACTTTTTTTCTGAAGTATGACTCTGTTTCACATCCTCACCTTATCTTCGCTATAATTTCATAGATTATTTATCTCTTATTATGTTTTCCTTTCAAACTATTAATTAATGGAAAGCCAAGTCTGCTTCCACCAAGCACACCTCTATACGATGAGTACGTCGGTAGCCTGGAGGTAGAGTCTCGGCCTTCAGAACAAGGGGTCCGTGGTTCGATCCCAGGTGCCGGCAAACTCCCCTTTCACGGCACAAGCTTTTAGCTTAGTGTGAAAGGTGTATAAGGTTGTATTTGGGTTTATAACAAAACCCAGATATATCTTTTTTTAAAAAAAAAAAAAAAAATCACTTATTATTGCATTCAACCATATCGTGACAATAGACAATGTGTGAATTAGCAATCGTATGAAAATGTTATATTTGTATCATGATAAAACAATGCTTATATAAAATTTTCCATATCACGATTTCACAGAAAAATATATGACAAATTGTTACACAGTGCAGTAAAGTTGTTATTACGAATTAAAAACTAAAAATGAATATTGTGAAGCAGCCTTCATAATTATTGTATACAATAGACATATTATTTTAAATAAATACTAAAAATATTAAAGTAAGATGTAGTGATGTGACAAGTTTTTGTTCAACAACCCACCCCAGGAACAGCACCAGAACCGAAAATATGACCTCCACTCTGCTTTTTAAATTTATGACTTGTGGTCTCAACTGTAAAAAGTTCTTTTAATAATGTCACATATTCTAAATATTGGATTTCTAGAGCCTGCGATGGCATTGGTTTTTTGGAGATAAAAAGGAAAGCAAGATCTAGCCTGACTGGGGACTGGGCAATCTAAAATTGATTTTGCTTAAGATATTGGGCGTATCAAATTCAGTTAAATGTTTTATAAAACATAAAATATAACCTATTTTTTACTGTGGCCTCTACGGATACCGCTAAGCGACCACACACTTGTAAGCAATTGATGTCTGTCTGATTAAAAATATATTTGCTCCAAAACTTTGATACTGATTGTCTGGTGGAAAGCACTGTAACTATCATAATCGCCTAAATCTATTGTACATTGTTGTTGCTTACATATATTATGTTTAATTTTATTTTTTTCTCCTAATGAAGTATATCGTTGTAAATGTGTAGGTATATGTATAAAACAATCTCTTGTTGTTCATTTTACTTTGTTTAAGATTGAAAAATCTTTAAAAATGTTTTAATTTTTATGTAATGTTTGTACTTTTTGACTTTTCTACTTTAAATTCAAATTTTATATTTTTTTTAATTTTAATTTTAATTTTTGATATAAATAAATATCTGCAAAGGGTGGATTCATACCTCCTATCAAAGTTATAATAGTGATTAATTATTGATAGTCGATCATCTTATCACGCATTAGCACTAAGCGAATATCTGTAATACATTTATCAACTGTACTAGCAAAAATAATGTTCTCCATTTTATTGTTACCTGATGGGTAGGATATAAATTTCAAGTATAATTCCAAATTTGTTATTAGCAACGAACATGATAGATCTAAGTATAAAAATGTACCTATGTATAGTTATATTATAGTTGTGTTATTTTGTATGTATATTTGTGTAAGTGCGCAGGTGTTTATATTTTTTGGTTTATTATTTTGATATTTGTAAATGGCGTAAGCCGTATGTTTGGTTGAATAAATAAATAAATAAATATAATTTATTTATTCATTTGTTCTTAACTGTACATTGATTACAAACAAGACAAGTTTTATTCCACTATTTGTTTATTTGACGAGAGAGACGTCTTTCGTCTTGTTAGGACATTGCCAATCAGAATTTTCTGTTTTTACCTATCAACCAATCTGATTTTACCTAAACACCGACACAGTGAATACAAACGATTTCATAGAAGGTACATATACATTCAAATTAAATACAATCAATATACAGAGAGCGAGTTTATCCATACTATTTTTTTAACAATTAACATCTCCAACTTAGTATTGAGATTTGATATTTACGTAGACAAACTCAGTTGTAGGCCACCTTATTCAAAGATTTATTTCAAAAGTTGCATCTATAAGGTAAGGCACAGAAATAGATCCATCTCTAACCTCAATCTAACATACTGTAAAGACACTTCTCCCATTTCATAATTAATTGCTTTAATCCGTACTGTGAAACATACATCCATATTTCACTATCATTCTTTCAGTACTATCTATGTTATTCATTAAAAAACTGTAATATATTTTATAAATAATTTTGTTTGTCTGCTCAATAAAATAAAATGTGTTTTGCTTATGTTTTCGGCATTCACAATATAACAATTTCTAGACATGATATGATTTTTTAGATTAGTTAGATTAGAAAAGTTTTAGATTAACGCTCGTTAATGCTGGACGCTCCACCGAAACCGCGGTAGCAAATAAAAAGCTCAAAAAATAACAATTATTACATAATAATCTAAAAAATCATATCATAAAATGTGTTTCACTAACGAAAGAACTTGACGAACTTCCTTTTCATGATTCATATTGTTTTTAATTTTAACTTTTTTTATGCTTTTTCCATCTAAATAATATACCTTTCCTTGATCACTCGTAAACGAGGGGATGGCCTTTGAAAATAGAATAATATACCTAACCCCATCCGTTATAGTTGGGATCGAACTTAATCAGAGTATAATGAATTTCTTGGGAGTGGAAATGGCTTAGAACAGATAATATAGATT